>CM017440.1:26026097-26341830 GCA_007726485.1 Eragrostis curvula | reverse complement strand
TGTCGCCGTCAAATCTTGTCCACAACAATGTAACCTTGTTACAATATGATAGATGGGACGGGTTTTTTTTTCCTTTTTGGAAGCTTTCATGTATGTGTAGTATTTGAGAAATGAGAACGCATAGAATAAGGAAACTAAAGTTAATATGACAAACATATGAATTTAGATATACAGAGTTCCTTAATCGATCCCTAATCCAGACCATTAGATCATCATTAGAATAAAAACTCTATATCTTCTTTTAAATAATGTAGTAATTTTTTGACTTTGAAAGCGAACATGGTGACTCGTTTTAAATTTTAATAATAAGATAATAGATAGATAGATAGATAGATAGATAGATAGATATAGTGTATTACAATTGCTGGCTTCACAATAATTTGGTAATTTATATCGTCAATCTTATATTTGTTATTTAAAATGGAGTTTAAAATTTAACTTTAATTAAATCAATAAAGAAACACTACATTCTAGTCTTCCACACTGTTTGTGGCTATATAAGCAACTCGTCTATCGAACGGGGATGCGCACGCACACACGCCTCCTCTTCTCTGTCTCGTCATTATTGAGAGCAAACCAGGCGTCGTCAAAGCCAGGATCACACTATCTCGGCCATGGAAACACGTTCAACACCTTTTGGAGAAGCTATATGTCTCCTTCCCCTTGCATATGTGCGACTCTGCTCCACCACGTGAATTGTCTCACCTCTTTTGTTTGTGCTTGAAGCTGAGTTCTATACTTCTCTTCGCGCCAGTAGTTTGCGCACTACTATAGAAATTTTAGCATACGAGTTTTGTCCCTAAATGTGTCGGTGTTAAGAAACCGGCCGACAAGTAAATTTGTAACTACGGCGCCTAACGATCTTCTATGATGGCGAGGGTTTTGCGAGAGAGGCGAGATGTATACTGGTTCAGGCAATCGATGCCCTACGTCCAGTTCGTGGGTGGTTCGTGTTTCGACTTGCAGAGGGGAGCTACAAGTGTTGACGAGGGAGGAGAAAGACTCCAAGCCTCTTCGTGTGTATCTCTATGTCTGTGTTGTCTATCTATCCGGGGATCCGATCCCCTCGCCTCATGCACCCAGCTCTCCTTTTATAGTCAAGGAGTGAGCCGGTTTACAAATGGGAACGGGGCTTTCGAGTTGTGGGCTAGCGCGGCTACACGCCGCACTAGTCTGAACCCTAGCTGCCACTGTGGCCCTAGTCAGGCGGCGTCCTGTCAGCCCGGTCGCCGGGCAGGTGGTCGAGATGTCAACCCAGACTGTCGCGGCCGTCTTGTCGCCGGTCCGGTCTTCGTCCCTGTTCAGGGTGATGATGATGTCGTAGCCATCCCGCTGCTGTACTCGAGGTGTCAGGCGGCGCCGCGAGATGGGACGGGTGCCACTGTGCGGGTCACATCGCGTGCCTGCAAGTATATGAGTTGCTGGGTAGAGTTAAGGCTCCCCAGCTACTCGTCGTAAATGCCTGTCCTCCTTGTCAGAGGAAAATCTTCTCGACGAAGTCTCCCAACTCGGGGTCGGGCGAAGCGCGGCTTGTGGGCCCGCCCGACTGGGAGTCGGGCGAGGCGGAGTTCGGGGCCCCACCCGACTTGGGGTCGGGCGGGCGGAGTCGTGGACCCCACCCGACTCGGGGTCGGGCGGGGCGGAAGTCGTGGGCCCGCCCGACTGGGGGTCGGGCGAGGCGGAACTTGTATGTGCCCTCGGGGTCGGCCGTGGGCCCCTCGAGCGCTCTGTTGTTATGCACCTGTTCCTGTGGGCCCTACACAATTAAGCTGAGACGGTTAGCGGGATTAAGTATCCTAGATCAGGATACCCTGATTTGGGTATCCGTCAGTAGCCCCCGAGCCTGGGCGGCGGCCGGGGGTCGTGGTCGCCGTCGAGGCTTGTCGTTGTCTCTCCGAGGGTACTTTCGTACTACTCCTACCGGTGGGTGCGCGCGAGCGCACCCGCCGGGTGTAGCCCCCGAGCCTCGGTACAAGTGGTTTACTTGTGCCGAGGGTGACAAAAAAGGTTTTCCCGAGACCACGCAGTAGGTCATTGTTTGCGAATGCGAGCCCCCGAGTCCTCGCTCGATGCGCGAATCCGTCCGAGGGTCGTTTCGTCTTTTTGTTTCGCTCGTACCCGCGCGTCTTTACGATAAGACGGGACACGCATGAGCCGGCCACGTCATTCCTCGATGGTTCGATGCGTGGTGCTCGTTTAAGCTGCAAACGGGTGTGTCCGAGTGAAGGCCTCGGCTTGCCCTTCGCGGGGATCCGATTGAGACTAGCTGGAGTCAGCCTCATTAAAATCCGAGTTCCTGCCTTTTTCGATCGCCGACTCCTTTCGCTCGGAGTCAGTGGGCTCGATGCCCTCCCTCGATGGGTGATCAAGGTCGAGGTTTTTTAGACTCGGACTCGGACGCTACCGTCAGAGGCCCATTGTACTACGGTGTACGGGTTGCGGTCGCTGGGGACCCCTCTTTGGTGGCCCCTCACTTAGTTTTGCCCTGGAGCGGCCGTTCGAACCCTTTCGCGGGGCCGGCCTTCGAACTCCTGGGCCGGAAACTGGGCCGTCGGGGCGTTTTCAGCCCCTAGCCTTTATTACCTGTGGGCCCGGCCGGGATTCCAAGCCCGCCTGGGCCGTCATCGTGCGTCGTGGAGACGCGACGGTTCGCCTTCCGCGCGGATCGAGGCCACGATCTGTCTTCGTGCGGTAGTGGAGCGGGCCATGATGGCGATTTTTAAGGCACCTGCACCTGTTAAATCGCGAAACAGGGAAGGCGCGAGAAACGAGGCGTCGTGTGAACGCGATAACTATAAAGAAGGGATGAGCCTAACCTCATTTGCCTTACCAGGTTTTCGCAACCTTTCGCATCCACCGCCGCTTGCCCTTGCGCAAACCGCTTCGTCTTCCTCGCCTCGCTTGCTCTCCAACTTCCCTTCGTTTCGCCGTCGCTCCGCGTCCCTCGTCGCATTCGCCATGGCGGATTGGAGCCGGTCCAACAGCACCAAGGGGAACCTCGATGCCCTGGTTGCGCGCGGCCTCCTGATGCCCCTCACCGCGGAGCATGAGTGGCTGGTTCCCGGGGAGGAGAGGATCCCATCGCCGCCGGACGGCTACATTGTCTCCTTCCGCTCCTTCCACGAGCGCGGCTTCGGCATGCCGCCTCTTCCCTTCCTCCGCGGCCTGCTTCACCACTACAAGTTGGAGTTGCAGCACCTCAACCCCAACTCCATCCAGCACATCTCCGCCTTCGTCGCCTTGTGCGAAGGTTTTTTGAAGATTCGCCCCCATTTCCACCTTTTCAAGTACTTCTTCACTCTCGCGCTCCAGACCAAGAAGGACGCGGAAGGGAATCCGCGCGCCGTCCCAATCGGCTGTGCTAGCTTCCGGCTCCGGAGCACCCGGGCCCGCGAGTACATCACCATGGCCGTCACCGACACCAACAAGGGTTGGCACGAGAGGTGGTTTTACCTCAAGAACGCCGCGCTCGCGGCGCTCCCGGAGTTCACCGGGCGCCTGATCGAAGAGGCGCCCAAGTGCTGGGGTTGGGGACCGGACGCCCCTGACAAGAAGAAGTTGGCCGACCTCTTGGGTATGATCGACAAACTCAAGAGGGGCGGCGTTGCGGGCGTCGGGGTTATTGGCGCCTACCACGTCAGGAGGCTTGCGCCGCTCCAGGACCGGCGCCTCCCCATGTGGGAGATGGGCCACGACTTTGCGTGGGAGGGGACCTGCATGGTGGACCCCCACGCGGAGCCGCGGATTTCCGTCCGAGAGCTGAAGGCCCGGCTCTCGGAGGCGATGGGGAAGACGGCGGCGGATTGGGATAGCTTTGACTATCCGATCCCGGGCCACCCGCCGATGCTTCCGGAGCAGGGGGCCCTACAATTCGTAAGTTTTTCGGTTTGGTTTCGATCCCGATTCGGCATTGTTTCGATTTTCCCGATCTTTCGCTTATACACTTTTTCTTGGATTTAGACTGGCGTCGCCTTCCTCCCTTCTGCCGCCCCACTTCCCGAAGTCTACGACGCCGTCCGCGCGAGCAACAGGGAGCGGGCGGAGCGGCAGAAGGCCCGCAAAGACCGCGAAGACGCCAAGAAGGCGAAGCGGGTGCAGAGGGAGGAGGAGAGGAGACGGCGTCGCCGCCGAGGCGACGTGGTCTCCGACTCCGAGGACGAGGACGACGACGATGACGACGGCGGCGGTGGCGACGAGGGCGGCGATGACGACGGCGACGACGACGAGGATCAGGTCGACTGGGGTCGACTAGAAGATCGCTCCCCGGGTCCCGACGTCGCCGGCGCTTCAGGCAGTGGGGGCGCGCCAGGCTCTTCGCGGCCAGCGGCTCTCCCAGCCTCCATGGCTCTCACGCTCGCCCCCGCGAGATTGCTCCCTGTGGCGACGGCCATGGCGGGGTCGCAAATGGCATCGGCCGCCGCGACGACGTCGGTCGTGGTGACCGTGCCGTCGGCGGCGACAAGCTCGGCGGTGGCCGCGGCGACGACGGCATCGATGAGCGCCTCGACCGCGGTCCCTTCCTCGACCACGTCCCCCGCAATCACCGCGCTGCCGCCCGCTGCGATGATGATGACCGTGGCATCCCCCACGGCCCCGTCGGCCGTGGTGACTTCGTCGTCCGTGGCGGCGGCGTCTGCGGCGGCTTCTGAAGCTTCGCCAACCGTGGCGACCGTGGTGGCGACGGCTCCCGCCATCTCCGCGACGGTGGGATCCTTGGTTCCGTCAGTCACGGTGATTCCCCCGCCCGCGCCGGCGGGGACCGCCGCCATCCTCGCGACGGCGGCTTCGGAGGCGATCGCCGCGGTGGCGACGGTGGCGCCTTCTGCGGGGACGATGGCTGCGGCGGCGAGTGCCCTCTCGGGAAAGAGGGCGCGTGATGAGGCTGGGTCGTCCGCCGGCCCGACCCCGAAGCGTCAGCCATTCCGGTTAGTACCTGAGTTCATCACGTTTCTTTTACCTCTTTATTTCGTTTGCTAACTCTCTTTTGTTTCAGGGGTCCGCTGCAGGTCCTGCCACGAAAGCAGCTGCTCCGGTCCTCAGGGGTTTTGGGGACAGCGCTCGGCTCGGCGGCGAGCGCGGCGGCGCCGGCGGCAAGCGTGGCGGCGCCGGCGGCAAGCACGGCGGCACCGGCAGCAAGTGTGGCAGCACCGGCAGCGAGTACGTTGGCGGAGGCGGCTCCAGTGGTCGCCGCGTCGACGGAGGTGGGCAGCTCCGCGCTGTCCGGGTCGTCGGGGCCTCGTCTGAGGTCCACCACGCCTCCGCTGCCGCAGTCGACCTCGGGTGCGCCCACGGACGCCGATGTCCTGCGCGTCCAAGGGCCCGATGGACAGGAGCGGGTCCTCAACGAGCCGGCGGAGCGGCAACTCTGGGGCGTGCTTAGCCAGAATCAGGGCCAAGCCATTCATGCTCTGGAGACCACGCTCCGCGCGATAAAGGCGATGGGGGCCCCGACTCAGGTGCGTACGTCCTCACTCTTTCGCAGAGTCTTTTTCGTTTTTGTTTTGCTTATCCCTCTTCGTTGTCTCAGGAACTGTCCAAGTTGAGTCGGGCCAAGTCGAACTGCATTCGCTTCCAAGAGAGCGAACGAGTTCGGCTTGATGAGGAGGGGCAGGCCTTGGTGGAGCAGGCCACACAGGCCATGCGGGAGGCCGACCAGGCCAAGCTGGCGCTGGCCGGGGCAGAGGAGAGAGCGACCGCCGCCGAAAAGAGGGCCGAGGAGGCGGAGAGGAGGGCCGAAGCGGCGGAGAAGAAAGCCGAGAAGGCGGAGGAGGACGCGGCCAAGGCACGCGAGGCGGCCGACTCCGAACGAGTGCTTCGACGGACATCCTCCGAGTTGGTCTCCCAGCTCACCGCCCGGGTTACCGGGTTGGAGAAGGAGGTTGACGGTAAGGTTGCTGTACCTCTGCCTTGATCCATTCGCCTCGTCGTTCGTTTGTTTGATTTTCTTGTTTATTTGGTTTTCAGCGCTCAAGGCGGACCTGGAGGTGGCGCGGGGCGAGAACACCCAGCTGGAGCGGCTGCGGATCGGCGCCGAGCTTCTCGTCGACGAGCTGCAGGTGCCACAGCCGGACGGGACCGCCACCCTGGAGGCGCGCCTGCTTTCCATCTCCAACCGCTTCGGTGCTCTCCGTCGTGAGAGCTTCGAGGCCGGGGTCTTCTGGACGTTGGTGATGGAGCAGACGCACTACGGCGACACCCTCGACCTCGAGGGCTTGTCGCTGGGCATGGTGCCCGGCTTCTCCGATGAAGAGATGGAGGAGCTGAAGAAGAAGACCGCGCCCTGCTGCTGCGACGATTGCCGGCCTCCTCGCCTCCTTCGCGTTCCCTCTGCCGTCGCCTCCGAGTGACGAGTAGTAGGAGATAGAGTAGTTAGTCGGGTTGGGCCGAGTGGCCCTCATGTAAATATAAAAAGCTTGCCTTTAGAGGAAACAAGTACTTCGTTCTTTGAATTTGTGTTCGCTCGAAACTTATTCGAAATTTTAAGTGTTTTTCCTTCGTGACTTCCTCCTCTTTCAGACCGCTTGATTGCCTTGGACCTTTCATTCGACTGACTGGTAACCCAGGCCGCTCTTAGCCGCCGAGGCGTCAGAGTCCCGAGTCGGCCAGTCGGGTCGGCCGAGAGATCGTCGACGCTCAAGTTCTGTCCGAGTCGGACCTGCACTTAGGATTTTTCATGTAAATTCCTTAGCCACGGACGCGTTGTCGGCGCAATTTTCGCTCTTGGCCTTGACGCTCGTTTGTCATGGGCATTTTGGATTTTACACGGCCTTTTTTGCGCACCCGCCGGGTGGAGCCCCCGAGCCGTTAGGGTCGGGGATCGGCGGTCGGCAGGTCAGGACTTGTTGTGAATTTCAAAAAGACAGAAAGAGACGAACTTTCTTTTTATTTCGTTTGCATGTCTTTGAACGATGCAAAAGGAAAAGGAGGTACAAGCTAAGGGTAGAAACGACGTAGCTGGTCGATGTTCCACGCGTTGGCGAATATGCGTCCGTCGGCGTTCTTGAGCTTGTAGGTTCCGGGCCGAAGCACCTCCGCAACGGTGTATGGTCCCTCCCACGGCGGAGTCAGCTTGTGCCGACCCTGATTGCCCTGCAAAAGGCGAAGAACGAGGTCGCCAACCTCGAAAGCGCGGCCTTTAACCTTTCGTTCGTGGTAGCGGCGCAGCGCTTGTTGATACTTGGCGGAATGCAAGAGCGCGGCTTCTCGTGCTTCGTCGATCTGGTCGAGCGCATCCTCGAGGTAGCGCTCGTTGAGGTCCGGGTCAAACGCTTGCACCCGCGGGGCCCCATAATCCAGGTCAGTCGGTAGCACTGCCTCGGCTCCATACACCATGAAGAATGGAGTGTAGCCAGTGGCACGACTCGGCGTCGTCCTTAGGCTCCACAACACTGCATCGAGCTCTTTTGCCCACCGACCGGCAAATTTCTTGAGCTTGTTGAAGATTCTGGGTTTTAATCCTTGGAGGATCATGCCATTTGCTCGTTCACACTGCCCATTCGTTTGGGGGTGAGAAACAGCTGCCCAGTCGACTCGGATGCCGTATTGATCGCAAAAGTTCAGGAATTTCTTCCCCGTGAACTGCGTGCCATTGTCAGTGATGATGGCATTTGGCACCCCGAATCGATGTACAATGTCGGTGAAGAACTTGACGGCTTGCGCCGAGTCAATTTTGCCGATCGGCCTGGCCTCTATCCACTTTGAGAACTTGTCAACGGCGACAAGCAAGTGGGTGTAGCCTCCCGGTGCCTTTTTGAAGGGTCCAACCAGGTCCAGCCCCCATACCGCGAACGGCCAAGTAATGGGGATGGTTTGGAGGGCCTGAGCCGGCAGATGAGTTTTACGAGCATAATGCTGGCACCCTTCGCAAGTGCGCACCACTCGTTGGGCGTCGGCAACAGCGGTCGGCCAATAAAAACCGTGCCGAAACGCGTTGCCGACTAGGCTTCGTGGTGCAGCGTGATGGCCGCACGTTCCGCCGTGGATATCCTGGAGTAACTGCCTACCCTCGTCGAGAGGGATACAGCGTTGGAGGACTCCAGAGCGCCCTTTTTTATACAGCTCGCCGCCGACCATCGCAAATGTCTTGGCGCGCCTTGCGAGTCGGCGTGCCTCAGTGCGGTCAGGCGGAAGCTGTTGTCGCAGGAGGTAGTCGATGAAGGGTTGCCTCCAGTCATCGCGGGGCCCGGGGTCAGCCCCCGAGTCGGGCGAGGCGTCGCGGGGGTCGGCGGGAGCCCCCGAGTTTTTGTCGTGCTCGATGACCAAGGCCTCGTTGGCCTCAATCGGAGCCGGTTCTTGTGCTTGCTCTTTCGTCGGGTCGGCCGACGCAGGATCATTGATGGACGGCTTGTCTTGATCGCAGGCAAAAATGCCTGCCGGGACTATCTCCCGGTTTGATCCCAGCCTGGCCAACGAATCGGCCGTCTCGTTGTCCCGCCGAGGGACGTATTCAACCTGAAAACCATCGAACTTTTCTTCCAGACGGCGGATTTCAGCACAGTAGGCCGCCATCTTGGGGTTAGTGCAGGTGGACTCATTCATGACCTGGTTAACAACGAGCTGAGAGTCGCCAAAGGCTTCGAGCCTACGGACTCCTAACTCGACAGCTGCTTTCATGCCGTTAAGCAGAGCTTCGTACTCGGCTACATTGTGCGATGCTGGGAAGTTGAGCCGGATGACATATTGCATTCGCACACCTCTCGGAGAGATGAGCAGCCACCCACCCCCGGCACCCCTTTTTGTGAGAGAGCCGTCAAAAAACAGCCGCCAACATTCCTTTTCGACAGGAATTATGGGCAACTGAGTTTCGGTCCACTCGGCGATGAAATCTACCAGGGTATGTGATTTTACGGCAGATGGGTGCGTAAATTCTATTCCCTGATCCATTAATTCTAACGCCCATTTAGAAATTTTGACCGACACCTCCGGATTGCCTAGAACCTCAGCAAGGGGGAAGGAAGAGACGACGGTTACCGGATGGGCGTCGAAGTAGTGGCGGAGTTTGCGCCGAGTGATGACCAGCGCGTATATCACCTTCTGGATCTGCTGCCACCTTGTCTTGCAGTCGGAGAGGACCTCGCTGACGAAGTACACGGGCCGTTGTACCTTGAGCACCTTGCCCGACTCCGTCCGCTCCACCACCAGGGCGGTGCTGACCACCTGCGTTGTCGCCGCTATGTAGAGCAACAAAGGCTCCTTCTCGGTCGGAGAGGCGAGAATCGGGGCGCTAGAGAGTCTGGTCTTGAGGTGATCAAGAGCCTCTTGCGCCTCGGTTGTCCAGACGAAGTTGTCGGACTTCTTGAGGAGACGATAGAGTGGCAACCCCTTTTCCCCGAGTCGAGAAATGAATCGACTGAGTGCGGCTAAGCAGCCGGTCAGCTTCTGTACGCCTTTCAGGTTTTTGATCGGCCCCATCTTCGCGATGGCTTCGATTTTTTCTGGGTTGGCTTCGATGCCGCGTTGTGAAACGCAATATCCCAGGAGCATTCCTTTTGGGACCCCGAAAACGCATTTCTCGGGATTGAGCTTAATGCCATTCTCTCTTAGCCGTTGGAACACGGCGTTGAGATCGGCGACTAAGTCGTCGGTTCGCATGGATTTGACTACGATGTCATCCACGTACGCTTGCACGATCCGTCCGATGAGATCACCGAAACATTTGATCATACAACGTTGGTAAGTGGCGCCGGCATTCTTTAACCCAAACGGCATTGTAACGTAACAATATGAGCCGAAGGGAGTGATGAACGCCGTTGCCTCTTGATCACCGATCTTTAGTGGGATCTGGTGATAGCCCGAGTAGGCGTCTAGGAAACACAGGGTTTCGCACCCTGCGGTCCAGTCAACAATTTGGTCGATGCGCGGCAAAGGAAACGGGTCCTTTGGGCATGCCTTATTGAGACTTGTGTAGTCAACACACATCCTCCATTTCCCATTTTTCTTTTTAACAAGTACAGGATTGGAGAGCCACTCGGGGTGATACTTTTCTTTAATGAAGCCGGCGGCAAGGAGCTTTGCCAGCTCGTCGCCTATGGCTCGGCGCCTTTCCTCGTCGAATCGGCGCAACCTCTGCTTGACCGGTTTCGATCCCGGTTTGATGTTGAGGGAGTGCTCGGCAATTTCCCTTGGAATCCCCGGCATGTCCGAGGGTTTCCACGCGAAGATGTCCTTGTTGGCGCGAAGGAAATCGACGAGCGCGCTTTCCTATTTGGGAGAAAGGGTCGCCCCGACGATGACCGTCTTCCCCTCGGGGTCGGACGGGTCGAGGGGAACCTTCTTGGTGTCCTTGGATGGCTCGAACGAGCCGGACGCCTTCTTCGGAGTCGGCGTCTCCTCGGACTCCACGCTGGCGACCTCCGGGAGGTCGGGCTTGTTGATGAGCGCCGCTGCCAGCTCGCAGCACTCTACTTCACACTCGTAAGCACGTTGAACGGACGTGCTCACGGTGATGACACCTCTCGGCCCCGGCATCTTGAGCTTGAGGTAGGTGTAGTTGGGGACGGCCATGAACTTCGCGTAACATGGCCGACCAAGGATCGCGTGGTACGCGCCGGGGAAGTCCACCACGTCGAAGGTGAGGACCTCCGTGCGGTAGTTGATCGGCGTGCCGAAGGTGACGGGCAAGTCGATTTGCCCGAGCGGCATGGCCGTCTTTCCGGGCACGACCCCATGGAAGGGTGCGCCCGAAGGTCGGATGCGAGAGCGACTGACTCCCATAGCATCGAGGGTCTCTGCATACAAAATATTTAAGCCACTACCACCATCCATCAATACCTTGGATAGGCGCTTGTTGGAGACGATGGGGTCGACGACGAGTGGGTACCGCCCCGGACGCGGCACGTGCTCGGGGTGGTCGCCGCGGTCGTAGGTGATGGCCGCCTCGGACCACTTGAGGAAGGCCGGAGTCGCCGGCTCGGCGGCGTACACCTCCCGGCGCTCCAGCTTCTGGCGCCGCTTGGAGGAGCTGGCTCCTTCGCCTCCGAAGATCATGAGGCAGCCGGTGGTTTTCGGAAACCCACCGTCCGCCTCCTTGTCGTCCTTCCCGTCATCCCCGGGGTCAGAATCCTTGGGGTCGGACCTCTTTGCCTTCGCGCCCAGGAACTTCAGCATGAGCCCGCAATCCTTGAGGGCGTGCTTGACGGGATAGGCGTGGTTGGGGCACGGCGCTTCCAGCATCTTTTCGAAATGCTGGTTCTTGCCGTCGTTGTCGACGGCCGGCTTCTTCTGCTTACGCTCGACGGCCGCGACGAGTGCGTCGTTGCGGCGTTGCTGATCGCCGCCCTTCTTCTTCTTCTGCTTTTGCTTCTTGTCGTGCGGGGCAGACGGACCCGCGCCGGAACTCTCGTTCCGCTTTGCCTTGCCTTTAGTCCGGTGAAGGAGGGCATCGACCGCATCCTCGCCGGAGGCGTAGCTGGTGGCCACGTCGAGCAGCTCCTTGATGGAGCGCGGGCTCTTGCGGCCGAGCTCATGAACGAGCCCTTCGTTGCTGGTGCCCGCTATGAACGCG
The DNA here is from genome assembly GCA_007726485.1 of Eragrostis curvula. NCBI lineage: Eukaryota > Viridiplantae > Streptophyta > Magnoliopsida > Poales > Poaceae > Eragrostis > Eragrostis curvula. The sequence goes on along the minus strand of CM017440.1, from coordinate 26,330,327 downwards.
GAGATCACCTCGGCGTCAGCGAGATTGGGCAACGCGTTGCATTGCCTGGAGAATCGCTTGATGTAGTCCCTCAGGGACTCGTCGGCGCCCTGCCGGCAGTTCCGAAGGTCCCACGGGTTCCCCGGGCGCGCGTACGTGCCCTGGAAGTTGCCGATGAACACCTCCTGGAGGTCAACCCAATCCTGGATTGAGCCCTCCGGGAGATGCTCGAGCCACGTCCTGGCCGAGTCGGCCAAGAAGAGGGGGAGGTTGCGGATGATGAACCGCTCGTCGGTGGCACCGCCGGCTTGGCACGCCAGGCGGTAGTCCTCCAGCCACAACGCGGGATTCGTCTCCCCGTTGTACTTCGTGATATTGCTGGGCGGCCGAAACCGCTGGGGGACGGGAGCCCGCAAGATGGCGCGGCCAAAAGCCCGTGGGCCGGCTGGGATCGGAGTCCGAGGCTTGTCTTCCTCCGGGTCAAATCTCCCGCCACGCCGCGGAGCGTAGACAAAGTCCTCGGTTTCGCACCGTGGACCTCGCCCTTGCTCGCGGCGCCTTGCCCGCAGAATGTCGCGGGCGTCGCGGATTCTGCCGATCCGCTGATGGACCGGCGGCGCGTCCCCAGTCCCACTTTGCTCGGGGGTTTGGTGGACGGAACTTTCGGGTTGTGGCCGTGGCTTGCTTGGCGTGCGGTAGGAAAAGCTGGATTCCCACCGCCGTGCAGCGGAGCTTTGCTCGCGCTCGGCCTGCTGCACCGCCGCCAAGTCCAGGAGGTCTTTGAGCTCCCCCTGGATTCTTCGCTGGTCCTCGTCGGACGGTTGCGGGAGCGCGCGCAAAAGTGTCGCAGCCGCGGCGACATTTTGGCTGGGCCTGGTGTATCTGGGCACGAGGTTGCCCGCCTCGGCCAGAATCCGCTGCCGAGCTTCGCGCCCATGGGCACGCACGCGTTCGCGCAGGGCCTGGCGCTGCGCCACCTCGTGTTCGAGCCGCTCGCGCTCCTCCTTGAGCCGCCGTGCGGCTTCTGCGAGCTCGTGTTGGCGTTGGAGCAGACGCTCCAGGTCATCGCCCTCCCGGAGGTCGGCGCTCGCCGGAGGGGTTCCTTGCTGCGCCTGTGTCACGAGCAGGGGCGCGGCTTCTGCGGCCGCTCCGGCGTCCGCCGTCGTCGCGACCGCTGCAGGGTCTGGCTGCGCCGCCACGTCGTGAACGTTGCGGCGGCTGCCTCCACCAGCTTCCACCACCATGCACTCGCGCGAAGGATGGTGACTGCCGGCGTCAGAGTCGTAGTCGAGGAGGTCATCCTCGTCGCTGTCGTAGTCGTACTCCGCCATACCCACGAGCTCCGCGCTCGCGGACATGGCGGGGGTGAGGGCCCTTTGTGGGGGTGCCGGCGGTTCGACGCGCGAAAGCCCCCCATCCTGGACCACGATGAACTCCAGGCTCCCGAAGTACACGAGAGCGCCCGGAGACCAATCGATGTCGTGGCTCGCCATCAACTGCAGATGTCAAACGCGCTGAGGTCCCCTACCTGGCGCGCCAACTGTCGGTGTTAAGAAACCGGCCGACAAGTAAATTTGTAACTACGGCGCCTAACGATCTTCTATGATGGCGAGGGTTTTGCGAGAGAGGCGAGATGTATACTGGTTCAGGCAATCGATGCCCTACGTCCAGTTCGTGGGTGGTTCGTGTTTCGACTTGCAGAGGGGAGCTACAAGTGTTGACGAGGGAGGAGAAAGACTCCAAGCCTCTTCGTGTGTATCTCTCGATGGATTCGTGTTGTCTATCTATCCGGGGATCCGATCCCCTCGCCTCATGCACCCAGCTCTCCTTTTATAGTCAAGGAGTGAGCCGGTTTACAAATGGGAACGGGGCTTTCGAGTTGTGGGCTAGCGCGGCTACACGCCGCACTAGTCTGCACCCTAGCTGCCACTGTGGCCCTAGTCAGGCGGCGTCCTGTCCGCCCGGTCGCCGGGCAGGTGGTCGAGATGTCAACCCAGACTGTCGCGGCCGTCTTGTCGCCGGTCCGGTCTTCGTCCCTGTTCAGGGTGATGATGATGTCGTAGCCGTCCCGCTGCTGTACTCGAGGTGTCAGGCGGCGCCGCGAGATGGGACGGGTGCCACTGTGCGGGTCACATCGCGTGCCTGCAAGTATATGAGTTGCTGGGTAGAGTTAAGGCTCCCCAGCTACTCGTCGTAAATGCCTGTCCTCCTTGTCAGAGGAAAATCTTCTCGACGAAGTCTCCCAACTCGGGGTCGGGCGAAGCGCGGCTTGTGGGCCCGCCCGACTGGGAGTCGGGCGAGGCGGAGTTCGGGGCCCCACCCGACTTGGGGTCGGGCGGGGCGGAAGTCGTGGACCCCACCCGACTCGGGGTCGGGCGGGGCGGAAGTCGTGGGCCCGCCCGACTGGGGGTCGGGCGAGGCGGAACTTGTATGTGCCCTCGGGGTCGGCCGTGGGCCCCTCGAGCGCTCTGTTGTTATGCACCTGTTCCTGTGGGCCCTACACAATTAAGCTGAGACGGTTAGCGGGATTAAGTATCCTAGATCAGGATACCCTGATTTGGGTATCCGTCAAAATGGAAGTAATTCTTATACACAACACTCTAGATAAAGTAAGCGACATAATTTTACTGAACTAATTTGTAACTTTTTACAAACTTTTAGCAAGTTGAAAAACTTAGTTTTGCAACAACAAAAATGGTATCATAGCAATAACAAACATATCCAAAAATGATTGGTCCCTGAAACATTCAGTTGCTATAAAGCGAGGGTACCAAACTCCATCATGTAAATACTGTTTTGAAATATCCTTGAATATCTAAAAACAATTTAAAATCTACAATATTCTCAAAAATATATTGCTTTAATGCACATTCTAGAAATTTTATTCACAATATAGATACTTCAGTTCTGAGGTTACAACGAAAACGATGGGAAGATAGAACATTGAATGTGATCCTGGCCTCCCTTGCTAGCCTCACAAATCTGTGTATTTTGCAGGTCAACCCGTTATTTCAAATTGAGCATCGAGTATGAATATGTTCTCCTTGCAGCTATATGGACGAACCTACATGTGCCAGGAGGGTCAAATGGCACGTGGTACTAGTGGTGGTGAGTTATTAGAATAGTACTAGCAGAAACCCCCGCGCGTTGCCGCGAGCACAAGGCAGCGCATCAAAACGTGCAGCACAATTAAAATTGTAAAATTTTACGAACTATGGATCTGCTTAGTAACGAAACAGATCAGATTTAATATCAATCTAAGGAGGAAAGACCAAATATATTAGATAAAGCATCAAAATCTTTCTATGATTATAGAGTTGAAAATAGATATGCAATAAATGGTACATAATAAATTTCCTCTTCCATGCATAAATATTTTATGTCATTACATTTTATAGCATGCAAGATTATGGATCGTGTACAAAGCTTCAACCTGTTTTTACAACATATAACACTACCAGAAACTGGATGTTTGGTGAGAGCCTGGAATTTTGGTGGCGGTTTTTCATATTACCCACAGTAAAAATTAATTTCAGTGAGAGTACTTTGCTACCCACAGAAAAATACGATTTTGGTGAGAGTTATGATACGAACCCTCAGGAAAACATAATTTTACTATGGGCTTCTAACCCACAGGCGCACAGAAAAAAGGCCCAGCCCACGGTGCGGCAACAGATGAGCCGGTAACCCGCAACCCTAGCCACTTCCGCCCCTTCCTCGCACTCCTCCCATTCTTAGCCGCCACAAGCATCCTTCCCGGTCGTGCTGCACCTCCTCCATCCGAATCTCCTAGCTCCGGCCGCGACGGCGGCTCGACCATGGCGCAGGCAGCCGCAGGCGTACCGGCCGGATAGCAATCAGATCAGCAGGCTCCAAGGAGCTCAACGCTGAGGAGGCCAAGGCTCAGATCCCGGCAGACCAGGCCCGGATCCGGCGGGCTCCATCGACGGTGGTGGCTCCGAGAGACGCGAATTCGGCGGGGCTCCATCAACGGCGACGGCGACAACCCCGAGCGACGGGATCCACTGGATTTCTTCTACTGCCGGCAGCCACTGGTCCTTCAGCGCAATAAGCAATGCCAGCGATGCTGCAGCGGTCTCCTACCTCAAAGCAAGATGCAGGTAAAGTTCGTTCTTTTGTGCCCATCCCGATCCCTTTCTTGTTCTTTGATTGACCTGCTCTAATGCTAACTGCTCGTGGCTTCCTGACCTGTTATGTGCTCGACTGGTTGTTTTAGACTGCTTGGCGTTGCTTGCTTGCTCTGTTTCTATCTAATGAATATGCTTTCCAAGTTATTATTACAAATAAAAGTGTATATGGCTTATAATCTGACCTGATGTAGCCCCTCATGGCGCCTAGGTTGTGTCATTGCTGTAACGAGTTTGTTCTAATTAATCTGTAAATACTTCAGTCATACAGTAGTTTAGGTGAAAATGACAAATGCTTGCAGCTAGGCATGCAAATAACCAGCCTGAAAGAACTGGAGGATAAATAATTTTCTTTGTGCCGATTTCCTTGTGAGGTTTTCACTTTCTAGCTTCAGTTGTTTGTGGAATAGCTCAGATTAGCTCTCCTTGCTGTTCCCTTTTATTTCAATAACCAGGACTATATTCAATTCAGTGATATAGACTTGTCCATCTCATGCCAGCTCCGCTTTTTGACAAACAGGACTCTGAAGATGAAGGGATCATATGCGTCCTCCGCACATGAAGTTACATCTACTTGTAGCTGATTGCTTAGAAATTCATAGTTTGTACCTCCATGACTTAGATTTATTGCTGAGCAATTCGAGGCGCCAGATGAAAGACGATCTATGTTTAGGTTGTATAGATGTAATTCTCTTGGTTGTACACATGTAGTTCTATGTCTCCAGTTTATAGCCATGTGGCTGCTACTTGCATTGTTTGTGAATTGTAAAGATGCTTGACTATGGTTCCATTTGTAATTTATATGTTTCTGAATGACATGAGTTTACTTGTTTGTATTCATGTCAATATGATATTTACATATGTATATTCGTAACATGATGAAAATTATAAAGATTTAATGTGCAATTTCTGTAATCAAAATTGGTGACGGTTTGTTGCATATTTTGCTGACGGTGGCTTGTCGAAACTCTAAATCTGTGCAGAATTATTTTTCTGTCGGCTTCCCGTCAGAGAATGCCGTCACAAACATTATCTCTGGGTAAACCGTCACGAAATCTCAATTTTACTGTCGATCTATTGGTGACGGGATTTTTCTGACGGTTTGCCCACAGAAAATATATTTGTGACGGTTTTTCTAATATTGCTGACGGTTTTTGGCCCTCACTAAAGATCGAGAATCTGGTAACCGCCTAAACATCCAATGGAGCATTCCTTCCCTCTATGAACTTCGCTTGGCCTTCATGCATCGGAACTGTGATAGACTATTGGCTTTAGGTTGTGATTGTCAATGCGACCCGCTGGAGACCAAATGGCGGATAAAAGCAACGGATCTCTAATAGTGGAGAAAAAGGATTGATCTAACTTGGAAACGAAAAAAGTCACTTCAATATGGAAACAAAGGTGACTCCAAAAGTTCTACTTTAAAAATAAACTGCAAGCCCCTTGAAAATTAAACAGATGCAGCTATGAATCAGGAAGAAGAAAAAAAGATTCATGAAGCAGGATTTGGGGTACCAATGCCAACATGGTATTTATTTATTGCCTGACTTTACATACTACATATCAATATTTTCACGCATTTTGTACCCAAATTCTTGACTACATAACGAAAGATGACATTTGATTGTGCAATCAAAATTGTGGCAATACAACAAAAGCTGGAATCCAGCATGACCAGTCAATTTCTAGGCATGTCAAGCAGTAACAGCCTTACAATATCATCTGGACTCATGTGATTGTTTACCGATGCCCAATGGCAGTCTCAAGGCACCAAGTAACCATCAAGCGCATGTGAATCTTGTGAAAAGGATATTTACATTTCTGTACAAAGGAAGAGAGAAAAAAATCATATTCATTAACCAATCCGAACAGGACATAATTTCTACATTTACCTTGCTGCATATTGAGATATTCTATTGAGCAGGTAACACACAACACGGGTACCCGCAGTACAGCACATCGACTAAGATTTTATAAACTGCAAGGGAGGCTGCCAGTAGTATATCCTAAACTGTTGGAGTGTGTGTGTTTAGCCCATGTATAGAGGCCCATGTCTAGGATCTATGTATCTACTCTTCTAGGGTTTTGGAATTGAGTTGACAGTTCATTCTCCAACATGGTATCACAGCCACTTTTTCTCCCTCCCTCCCTCCCCTAGCTGCTGCCGCCGCAGCCGCCATCATGGCTGGCCGCCGGCCGGCGCCGCCTCCCCTCTCCCCCTCCTCCTTCCCTCCCCTTCCCTGTCCTGCTGTCCTCGTTGCAGGTGCAGCCGCCGCGCCGCCGTCGGGCATGGCCGCGGCGGGCATGGACGTCGCCAGAGGAGCTGCCGCGGGCGAGGCCCCTGCCGCCTCTGCCTCGCACGCCCTCGCCGCCGCGGATTCAGCCACCGCTGCTGTCGATTCGAGCCACCCCGCTGTCGATTCGGCCCCCGCCGCCGCAGATACGCCTCTACCGTGGGCCGCCACCGCAGGCGCCCACGACTCGGGCGCGGGCGCCACCGCCACCGCCGCGCGCATCCCGGGAGCGCTGGCCGCGGGCGCGGTTGTGCACGGCACGGGAGCGGGCACCGCCGCCACTGCCTAGCGCGGCCCCTGCGGGCGTGGCCCCCGCCGCCGTCGCCGCGGGAGCGGCCCCCCGCGCCGTCGCCGCCCTGGGTGCCACGGGCGCCGCCGCCGCGTCGATGCCGCGTCTGCCCTTCCCCATCATTGCTGCTGCTACTGCGGGTGTCACCACACATCTCACGGGCCAGGCCAGTGGTGCATATCCCCCGGCCCATGTTGCTTCAGCCACGGGCCAGGCTGCTGCGGTGCTTGTCGCGGGCCAGGCCGTCACCACACATCTCACGGGCCAGGCCAGCGGTGCATCTCCCCCGGCCCATGTTGCTTCAGCCACGGGCCAGGCTGTTGCAGTGCCTGCCGCGGGTCAGACCGTCGCCGCCCTAGTCCCGGCCACGTACACCACGCCGGCCGCCGACATGTACTCCTCCGCCTTCGCTTGGATGGGCGTCCCGCCGGGCTTTACTTACGCCGGCCTGGGCATGCCCCCGGAGCTCGTCACCGCCCTTCCACCGACTTCCTCCGCGCTGCCACCCCCCGCCGTCGCGCAGCTGCCCGGCCTCGCCACGAGCGCCGGCGCCGGCGCGTGCTGCCGCAGGTGTGCGGGCCGCGCCGCCGCCGCCGGACCTCCTCGTCGCAGGCGCGCGTGCTGCCGCAGGTGTGCGGGCCGCGCCGCCGCCGCCGGACTTCCTCGTCGTAGATGCGCGTTCGGCGTTGCGGACGCGCGTGCTACCACAGGTGTGTGGGCCGCGCCGCCGCCACCGTCTCCAGCCGTTACTATGCTCGCCGGCCCTGCTTCACCGGTGCCCTGGTCTCCTCCCGCTCCGGCTAGCCAGCCTCCGTCCTGGCCGGGGGTTTGATTCCTCCCGCTCAGACCTGGCCGGGGGGGTGGGGCCAGACGGCGCTGGCCCATTCTTTCAGCACAATGCAGCCGACCCTGCCGGTGGAGTGGATCGCTGATTCGGGTGCCTCGTACCACACCACGCCGGACGCTGGTATACTCTCCTCCGCCCACCCTCCCCATCCTTCCTGTCCTTCTGCTATTATGGTGGGCAATGGCACTTGTCTTCCTGTCACTTCTGTCGGCACTGTCTTGTCCGTATACCTCACCTCAGAACGGCAAGGCTGAGTGGATGATCCGCACCACAAACGATGTTGTTCGCACCCTCCTCCTCCAGGCTTCCCTTCCAGCCCGCTTCTGGGCTGAGGGCCTTCACACTGCCACCTACCTTCTTAACCGTCTCCCTTCCACTGCCTCTCCCGCTCCCACTCCACACCACGCCCTCTTCGGCACTCCTTCTCAGTACAACCACCTTCGTGTCTTCGGGTGCGCCTGCTACCCTAACACCTCCGCCACCGCCCCTCACAAGTTGGCGCCCCGTTCGACTCGATGTGTGTTCATTGGCTACTCCCCTGACCACAAGGGGTATCGCTCCTATGACCTCACCTCTCGTCGGGTCCTTATCTCTCGTCACGTCGTGTTCGATGAGTCCGACTTCCCTTACTCCACCTCCACTACTCCCTCTCCTGATCCCGAGTTGGAGTCCGTCTCATCCGGTAGCCCTGTCGCCGGTATCTATGTACCCTCCACCTGCAGGTCTTTGGAGCTCTCCCGCGCCACACGCGGCCCCGGCGTCCTCTCCCGCGCCACGCGCGGCCCCGGAGTCTTCTACCGCACCACGTGCGGCCCCGGAGCCACCTCCCGCGCCACGCGCGGCCCCCGCGCGCTACGCCCAGCCTGCGCTCGTCTACCGGCTCCACAGCCGGCCCCGGCCCCGTCTCGGGTTCTCTCACGCCTCGACCCGATGGTGTACCACCCGCCTGTCATCCATCGGGATCCCGGCCACACTCATCCCATGGTGACACGGCAGGCGGCGAGAGTCCTCCGGCCTTCGGCTCTCTCCGCCACTGACGGCGAGCAATGGAGGAGGAGTATGCTGCCTTACTTGCCAACCAGACGTGGGACCTCGTGCCTCGTCCTCCTGGTGGCAATGTGGTCACAGGGAAGTGGATCTGGACACATAAGCGTCGTGCTGATGGCTCACTCGATCGGTACAAGGCTCGCTGGGTTCTCAGGGGCTTCACCCAGCGGCCTGGAGTGGATTATGATGAGACTTTCAGTGCGGTGGTCAAGCCTTCTACAGTCCGCTCAGTTCTGTCGCTGGCTCTCTCTCGCTCTTGGCCTGTGCATCAGCTGGACGTCAAGAATGCTTTCCTGCACGGCACTCTCTCAGAGATAGTATACTGCAGCCAGCCAACGGGGTTCGTGGATCCCAGTCATCCTGATATGGTTTGCTGCCTCAACAGGTCTCTCTATGGTCTGAAGCAGGCTCCTCGGTCTTGGTACTCTCGGTTTGCCTCGTTCCTGGTCACTTTGGGGTTCACTGAGTGCAAGTCGGATACCTCCCTGTTCGTCTACCGCCATGGCGTTGACACTGCATATCTGTTGCTCTATGTTGATGACATCATCCTCACTGCGTCCAGTCCGGCCTTGCTCCAGCGCATCATCTAGTCTTTGCAGCAGGAGTTTGCCATGAAGGACCTGGGTCTACTCCATCACTTCTTGGGAGTCACTGTTGAGCACCGTCCTTCTGGCATGTTCCTCCACCAGCGGCAGTATGCTCTTGACATTCTGGAGCGTGCGGGGATGTCTGATTGCAGGCCGTGCTCCACCCCTGTTGACACTCAGGCCAAGCTGTCTGCAGATTCCGGTGATCCAGTTGCTGATCCGACCACCTACAGGAGCCTTGCCGGTGCCTTGCAGTACCTCACCTTCACCAGACCTGACATCACTTATGCCATCCAGCAGGTCTGCCTTCACATGCATGATCCGCGTGAGTCCCATCTCGCTGCTTTGAAGCGCCTCCTCCGCTATGTTCGTGGCACAGTTGACTACGGCCTGACTCTTCACCAGTCTCCTTCTGCTGACCTCGTCGTCTACACGGATGCTGACTGGGCTGGCTGTCCGGACACTCGTCGCTCCACCTCCGGCTACGCAGTCTTCCTCGGGGGGAACCTTGTCTCTTGGTCATCCAAGCACCAGCCCGTGGTCTCTCACTCCAGTGCAGAGGCGGAGTACCGGGCTGTTGCCAACGGTGTGGCTGAGGTGTCGTGGCTTCGACAGCTCTTGGCGGAGCTCCACAGTCCGCTCGCCAAGAGCACGCTCGTATACTGCGACAACGTCAGTGCGGTGTACCTCTCCACCGACCCGGTTCAGCATCAGCGGACGAAGCATGTTGAGATCGACCTCCACTTCGTTCGGGACCGAGTCGCCATTGGGCAAGTTCGGGTTCTCCATGGTCCCACGACCTCCCAGTTCGCGGACATCTTCACCAAGGGTCTCCCCTCCTCGACCTTCTCAGAGTTTCGCTCCAGTCTCAACGTAACCAGTGGCTAGTTGTGACTGCGGGGGGGGGGGGGGGGGGGGGGGGGGGGGGCGAGTTCTTTTCTCTTGTGTCCAGTCTTGAACTCCGCTGCGCCGGTACGTTCAGACTGCGGGGGGGTGTTGGAGAGTGTGTGTTTGGCCCATGTATAGAGGCCCATATAGATGCCCATGTCTAGGATCTATGTATCTACCCTTCTAGGGTTTTGGAATTGAGTTGACAGTTCATTCTCCAACATAAACAACCATATAGTCTAGGATGGTGACAAAAATTTATTTACCAAATGTGAAGAGATGTGCTACAATGTTGAACATGTGGATGGAAATGGAGAAGTTTACCTGAAAAATCAATTTTCCTTCATGCTGGCTCCAGTCCTTTTGTTTCAACAGCAACATGTACCATCATAGACCAAAACAACTGCAAAACATGAGGTACATGCAGGAGTAATGGTGAGGGGGAAAAGAAAAAGGCTGAACTTAATTAGAAGAGAAGGGAGTGCATACAACAATTTAATTTTTACTACAGGTTGATGCTTTCAATGTTTTAATTATTTTTTCCACCATCCAATCCAAAGGTGACAGACAAATCTTACCCTTTTACAATAGGTATTCGCCAGTGGCAAAAAACAACTAAACAAATGGCAAAAATTATAATCAGATCTCATATGTTGGGCAACTAACATTCAAGCCGTAAACGGCAAACACAGAAAGAGAAACACACCTATGACAGGTAGGGAGCAATAAAATTTGAATCTGCAAGAGCAAACCTCATAAACATAAAAGGCTTGTATGTACACCCTAATCCGCTACACAGAAGCAGGGGAAGTAAATAGTAAATTTGGCCACACATTATTAACTCTCATTAACAATCTTGTTATAACAGCCAACACTTTTTGAGCCTTATGACAATGCAATATTCCTCTGAAACAAAAGCAAACATTTGCTTTGGTTTTATCTGCAGAGCACATGCATATAGACTATTCCGACAGCAAATGCAAGATGTTTCAGTTATTGGAGAAAGGATACTGTAAAGCAAAAAATTTTACCAATTGGAAGCGCACATGGGTCTAAGCAAAGTAACCTGAAATCATAATTTTCAGGCAACAGATAATTCATTATTTTGTTATGTAGACCACATTTAGTAACCTTAGATTCCTAATGACGAAAATGATATATATGGAGCAGCATAGAAATGCTCAGATTAGTTTCTTACCGTTTTCAGTTGCCAGGTGAGTGATTCCATTAGATTTACCGCAGGCAGCAATTTTCAGTCTACACATACAACAGCAGCACTCTTGCATCAACAGGAGTTGTTTTGTTGGCAAGAGTCGTATAATGCCTGCACGTATATCTAGAAGATTACTAAATAAATAATCATAATTTAAGAACTCTCAGTGATATTACGGGGAGCTGTAGTGCGGCCAAAGCAATCATGGAAGATTCAGAAGTCCAAAACAAATCAAATAGGCCATGGAGCGGCACATAGGAGATGATTGCTCACCTCGCACTGCTGGGCTGCTGCCGGTCGCTGCATCTCGCATCCCGGTCTCCTGTGACGATCCCTAAGTGAGTCCATGCTACAGCCATACGATGGTCGACGGAAGACTGTGGAAGGTCCTCCGTCTCCTCCGACCTTAGAATCCATCCTTTTAGGACTTGAGGCAACGGCATAATACGAAAAGGAAGCAGCGCAGCGAGAGGTGCTGGGTTGGGCAGCGCGGCATAGAAGGGGATCTGCGAGGAAGGAGGTCAGTGAGCCGCGGAGGAGGGAGACCAAGACAAGGAGTCGCGGATCGACCTGATCCAGAGGCCTCCAGTGCTGGCCGGCCAGCGGCGCAGCAGAAGCAGGGCGGCGTAGGGACGATGGGCTTCCTGATTGCGGCAGCGCGGGGAGAGGACGACGCTGGCATCGGGGCTGGGTCGGGGAGGAGACGGGGAGGCGCGTCGCAGAAGAGAGGATAAGGCTCGACAGGAACGATAGCGCAGGCAAGGAAACGAACGACCAGGATTGACCCGTGAGGTAGGAACAATAAAACAGTAGATGAACAGAAAAACAGTGCATGATGGGAGGAACTAAGGGTTTTATATGATTAGTGCCCAGCAACAAGTGTTTCAGCATCGACATATACTCGGGATGATGAAATTGTTAGAATAATTTTCATCACGGATCACCCGATCCGCTTCCCAATCCCGATCCCAAGAAAAGAGACGTGAGAGATGGTGGAAGAACCCGTTCCCTTTCCCAATTCCCCAAGAGAGACATGAACACAGTATGTAGGTGGAGCTTCGGGTCTCTTCTCATTCTTAGATCAATAATGAATACATGTTGTATATATAGAGAGGGGAGGTGACCCTTCGGGGGTTGGGAGGTGTAAAGCCCACAAACCATTAGTATTCTTAACACTCCCTTTTGGGCTTACACCGCGACCAACTCATGCCTCATTAAAACTCCGAAAAACCTAGTGGGAAAAATACGGAGAAAAAGTACATGATTGTTGCTCGATGCATGTTGTTGCCTCGTTAAAAACCTTATGTGAGAAACTTCAGGAAAACTCACAAAGGAAAAAAGAATGCAACTAATATCTTCAAGACACATTGTGATCTGTTGGATCGTATTATCTAGATTATCTAGACTCCAAAACAAGGGCTAACTTTTCATAATATGCTCCCCCTGAACATTGCATTATATAGCTCAAAACATTTTCTACTGGAAACAAATGAGCATGAAAACATAAAGTAACCACTTATTAATGCAATAGCCACTAACAAAATATGGGAGCAACAAAAACAATAATCACATGTTGATTTATTGAATCTAAAAAATTCATGGTGGAATCTTCAGGACAGCCTTGACGGTCAATAATCTATTAATATCTTCTACGTACACTTTGTGTCTTTTAAAGTCAACTAACTAAAAGTGATAAACACAAAGCATAGGCTCAACTTGTCCAAATATTTTTCAGAAATGATTTTCAGTGGGATATATAGTACGAGTGAAAATACAAGATCTCACAACAGTTAGTCTTCCAGACATTTATCCCATTTGTTCTTCTGGAACACTGAAAAACATCATTGTTGGAAGCAATGCTTTTGTATTTCTTTAAAACATCACAATATATACAATTGTGCAACATAATTGATTTGTTCTTTCAAAGAACTTAGAGGATATAATAGTTGCAATTGAGTGCACCATCTAATCGTGCTTCATCAAGCTCCAAGCTTTTATATCATTGCAACATTCTCTAACAGTGGAACAATAATAAGGGTCCTCCGGGGACTAATTAGTGATCATTCAACGATCATTGTTATCGGTTGTACCACAACAAACTAAAATATACATACATATTGTCTACCAATCTGGCAAACTGGGGATATAGTTGCCAATAACACCATTATTACCTGCTGGGTGATAGAGGATATCGCCAATTAAATCTTAAAGCACCATATGCATGATATATAAATAAAATCATGAGTGTATATGCATGCTTCTAGTTATGCTACTCAAGTCGTATGTGTCTATTTGGCACACTTCTAGTGTTTAAGTTCCTCATAATCTCATTAACAGTCGGGTCTTAAGTGGGTCATTGTCCATTAGGACCATACTCTTGGTGTATTTAGACTTAACATATGTTTTACTCCTTCAGGGAAATTCCATCAAGGAATAATCTTCTCTACAGGAGACACATGTCTTCTCCAGGGAGACATAATATTGGTATGAGATTTACATATTACAATATAAAAGTATACAAGTCCTTTTGGGATCCCTGTATGAATTTATATAATCATTTGAACTGCATATTCTAATTTAAATAATTTGCCAGATGTATTTACATAACGGAACATAGTTTACTCAGATCATCTCGAGTGGGTTTTGGTCTCTTTTATGACCGTTGAACCATCACCTTTCACCACCTCATTAGTTATCTAATGACCCACAATTGTCCAAACATCAGGTTTGCAACTTTCACTTGGTGATTTTTGATTCAGCCTCGATTGCATATTTTGTTTGACCTGATATAAGTGCTTCAAGCACTCCTGCCTAGGACTTCATTCCGGATCCGATTCTCTTTCATAGAAACTTAGCAATTCATAGAGGCAAGTGTCGACACATTTCTTTCCCATTTAAATATTAAATATGGATCTTCATCATTTCCCAATATCATAAGATCCATAGTCGTTCCGTATTCCTAGCACAATATGATATGCGCGCAATTAATTGCTAGGATTTCCTCTTCGTGAGGGACTATACCTTCCGGGTTCTCTTCAAAAGTAAGAGGAGTATTTCTTTCAAACTAGATGCTTTGACATAGGCCAACTGATCTTTCATCCGCATGCGTCCCCGCAGATTCTGATCTAATGCCAACAAGTCATATGTGGATGTGACATTAAATCCCGGGTATACCCACATCTACTTCAGGTAGTAGCATTGTATTTACTTCAAGTAATACCTAATTTGGTTTCTCCTCAACAAGCTAGTTCTGGCAAACTCCACACTTCTAGTGCATAGGAGTGTAGGCTAAACTACAGGTTCAGCCTGATGTTGTGCGTCTAAATTATAAATATCAAGGCATTCCTAAATAGGCATTTCTCTCCCCCTACTGTCAAGATATTTAAATGATAGCATACTTAACATCCCCATCCACCATATCTCATTGGTGGCCAATGTATGCCGCAGAGGTGATATATATTGGGAAATTCTACGCACTTCAACAGGAGGGAGTTTTTTTTCTTAATTATATGCAGTGAGCTTGGACACAAGATTTAATATTTGCATGACAACCGCATGGTCTCTTCTACTGGAGAGTCCTTCTTATCAACTTCAAGTTGCCGTCCGCAATTACTAGTGAATTACCATTTACAGGTTTACAAAAATTATTATTGCAAAGTGCATTTTCAGTCTTCTAGACTTAACATCCTGTGGAAGTTGTGCTACAACACCTATTAGATATGATAATGCAAAATCTTCAGGGGGCAAATGTATCCCAACTATCAATTAAATTGATACATGGTATTGAAATATCGTGCATATAGACCTT
Organism: Eragrostis curvula; assembly: GCA_007726485.1. NCBI lineage: Eukaryota > Viridiplantae > Streptophyta > Magnoliopsida > Poales > Poaceae > Eragrostis > Eragrostis curvula. Next base: position 26,315,227 of record CM017440.1, on the reverse strand, counting down.
CAAGGTCTGATGTCTTAGCAGACAATTGACAACACTATGCATTGTCGTGTGCTGAGCAAGCTGTGTATGTATGCACATGATAGTTAGTGGTGCGGCCCAAATAGCCATCAGCTCCAAACAGGGATTTCTTATGTATAGTAGTCCAGCTCTTCAATAATTGCCCGAGGTTATCCCAATTACTCATACCATATAGAAATTGGGTAATTAACACAATATTTGTTGCAATATGTTACTTATTTTAGTAATTCAAGTCAATTCGTCTTCAGAGTAAAGACAAGCTTTAGAATTTAAAAAATAAGATCAGATTCTTTTGGACTGGAAATATTAATCTAATGCAAAGTTCTCAACTAAGCAAAAGAAAATAAAGATCAATAGCTCATCAAGAGTATAAATGATCAACATCCTCCTGGGATTAACTCTATCCATATATAAAACTCATGCAACATCTTATGAATCTATAACATTTCTGGAGATTACTACAGGTCTCCAGAAAGTCTTCGTGAAGTTTGTGAAGCGCAATCAACATATAACCTTGCGGTCGAGATCCATATGGCTTTTCGAGCCTGGATCAATTAATAAAGGGACCATTAAGGACTGAACATATGATCGAGTTAGCTTCAAGCTTAAAGTGACGTGGGATTCATATTCATCATCTTGATTTCTAACTTCTAGTAGTTTTGCAAAGATCTTAATTAGGTGTAAGGGGCGTTGGACATATGAATTTGCTGGATTAGATGTCCGTATTCAAAGTAGTTAGCTTCATATCCCCGATTCACCACATATGTCCTTCATGGACATCTTTTATTATATGGCTTACTTTTACATTTTTAAAAAAAAACATGCATTCCATAGTTCCTGTTCATTACACAAGCGTTCTTTTTGATTCTGAGAGTTTATACGCCCTTCAGGAGCAACTATAGTCCATGATGGACAAGTAGTGCGATTCTTCAGGATGCTTTCGCGTTTGCACACTAGTCATGGCACAATATCTCAGAATAGTACCTCAATAAAATTATTGCAACTTCATGTTGCCACTAAGAAAAGTAATTTTCAATACCAGGAACTATGTTGAAAAACCCATATGTGAATGATGAGTCATGCTTTTACAGCAGCAGAGGACAGATTACATCGACTTCAGGTCTTGTAATAGTAAGCCTAGATAAGATTTCGAGTGCATTTGTCACATGAATAATGAATCCAAAATCAGTTTCCAATGGGCCAAAGGTTTCGTGCACTTAACATCAAATTTACTTCAGGTAAATAAATTGAGGCATGAAGGAAAGAGTAGAGAGCGAAAATTGATCTTATTCAAATGCATGTTGTTCTATGCAATCGGCATCTATGCGAGATAAATCCTGCTTACTGTCATGTGCATGATTCCAGACACCTGACAGGCGTTGAACCTGATCGTCGATTTTGTGTACCAGATCATCTTGCTGGACGTCACGGTGCCGAATAAATCACCGTCGCGCATTGCAAGGATAGCCGGTCACTGCGTGACTGTCGGCGCAGGCCGCGTACGCTCGAACGGTCGGACCAGTGCAAGGTTGCAGGTTTCTAATTCATTTATGAGATGACTGAGAAATAGAGATCACAGAAGTAGCCCAACACAATTGATGCATGATGCAACCTGGCTTGCTTCGACCAGCCACCTAGCTTTCATGAATCATGCAACGAATTAAGCCTGGCTTCCTTCGACCAACCACCTAGCGTTCCTTTCCAACACAAAACCCTGTCCTTTATTAATGTTTTGCAAGCTTAGTCTTTACTCCAGTGAACCAGAAGAACTACTCAATAATAAGGACAGAAGATAGCCTGTGATTAATTGCTTGCTACACCTTCTGGATGGAAATTACTCCACGTTAATCATGGCCATGTTCCAATCATGGCAGCCCAACCAAAATGGCACGATGGAAATTTACATCCTCCATTTTGACGGCACTTTGTAATTACACTGCCTTTGGAGCATATCGGGCGCCAGCAATGACGAGTACCATCACATGCGAGGGAGAGCAGTGGTCTGAAGCCCACCTTGAGGTAGCAGGTCGGTCATGGATGATGACATTGTTTAGAGCCGCTCAAAGGGTGCAGCAGCAAACATGGACGACGCGTTTGTCGGCCATAGTGTTTTCGTGCCATCAAAAGTGTAGAGAAAACAAATTGTACATCACTGTACCATATAAACTTGACGTAAGCCAGAAATATTTCAATAATTGTAGCGTCCCGCCTCCTCGAGGCCGGGCCCGCACGCCTGGCAGCTCTCTAGGAATCAAGACTATCCTCACAGACCAACACATGTTTTTTCTGCGCACTTTATCCTCACTCGTGCGCACTCGGGAACGACTTCCCAGTCGGTCACCCATCCAGAAATTGCTCCAGGCCAAGCACGCTTAACCTCGGAGTTCTTTCGAGATGAGCTTCCGGAAAAGAAGTTACAACTTGTTGATATGAGTATTCTATCAATCCTATTAAGCCTTGGGCTGGGATGTCACATACTCACCCCCTTAGAAGATCGACGTCCTCGTCGATCAACCCCAATCCAGGAACGGGCACGTCCGTGCGTCCAGTGCCAGCGCATGTGCCATGCTGTGTGACCACTTTGGGCCCACACCAGCCATGCGCACCATGCCTGCGCAACTGCGCCCACACGCGCCCGTGAAACCGCGAGGGTCGGCTCTGATACCACTTGTAGCGTCCCGCCTCCTCGAGGCCAGGCCCGCACGCCTGGCAGCTCTCTAGGAATCAAGACTATCCTCACAGACCAACACATGTCTTTTCTGCGCACTTTGTCCTCACTCGTGCGCATCCGGGAACGACTTCCCAGTCGGTCACCCATCCAGAAATTGCTCCAGGCCAAGCACGCTTAACCTCGGAGTTCTTTCGAGATGAGCTTCCGGAAAAGAAGTTGCAACTTGTTGATATGAGTATTCTATCAATCCTATTAAGCCTTGGGCTGGGATGTCACACCCCAGGCACTCGGGAAAACAGAGGATCCTGGTAGTGAATGTCTCCAAAACAGCCCGCCATATTAGTCTCAATAATAGTGTGTTTTGATTCCTTGAGGTGAAAAACAAACCATGAACAACAAGTTAGAAATTCTTGCAGATACAAATTTAACATTGTTCTACTATTTGTAACCATTTACATACCCCAGTATTCCGTTTGGAAGATTTTTTATTCATTTTCCCCTTTGAACTCTTGTGTTGTACTGATTATAGAAAAAAGAAACAAAATATAAGTTTCTATAAAATTAAGCATGCAAAATCATAAATGTGAACCATCTTTCATTGCTACTGGTTTCTACGTATGTTGAAGGCAAATCTGTAGGCTTGTTCAGCTTAGCCATTGTATAAAGAAAGATATAAACAATGCACAAAAGGAAATAAGTGAGAACTGATATCAGCATATTTGATTAAACTGAAAATGCATGTCATACCCTAGTACTGTACAACCAATGACAAAAAAAAAAAACAGTGAATCGAGACTACATATAATCAGTAAACAGAAATATATATTGCTAAAAAAACAGAAAAATCATGAATGTAAAAAGCATATTAGAACCTAAATAACTATTGGGTATTTATAGGAAAAGAAAGATTCAGCAAAGTCACACATGGAGGCCCCCTTGCAAAAGTCACATATTAGAACCTAAATAACTACTGCAAAAGACCGGGTTCAACCAACATTAAAAAAAACGAAAAGTAGTGGATCTGTTATGGAAGACAGATGCTGAAGGTTCTAAAGGTGTTTTGCAGCTGTTTCGAAGGTTCTAAAGGTTCACGAATCTGAACTTACTCAGCAACCAAAAAGTGAATAACAATTAATTTCCCCATAAACGAATCAATGAACTCACAACAAATACACTTGATATCTCCACAACACAAAACCACATAAATCATCATGGAGAAAGATTAAAGAAGCAAAACAAACATGGAACACAGAAGCTGCACGTGTAACTAGGGCTGGACTAATGAGCCGGCTCCGCTCGGCTTGGTCCAGCTCGTTAGGATAACGAGCTGGCTCGGCTTGTTATCTTAACAAACTGAAATGTTGGCTTGGCTAGGCTCAAAATGAGCACGAGCTAGCTCATGAGCCAGCTCGTTAAGCTCGCCGCTGCTCCCCTCCAACATCCCTACCGCGACGTGGGGATGGGGAGCGGTGACGTAGAGGAATGGCAGAGGAGGAGCCGGCACCACCGCATGAGGGAAGCAGGGGGAGGGGCGGCGCTACCGCACGAGGTAGAGGAGGGTGGCCGCCATGTGTCGCGTCGCTATCCGTGACTTGGATCTTGACTCGGTCCCCCTTCCGCCGTCGCCATCATCATGGGGAGAGCGGTGCGGACAATGAGCTTGTGCTCACTATGAGCTTTGGCGTTGATGGCTGCAGCGTCGGTGGTGGAGGGTAAGGGAGAAGCGAGTGCGACCGGGGGGAGGCGACAACAGCCTCGCAGAGCTATTCGGGCAAACGCGCAAGTGGGCGGCGAGGGAGCACGGGGACGGGCTAGTGACGCAGGTGGCGCGGTGGGGACTAGGTAGGAGGCAAGGTGCGGTGGCGGCACGATTTGGGAAAGGGATAAGGCGTGGGGAGGAGGGTGTGAGGAGGAGGAGGGGTGTTGGACCTTGCTCCCGTCGATGGGCTTTCAGGGGGGGGGGGGGGGGGGGGCTTTCCCAAGTGTATTTAGATTACACTCGGGAAACGGGGTATTCGCCGTCAGGCCGCCGTCCGTCAATTTTTTATTTTCCAAGGGTTGGTTTGACACTTGGGAATGCCTTTCCTGAGTGCCCGACAAAAGACACTCGGGAAAGAGGGTATTCGCCGTGTACTTTCTCCCCGAGTGCGCTTTCTCGAGTGTTTTGGGGCCTTTGCCGAGTGCCCCAGGCACTCGGGAAAACAGGGGATCCTGGTAGTGAATGTCTCCAAAACAGCCCGTCATATTAGTCTCAATAATAATGTGTTTTGATTCCTTGAGGTGAAAAACAAACCATGAACAACAAGTTAGAAATTCTTGCAGATACAAATTTAACATTGTTCTACTATTTGTAACCATTTACATACCCCAGTATTCCGTTTGGAAGATTTTTTTATCCATTTTCCCCTTTGAACTCTTGTGTTGTACTGATTATAGAAAAAAGAAACAAAATATAAGTTTCTATAAAATTAAGCATGCAAAATCATAAATGTGAACCATCTTTCATTGCTACTGGTTTCTACGTATGTTGAAGGCAAATCTGTAGGCTTGTTCAGCTTAGCCATTGTATAAAGAAAGATATAAACAATGCACAAAAGGAAATAAGTGAGAACTGATATCAGCATATTTGATTAAACTGAAAATGCATGTCATACCCTAGTACTGTACAACCAATGACAAAAAAAAAAACAGTGAATCGAGACTACATATAATCAGTAAAGAGAAATATATATTGCTAAAAAAACAGAAAAATCATGAATGTAAAAAGCATATTAGAACCTAAATAACTATTGGGTATTTATAGGAAAAGAAAGATTCAGCAAAGTCACACATGGAGGCCCCCTTGCAAAAGTCACATATTAGAACCTAAATAACTACTGCAAAAGACCGGGTTCAACCAACATTAAAAAAAACGAAAAGTAGTGGATCTGTTATGGAAGACAGATGCTGAAGGTTCTAAAGGTGTTTTGCAGCTGTTTCGAAGGTTCTAAAGGTTCACGAATCTGAACTTACTCAGCAACCAAAAAGTGAATAACAATTAATTTCCCCATAAACGAATCCATGAACTCACAACAAATACACTTGATATCTCCACAACACAAAACCACATAAATCATCATGGAGAAAGATTAAAGAAGCAAAACAAACATGGAACACAGAAGCTGCACGTGTAACTAGGGCTGGACTAATGAGCCGGCTCCGCTCGGCTTGGTCCAGCTCGTTAGGATAACGAGCTGGCTCGGCTTGTTATCTTAACAAACTGAAATGTTGGCTTGGCTAGGCTCAAAATGAGCACGAGCTAGCTCATGAGCCAGCTCGTTAAGCTCGCCGCTGCTCCCCTCCAGCATCCCTACCGCGACGTGGGGATGGGGAGCGGTGACGTAGAGGAATGGCAGAGGAGGAGCCGGCACCACCGCATGAGGGAAGCAGGGGGAGGGGCGGCGCTACCGCACGAGGTAGAGGAGGGTGGCCGCCATGTGTCGCGTCGCTATCCGTGACTTGGATCTTGACTCGGTCCCCCTTCCGCCGTCGCCATCATCATGGGGAGAGCGGTGCGGACAATGAGCTTGTGCTCACTATGAGCTTTGGCGTTGATGGCTGCAGCGTCGGTGGTGGAGGGTAAGGGAGAAGCGAGTGCGACCGGGGGGAGGCGACAACAGCCTCGCAGAGCTATTCGGGCAAACGCGCAAGTGGGCGGCGAGGGAGCACGGGGACGGGCTAGTGACGCAGGTGGCGCGGTGGGGACTAGGTAGGAGGCAAGGTGCGGTGGCGGCACGATTTGGGAAAGGGATAAGGCGTGGGAGGAGGGTGTGAGGAGGAGGAGGGGTGTTGGACCTTGCTCCCGTCGATGGGCTTTCCCGAGTGTATTTAAATTACACTCGGGAAAGGGGGGGGGGGGGGGCTTTCCCAAGTGTATTTAGATTACACTCGGGAAACGGGGTATTCGCCGTCAGGCCGCCGTCCGTCAATTTTTTATTTTCCAAGGGTTGGTTTGACACTTGGGAATGCCTTTCCTGAGTGCCCGACAAAAGACACTCGGGAAAGAGGGTATTCGCCGTGTACTTTCTCCCCGAGTGCGCTTTCTCGAGTGTTTTGGGGCCTTTGCCGAGTGCCCCAGGCACTCGGGAAAACAGGGGATCCTGGTAGTGAATGTCTCCAAAACAGCCCGTCATATTAGTCTCAATAATAATGTGTTTTGATTCCTTGAGGTGAAAAACAAACCATGAACAACAAGTTAGAAATTCTTGCAGATACAAATTTAACATTGTTCTACTATTTGTAACCATTTACATACCCCAGTATTCCGTTTGGAAGATTTTTTTATCCATTTTCCCCTTTGAACTCTTGTGTTGTACTGATTATAGAAAAAAGAAACAAAATATAAGTTTCTATAAAATTAAGCATGCAAAATCATAAATGTGAACCATCTTTCATTGCTACTGGTTTCTACGTATGTTGAAGGCAAATCTGTAGGCTTGTTCAGCTTAGCCATTGTATAAAGAAAGATATAAACAATGCACAAAAGGAAATAAGTGAGAACTGATATCAGCATATTTGATTAAACTGAAAATGCATGTCATACCCTAGTACTGTACAACCAATGACAAAAAAAAAAACAGTGAATCGAGACTACATATAATCAGTAAAGAGAAATATATATTGCTAAAAAAACAGAAAAATCATGAATGTAAAAAGCATATTAGAACCTAAATAACTATTGGGTATTTATAGGAAAAGAAAGATTCAGCAAAGTCACACATGGAGGCCCCCTTGCAAAAGTCACATATTAGAACCTAAATAACTACTGCAAAAGACCGGGTTCAACCAACATTAAAAAAAACGAAAAGTAGTGGATCTGTTATGGAAGACAGATGCTGAAGGTTCTAAAGGTGTTTTGCAGCTGTTTCGAAGGTTCTAAAGGTTCACGAATCTGAACTTACTCAGCAACCAAAAAGTGAATAACAATTAATTTCCCCATAAACGAATCCATGAACTCACAACAAATACACTTGATATCTCCACAACACAAAACCACATAAATCATCATGGAGAAAGATTAAAGAAGCAAAACAAACATGGAACACAGAAGCTGCACGTGTAACTAGGGCTGGACTAATGAGCCGGCTCCGCTCGGCTTGGTCCAGCTCGTTAGGATAACGAGCTGGCTCGGCTTGTTATCTTAACAAACTGAAATGTTGGCTTGGCTAGGCTCAAAATGAGCACGAGCTAGCTCATGAGCCAGCTCGTTAAGCTCGCCGCTGCTCCCCTCCAGCATCCCTACCGCGACGTGGGGATGGGGAGCGGTGACGTAGAGGAATGGCAGAGGAGGAGCCGGCACCACCGCATGAGGGAAGCAGGGGGAGGGGCGGCGCTACCGCACGAGGTAGAGGAGGGTGGCCGCCATGTGTCGCGTCGCTATCCGTGACTTGGATCTTGACTCGGTCCCCCTTCCGTCGTCGCCATCATCATGGGAGAGCGGTGCAGACAATGAGCTTGTGCTCACCATGAGCTTTGGCGTTGATGGCTGCAGCGTCGGTGGTGGAGGGTAAGGGAGAAGCGAGTGCGACCGGGGGGAGGCGACAACAGCCTCGCAGAGCTATTCGGGCAAACGCGCAAGTGGGCGGCGAGGGAGCACGGGGACGGGCTAGTGACGCAGGTGGCGCGGTGGGGACTAGGTAGGAGGCAAGGTGCGGTGGCGGCACGATTTGGGAAAGGGATAAGGCGTGGGGAGGAGGGTGTGAGGAGGAGGAGGGGTGTTGGACCTTGCTCCCGTCGATGGGCTTTCCCGAGTGTATTTAAATTACACTCGGGAAAGGGGTGGGGCTTTCCCGAGTGTATTTAAATTACACTCGGGAAAGGGGGGGGGGGGGGGGGGCTTTCCCAAGTGTATTTAGATTACACTCGGGAAACGGGGTATTCGCCGTCAGGCCGCCGTCCGTCAATTTTTTATTTTCCAAGGGTTGGTTTGACACTTGGGAATGCCTTTCCTGAGTGCCCGACAAAAGACACTAGGGAAAGAGGGCATTCGCCGTGTACTTTCTCCCCGAGTGCGCTTTCTCGAGTGTTTTGGGGCCTTTGCCGAGTGCCCCAGGCACTCGGGAAAACAGGGGATCCTGGTAGTGAATGTCTCCAAAACAGCCCGCCATATTAGTCTCAATAATAATGTGTTTTGATTCCTTGAGGTGAAAAACAAACCATGAACAACAAGTTAGAAATTCTTGCAGATACAAATTTAACATTGTTCTACTATTTGTAACCATTTACATACCCCAGTATTCCGTTTGGAAGATTTTTTATCCATTTTCCCCTTTGAACTCTTGTGTTGTACTGATTATAGAAAAAAGAAACAAAATATAAGTTTCTATAAAATTAAGCATGCAAAATCATAAATGTGAACCATCTTTCATTGCTACTGGTTTCTACGTATGTTGAAGGCAAATCTGTAGGCTTGTTCAGCTTAGCCATTGTATAAAGAAAGATATAAACAATGCACAAAAGGAAATAAGTGAGAACTGATATCAGCATATTTGATTAAACTGAAAATGCATGTCATACCCTAGTACTGTACAACCAATGACAAAAAAAACCAGTGAATCGAGACTACATATAATCAGTAAACAGAAATATATATTGCTAAAAAACCAGAAAAATCATGAATGCAAAACGCATATTAGAACCTAAATAACTATGGGGTATTTATAGGAAAAGAAAGATTCAGCAAAGTCACACATGGAGGCCACCTTGCAAAAGTCACATATTAGAACCTAAATAACTACTGCAAAAGACTGGGTTCAACCAACATTAAAAAAAACGAAAAGTAGTGGATCTGTTATGGAAGAGAGATGCTGAAGGTTCTAAAGGTGTTTTGCAGCTGTTTCGAAGGTTCTAAAGGTTCACGAATCTGAACTTACTCAGCAACCAAAAAGTGAATAACAATTAATTTCCCCATAAACGAATCCATGAACTCAGAACAAATACACTTGATATCTTCACAACACAAAACCACATAAATCATCATGGAGAAAGATTAAAGAAGCAAAACAAACATGGAACACAGAAGCTGCACGTGTAACTAGGGCTGGACTAATGAGCCGGCTCCGCTCGGCTTGGTCCAGCTCGTTAGGATAACGAGCTGGCTCGGCTTGTTATCTCAACGAACTAGAATGCTGGTGTAACACCCCAAATTTCAAAGCATTTCAAAAAGGAATAAAAATCACTCAAAATTTAAATTTTTGTCCAACTCTTATCTTTACATGAATTTTTCAAAAACGAAATGCACTAAATAAATTAAAACCTATTTAGAATATGAAATTTACAAATATTAAAATAGTGCTCAAGTGTTTGTCTTCATTTAAAATTTACTAAAAGTTTGAACTTTTGAATTTACAACAAATTAAAATAAATGCATGATTAAGATCTCTAGCAAATTCACCGTGAATTCAAAAAGTTTTGATTTTTAAAATCTTGCAAAAAGTTCATCATGCGCGATTCTGGTTTTATTTGAATTTATTTAGCTGAGCTGTTTGATTTTTATTCTTGTTGAATTTGAAATTCATTCAAATTCAAATCCCAGGAAAATATCAAACCTTTCCTTTTCCCTAACTCCTCTTGGGCCGAATTCCTTCTGTTCACCCTCCTTTGGCCCAGCCCAACTCTTTCTCCTCCTTTTTCTTTTCCTGGAAAATGCGAAGTGGGCCGCAGCCCACGTTTGGCCCAGCAATGGCCCGTCCGGCCCACCTCCATCTTCTTCCTCCTCCCTACCCCACGACCTGCGCCGCCCATGCCGTCGCCCGTGGTCGTCGTGACGCCGCTCCGCGTCAGCTCGTCGTCGCGTCGCCCACGTGAAGCCGCTGCGTGGAGCACATGCCGCGCCCAGAGCTCAGCGTCCCGTCCCGTCGCAGCAGAACGCCCATCCCTTCTCCCCCTTGACCGTCGACTGTGACCGCGCAGGACCGGCGACCACCGCGCCTGGGCGTCATGCCACGCGAGCCATCCCTCGCCCCGTCTCATCCCCCACTCTCTAGCCATGCTCTCGCCCTCTTAATCGCGCACAGACGCCCATCACGCCGCTCCTCGTCGCGTCCCGTCGGCCTTCAATGGCGATGACCGGAGAACGACGACCGTGACCGCCCCTCTTGGCCTCCCCCATCTCGTCCACCTACAAGACCGAGTGCGCCACGCTCCCCTCTCCCTATCCCACCTCTCATCTTCCCTCCTCGACCACCATCAAGCTCGAATCGAGCTCTTCCCCCTTTCTTCTCCGTCGACGACCACCGCTCGATTAGCCGCCGTGGAGCTCCCCCTCGCCCTCTGCGAGCGTGCTCCAGCCTCACGAGTGTGCCCTGCCCCCTCCGCGCCTCTCTGTGCAGCTCGGGGAGCACGGGAGCACGGTCCCCGCCGAGCGCCGCCGCACGCCATCGCGTGAGCTCGACGGCGACGACCTTCCAGGCCTCCTCTTCCTCGCCGCTGGCGCGCACCAGCCTCGCCTCGGTGACCTGCACCTCCTCAGCCCTCAAGCACACGGCGCGCAGCTCTTCTTCCCCTCCCGCGACGAGCACCATCGCCGCGCTCCGCCTCCCGCTGTCGCAGACGCGTCCCCGACGCTGCGCGACGTCCACATGTCCCCGCGGTGAGATCTCCTTCCCCTCCTCTCTCTCCCGGGACTTACCGCGTCGACTTTGGCCCACCGGAGCGCCGGAGCGGCCAACTCCGGTGAGTCCAGTCATGGCACCGCCGTCCCGCTGTTTCCGGCCGCCGCCCTGCTCGCCGGATTAACCACAGCCATCCATCCCTAAACGAACGACGGAGATTAGATCCATCCATACCCCTTCGATTTCATAAAATCCTGGCCGTCCGTTTCAGATCCAACGCTCCACATTGATCCGGTCCACCGTGCCGTCTCGTGGACCGCTCCCATGAACCCAGTCCACGACACCGTGGACACGGTCCATGCTTTTTCCATTAGAAAATAATTCCAGAAATCTTAGAAAATCCCCAGACCCTGTAATCTTGCAGATAAGCCCCTGAACTTTTGCATAATTATGTTCAGGTCCTGTCTTTTTACAGAAACGACCTTATACTTTTCTGTAATTATGTTTTAGTCCCTGTCTTTTTGCACTGAGGCCCCTAAACTTTTCAGTATTTACAGATTGGTCCACAAAACTTTCTGTAATTACAATTCAGTCCCTAAAAACATTTCTGTAATTATAGATATGCCCACGGTATATTTCTATAATTACAATTAAGCCCCTGGAACCTATAAACCTATGTATCTTTTCAACCATAGCTCCGTTTTGGGCGATTCTTGCGCCCACGCGTTCGTAGAAACGCGTAGTACCCTTCGGTACTACTCTTGGAGCTATAGAATGGACCAGTAAGCTGTCAACACCTTATAATCTTCCCTCCTTTGATGTTCTTCCGTATCGCCCATTTCATGCAACGTCAAAATTGCATGTTGTAGCTACCCGCTTTATCGTCTAGTGTTGAACCTAGCCAATCGCTCAATATCTTTCCGCCTTAACCTTGTATGTCGCTCAAACACCCTCACTCGCTAGCAGTAAACCTACCCAATCTTTCGTGTTATATCGCCTTAAAACCTAATACCCTAAATCCCATGTCGATAAATCATGTGATGTCGAGCTCGCACGTCAATGCTCGTTTATCTTTTGACGACAAGCTTATCCAATCTTGTCGTACCATTCTATATCATAACCTAGCAACCTCTTTCATCGCAAACTCCTTTACAACCCAAACCTATCTCAACCCTCGCTCAATCAACCTTAACCTATTGCTTACCACCGATCCTTACCAAGCCTGTTATTTATTATTATTCTCGTATTGATGTGGTCTTTCATCGAGGTTACTGGATTTATTGTTAATCGTTATTTAATTGCTGGTTGATCTTAATCGATTGATCCTTGTCTTTTATTCGCAACCATGCATCCATGTCCTGCATAATCACGTACACGTGCCATCGTCATGCGCTTGGCTTATGGCAAATAATTAGTGGAATAATCTTAGTAATTAATCAATTTAGTAAGTAATTAATAGTTAATCACCATTAGTTAATACCCTAGCATAAGTAGGTAATTAAAGTGACACACCTTGCACTTGTACGTTTGTTGCATGAACCTTTATATAGGTTACGACCTATATAAAACCGTAATGCTGCCAATGTACAACTAACACGTACACACGCTGTTTCTACTTACACATACCCGCATGCACTTATCATGGTTTAGCATCCCACCTTTACATCAAAAGCCCTAGCGTTCGATGCAACACCCCTAATAGCCTCTCTCAAGATAATAAGATCTTCCTAAAGTAAAACCTAATGCATCATGCATGATTTGTGTCTTTGACTTTTATCGGTGTTCTAACGGTTCTTATTAGAGTTAATTGGATCTTGTTTAGTTCTTCTCGATCTTATTTCCTTTGCGATAGTTTGTTTATACGGTATCTTTTTATACGCTAGCCTACGCGGGATTCGAGGAAGAACTAAAGGAAGAACCAGAAGATACAAGCTCCAAGAACGAGCTTCGAGGAAGGACTTGAAGACTTTGACCTCGACATAGGAGTCAAGATTCGAGCTTCTAGGAAGAACCTGAGGACCCGGATTACGAGGACGTGAAGAAGAAGACTAATTAGTGAAGGCAAGCTCTACATCTCCTTGATCATGATTGAACCTACTGTTTTCGCAATGCACCTATAGAGCCTACTCTAGTATTATGCATTACTTGCTATTTTACTGCTTGTGTAGCTATGGACCTACTTGCTTAGTGATATAGATGTCGGTTACTTAGGCGTTAATATCTGAATCCTTGTTTACCCCTTTGTTTACCTGTCACCTTGATAACCCTAGGATAGTTCCATCATTTCTATGATGGCACTATTACCTTGCTGCTAGAATGCTTAGGACCCCTGCAATGTGTCTACATTGCTACACTTTACACACATATATGTTTTACAACTGTGTTAAATGAGTTTGGTGGTGTGTGTGATATATAATGGGTTTGGGAGTAGCACAACTGTGTTAGGTGATGATGTTGATGGTGGCGGTGATGATGGGATGGGTTGGATTGCGGGCAAGGCCACTAGTGAAAGGGATGTTGATGTTATAGGCCCCTAGTGGGGGATATGGTGCTTGCCCGGCCATATAAGGACCGGTTCTGACGCCCGTAAACATAATGATTCTCGTACAACCACGGAACCCCTATGGGAAGGACCTACCCTATCTTTCTGGTATTCTTGCAAATGCCATCTGGAGGCCAGTCGAGGCAACGAAAGCTCAGGAAAAGGACATAGGAAACGTACCTATGATCCGGCTCGCGGAACCCGCTATAGGTTACGGGAGTGCCGCCCGTCCTGGTATATGTTACAGGATCCTGCTATTTGTTACAGGAGCACGACGTACCTTTTTACAAGCGTACAGTGCCAGTGTGTGACCTCTCATGTCACAAGCCCCTGGGTGTGATTTCGTGGTGGAATTGTGAGACTACTCGGAGGATATGGACTAGGCGTTATGTACCCCCTTGCAAAGGGTGCATAGCTCGTGGGAAAAGATGTACAACCTCTGCAGAGTGTAAAATTCATCCGGATGGACGTTGTCACGGCATATGACACATTATTGTTGCGCACGTATGGATTAGCCACCTCTCTCTTTCCTTGGCGTGTGAGTGGGTTGTAGTCAGCCCGTGTTTTGGAAGTGATGGCAAGTGTGCCGGGTCGGTATGATCCTTGAGGTCAGAAGGCCCAACTAAAACCTGGGAACTGGCGGGAAGGCTCCATACTCCCCCAGGGCCAACCAACTAAAATATTGACAATCAATTCCCTGTTTTCATCTATAAATCCTTGTCTTGCTTTAGTGAACCCTTCATAAAGCTTGCTTTGCTGCAAATACACCATATAGCCTCATCCTTGCTAAGACCAAGTATGCATGTATATATATATACCCTTGTGTAGTGTAGGGCTTGCTGAGTACCTTATGTACTCACGCGTTTGCGATTGTTGGTTTAGAAGGAGAAGACTTCGTAGAAGGCGACGACATTTGGGTTTTCGGTTCTGCCTCTCAAGTGTGCTTGTGGCTTTGGGCCAAGGTTTCCGCTGTCTGCTTCACCGTTAGCTGGATTGGTTGGACTTGGATATTTCCTTGTCATACCGCCGCTAAGGGTCCTATATCAGGTATTATGCTTATTTACCAATTCGAGGTATGCTTTTGATTATCATATCTGTGTTTTTGTGCGTATCAGCTACTGATCCAGGGACTGATACAGGATGCACAACATATTCCAGAAATGGGGTCTGACAGAGTGGTATCAGAGCAATGCTTGACTGTAGAACGAAAACCTAGAGATTGTCACGCTCGAAAATGACTATTTTCAAAACTACTTGCAAAACCTTTCCATAGTAACTCTCCCCCTCTTGTTAAAAACCCGTTGCTTCCTTCCATCCAACAAGAAGAAGTATCTGATCTGGGAAACATCTGTGTACAGGAATGTTCAACCAAATGGACAATGAGGACTATGTGACCATAGAAGTAGAAGGCAACCTATACCAGGTTTACCGTACACCGGATATGGTTCCCAGACAGAAGAGCAAGGTCAAAGCTACTAAGGGCACCAGACCACCAAGGACATGCTTCTATTGCCATAACCCTGGACATAAGATTGCCAATTGCTCCTACCGTGAGTTCAATGAAGCAAGAGCTACGGTTACTTACATGCAGCAAGAAGTACCTCAGGTCCCAGCACCACCTGCACAGGTTCAATCTGCGGTACAGCCAGAGCGTCAAGAACAAGAAGCTTGGAATAACATGGATGGCACGTACCTGCCACCTCCTGTCCTCGCAAGTGTACTTGCAAAGTTGACTAGCCTGAAAGAGTCAGTGAATAAGATCAATGAGGAGATCGACGATCTCACAAAACTGCTGCAACCAAGAGATGTCGATGAGAGATGCAACAAGAAGAGAAAGAATGTCGTACAAGGATCCGGCCGAGTTAAGTCTGGAAAGCTCAAGAAGCCCCAGATCGCAGCAAAAGGACATACCTTTCACCAACCGACGGGTATACATGAAGGCTCAAGCAGTGCAAATCTGCCACCCGTGGTCAACCGAAGGGTACCACCAGTCAGTCGGACATGCCTTGCCTGCCGAAAACATGGGCATTTCATAGCGGATTGCCCTGAACTCCTCGAGCAAGGAAATAAAGATGGCAATAACTAGTGCCAAAAGATTACAGCCCTGAAGACAACAAAGTATGTCGAGTATGTAGACATGCTACTTGTGCCAAGATATCCGAAATAAGTTCCTCATGAAGGATGGCTTGGAACAATGTTGTCACCTTCAGTTATGGTAGCTTATCACAAGAGGAAATAATAGTACTTGCAATGAGTTGTAATCTGGATGATTTAAGTTGTACTAAAGGTGTAATCCTGTTTGTGAGCAATAAAAGTACTAGTGTTGCTGTGAAGTAATGTCTTGAGCCACCCTCGGAGCAAAAATGAAGTGCAAGTCAGGAAAATCAACCTTCTGAAATACAATGATCATGAATACATGTGCCTGGTTAACTCTAAACGCCAAGTCAATGAAGCCCTCCAATGCAGAAGTGTGAGCAATGGTGTTTCTTTACCGACCAAATCATATGACCTTCTCAAATCCTTTTTGGTCACGGATTATTGGTCGAGTTTTTGAGGACAATCTAGATCGATAGTCAGCATACTCTCGAGCCTTAAACTACGTTTGTAGTACGATCACACCCGAAGCCACAACAAATAAATCACGTTGCTTGTGTGATTCGATGTTCTTCTTTTGTTATTTTGGCTCCTTATTTCTTGATTGTGTGCTCTTAATCTAATTAACTTAAAATAACATAACAACAGTCTAGTGTAGCAGCTTAATAACAGCTTAAGGCCAAAACCCCCACCTAACCCATGCCTAAATCTCTGTTGCTGAAAGCAGGATGCCGCCGAGGAAGTCTACCAAGACTCAGAACTGCCAGAAGCGCAAAGCAAAAGCACCTGGAAGGCATGACACAGTTGGAAGAACTGCAAAAGGTGGAACTAACAAAAGAAAGAAGCCAGCTACTCGACAACGTCGAGGAGCAAGTCAAAGAGGCCCCACCGCAGCCCACAACCATGAAACTGAGGCAGTTCACCATGATGAAGAGGAAATCAACCAAGAGACTGTCACCAATGACAACCAGGATAGTAACGTGATTCCTCAGTCACCACCGGTCAACCTCACAGAAGTGATGGCCAAGCAGAATCAACTCCTGGAAGTAATTACTCAAGGACAACAAAGCAGTTGTGGAATCAATTCTAAGATAACAGAATTTTTGAAGCTCAGGCCACCTGTCTATGACAACACTGAAGATGACCCTTTAACTGCTGATGATTGGCTAAAAAATGTTACTAAGAAGCTGAATATTGTCACAGCCAGTGATCAAGAGAAAGTGATGTTATCCACTCACCAACTAGCTGGAGTTGCCGCAGAATGGTGGGATAACTTCAAGGAAACAGTTACGGACCAAGACGGTATTACCTGGGATGAATTCCAGCAAGTTTTTCGTGAATACCACATCCCGGAAGGAATCATGGACATGAAAGCAGATGAGTTCCGTAACTTAAAGCAAGAGTCTATGACAGTGAATGAATACATCCGGAAGTTTACGAAGTTAGCCCGATACGCCCCAGATGAGGTCAACACAGATCAGAAGAAGCAGAACCGTTTCAGAAAAGGTCTCAGCCATAACCTGAGAGTACATCTGGTCACTCACAATTATCCGGACTTCAACACACTGATGAATAAGGCCATTTTGCTTGAAGAAGCTCTAACAGATCAGGAAAATGACAGAATCCATGAAATCCAGCCATCTGAGCCAGAAAGAAAGCGTGAAGTAAAGGAATGGAAACATCCCCAGAAGCAGGGATATTCAAGGAAGAAGAAAAACAAACCACATGCAACCCCTCCTGGCTCTAGAATTCCCGGTACTCGTAAGCAGAGCAGTGAAGACAAACCACCAGGAAAGAAGGTACCAAGAGCAAATCAGAAGTGCTACTTGTGCCGAAATCATGGCCACTTCGTAGCAGACTGCCCTGGAGCTGTCACGCAAGGAGGCAATGAGTAACAACCTTGTCGAAGTACAATGTACTGTATCTTGAGTTTGGACGTCAGTGGTCACAAACTTTATGTAAGGGTGTTGTAATATGAGCAACATGTTGTGCTCTGTGCTTTTAAATATCAATAGACTGTCGAATCAAAAGTTGGTATGATGATGACATAAATCGTTGTCTGTTTTGGATAGGAACAGAATTGAAACGACATAATTGGAAAAGTACTTACCTCCGACGCCGGATAAACACCCACAGTAAACTCATCCTTGGGGATAAATTGGAAATAAAGGCGTTTGGAAAAGTCACCCATGGAATAATAAGAAAAGCCTAAATCTTTTGGATAAGATAAGCAGAGCAACAATCAAATGTTATCCTTGGTACCCAAGCTACAATCCTTTTAAGTGGGGTAGAACCCCATACAACAGTGAAGAAAGTACATCGTCTTCGTCAATCTGCAGCACCGAAGACCACTGCGATGACAAGAATATGCTATCAAAGCCCCAACACCAAGAAGTTCTCAGCGAAATTTTGGATGTTACCACCGTCGAGCAAGACGACGCAGCAGAAGTTCTACACCGTCCAGAAGCTCGTTCGAATCTCGAGGACGAGATTCCTTTTAAGTGGGGTAGCCCTGTAACACCCCAAATTTCAAAGCATTTCAAAAAGGAATAAAAATCACTCAAAATTTAAATTTTTGTCCAACTCTTATCTTTACATGAATTTTTCAAAAACGAAATGCACTAAATAAATTAAAACCTATTTAGAATATGAAATTTACAAATATTAAAATAGTGCTCAAGTGTTTGTCTTCATTTAAAATTTACTAAAAGTTTGAACTTTTGAATTTACAACAAATTAAAATAAATGCATGATTAAGATCTCTAGCAAATTCACCGTGAATTCAAAAAGTTTTGATTTTTAAAATCTTGCAAAAAGTTCATCATGCGCGATTCTGGTTTTATTTGAATTTATTTAGCTGAGCTGTTTGATTTTTATTCTTGTTGAATTTGAAATTCATTCAAATTCAAATCCCAGGAAAATATCAAACCTTTCCTTTTCCCTAACTCCTCTTGGGCCGAATTCCTTCTGTTCACCCTCCTTTGGCCCAGCCCAACTCTTTCTCCTCCTTTTTCTTTTCCTGGAAAATGCGAAGTGGGCCGCAGCCCACGTTTGGCCCAGCAATGGCCCGTCCGGCCCACCTCCATCTTCTTCCTCCTCCCTACCCCACGACCTGCGCCGCCCATGCCGTCGCCCGTGGTCGTCGTGACGCCGCTCCGCGTCAGCTCGTCGTCGCGTCGCCCACGTGAAGCCGCTGCGTGGAGCACATGCCGCGCCCAGAGCTCAGCGTCCCGTCCCGTCGCAGCAGAACGCCCATCCCTTCTCCCCCTTGACCGTCGACTGTGACCGCGCAGGACCGGCGACCACCGCGCCTGGGCGTCATGCCACGCGAGCCATCCCTCGCCCCGTCTCATCCCCCACTCTCTAGCCATGCTCTCGCCCTCTTAATCGCGCACAGACGCCCATCACGCCGCTCCTCGTCGCGTCCCGTCGGCCTTCAATGGCGATGACCGGAGAACGACGACCGTGACCGCCCCTCTTGGCCTCCCCCATCTCGTCCACCTACAAGACCGAGTGCGCCACGCTCCCCTCTCCCTATCCCACCTCTCATCTTCCCTCCTCGACCACCATCAAGCTCGAATCGAGCTCTTCCCCCTTTCTTCTCCGTCGACGACCACCGCTCGATTAGCCGCCGTGGAGCTCCCCCTCGCCCTCTGCGAGCGTGCTCCAGCCTCACGAGTGTGCCCTGCCCCCTCCGCGCCTCTCTGTGCAGCTCGGGGAGCACGGGAGCACGGTCCCCGCCGAGCGCCGCCGCACGCCATCGCGTGAGCTCGACGGCGACGACCTTCCAGGCCTCCTCTTCCTCGCCGCTGGCGCGCACCAGCCTCGCCTCGGTGACCTGCACCTCCTCAGCCCTCAAGCACACGGCGCGCAGCTCTTCTTCCCCTCCCGCGACGAGCACCATCGCCGCGCTCCGCCTCCCGCTGTCGCAGACGCGTCCCCGACGCTGCGCGACGTCCACATGTCCCCGCGGTGAGATCTCCTTCCCCTCCTCTCTCTCCCGGGACTTACCGCGTCGACTTTGGCCCACCGGAGCGCCGGAGCGGCCAACTCCGGTGAGTCCAGTCATGGCACCGCCGTCCCGCTGTTTCCGGCCGCCGCCCTGCTCGCCGGATTAACCACAGCCATCCATCCCTAAACGAACGACGGAGATTAGATCCATCCATACCCCTTCGATTTCATAAAATCCTGGCCGTCCGTTTCAGATCCAACGCTCCACATTGATCCGGTCCACCGTGCCGTCTCGTGGACCGCTCCCATGAACCCAGTCCACGACACCGTGGACACGGTCCATGCTTTTTCCATTAGAAAATAATTCCAGAAATCTTAGAAAATCCCCAGACCCTGTAATCTTGCAGATAAGCCCCTGAACTTTTGCATAATTATGTTCAGGTCCTGTCTTTTTACAGAAACGACCTTATACTTTTCTGTAATTATGTTTTAGTCCCTGTCTTTTTGCACTGAGGCCCCTAAACTTTTCAGTATTTACAGATTGGTCCACAAAACTTTCTGTAATTACAATTCAGTCCCTAAAAACATTTCTGTAATTATAGATATGCCCACGGTATATTTCTATAATTACAATTAAGCCCCTGGAACCTATAAACCTATGTATCTTTTCAACCATAGCTCCGTTTTGGGCGATTCTTGCGCCCACGCGTTCGTAGAAACGCGTAGTACCCTTCGGTACTACTCTTGGAGCTATAGAATGGACCAGTAAGCTGTCAACACCTTATAATCTTCCCTCCTTTGATGTTCTTCCGTATCGCCCATTTCATGCAACGTCAAAATTGCATGTTGTAGCTACCCGCTTTATCGTCTAGTGTTGAACCTAGCCAATCGCTCAATATCTTTCCGCCTTAACCTTGTATGTCGCTCAAACACCCTCACTCGCTAGCAGTAAACCTACC
The DNA here is from genome assembly GCA_007726485.1 of Eragrostis curvula. Classification (NCBI taxonomy): domain Eukaryota; kingdom Viridiplantae; phylum Streptophyta; class Magnoliopsida; order Poales; family Poaceae; genus Eragrostis; species Eragrostis curvula. The sequence goes on along the minus strand of CM017440.1, from coordinate 26,294,401 downwards.
CAATCTTTCGTGTTATATCGCCTTAAAACCTAATACCCTAAATCCCATGTCGATAAATCATGTGATGTCGAGCTCGCACGTCAATGCTCGTTTATCTTTTGACGACAAGCTTATCCAATCTTGTCGTACCATTCTATATCATAACCTAGCAACCTCTTTCATCGCAAACTCCTTTACAACCCAAACCTATCTCAACCCTCGCTCAATCAACCTTAACCTATTGCTTACCACCGATCCTTACCAAGCCTGTTATTTATTATTATTCTCGTATTGATGTGGTCTTTCATCGAGGTTACTGGATTTATTGTTAATCGTTATTTAATTGCTGGTTGATCTTAATCGATTGATCCTTGTCTTTTATTCGCAACCATGCATCCATGTCCTGCATAATCACGTACACGTGCCATCGTCATGCGCTTGGCTTATGGCAAATAATTAGTGGAATAATCTTAGTAATTAATCAATTTAGTAAGTAATTAATAGTTAATCACCATTAGTTAATACCCTAGCATAAGTAGGTAATTAAAGTGACACACCTTGCACTTGTACGTTTGTTGCATGAACCTTTATATAGGTTACGACCTATATAAAACCGTAATGCTGCCAATGTACAACTAACACGTACACACGCTGTTTCTACTTACACATACCCGCATGCACTTATCATGGTTTAGCATCCCACCTTTACATCAAAAGCCCTAGCGTTCGATGCAACACCCCTAATAGCCTCTCTCAAGATAATAAGATCTTCCTAAAGTAAAACCTAATGCATCATGCATGATTTGTGTCTTTGACTTTTATCGGTGTTCTAACGGTTCTTATTAGAGTTAATTGGATCTTGTTTAGTTCTTCTCGATCTTATTTCCTTTGCGATAGTTTGTTTATACGGTATCTTTTTATACGCTAGCCTACGCGGGATTCGAGGAAGAACTAAAGGAAGAACCAGAAGATACAAGCTCCAAGAACGAGCTTCGAGGAAGGACTTGAAGACTTTGACCTCGACATAGGAGTCAAGATTCGAGCTTCTAGGAAGAACCTGAGGACCCGGATTACGAGGACGTGAAGAAGAAGACTAATTAGTGAAGGCAAGCTCTACATCTCCTTGATCATGATTGAACCTACTGTTTTCGCAATGCACCTATAGAGCCTACTCTAGTATTATGCATTACTTGCTATTTTACTGCTTGTGTAGCTATGGACCTACTTGCTTAGTGATATAGATGTCGGTTACTTAGGCGTTAATATCTGAATCCTTGTTTACCCCTTTGTTTACCTGTCACCTTGATAACCCTAGGATAGTTCCATCATTTCTATGATGGCACTATTACCTTGCTGCTAGAATGCTTAGGACCCCTGCAATGTGTCTACATTGCTACACTTTACACACATATATGTTTTACAACTGTGTTAAATGAGTTTGGTGGTGTGTGTGATATATAATGGGTTTGGGAGTAGCACAACTGTGTTAGGTGATGATGTTGATGGTGGCGGTGATGATGGGATGGGTTGGATTGCGGGCAAGGCCACTAGTGAAAGGGATGTTGATGTTATAGGCCCCTAGTGGGGGATATGGTGCTTGCCCGGCCATATAAGGACCGGTTCTGACGCCCGTAAACATAATGATTCTCGTACAACCACGGAACCCCTATGGGAAGGACCTACCCTATCTTTCTGGTATTCTTGCAAATGCCATCTGGAGGCCAGTCGAGGCAACGAAAGCTCAGGAAAAGGACATAGGAAACGTACCTATGATCCGGCTCGCGGAACCCGCTATAGGTTACGGGAGTGCCGCCCGTCCTGGTATATGTTACAGGATCCTGCTATTTGTTACAGGAGCACGACGTACCTTTTTACAAGCGTACAGTGCCAGTGTGTGACCTCTCATGTCACAAGCCCCTGGGTGTGATTTCGTGGTGGAATTGTGAGACTACTCGGAGGATATGGACTAGGCGTTATGTACCCCCTTGCAAAGGGTGCATAGCTCGTGGGAAAAGATGTACAACCTCTGCAGAGTGTAAAATTCATCCGGATGGACGTTGTCACGGCATATGACACATTATTGTTGCGCACGTATGGATTAGCCACCTCTCTCTTTCCTTGGCGTGTGAGTGGGTTGTAGTCAGCCCGTGTTTTGGAAGTGATGGCAAGTGTGCCGGGTCGGTATGATCCTTGAGGTCAGAAGGCCCAACTAAAACCTGGGAACTGGCGGGAAGGCTCCATACTCCCCCAGGGCCAACCAACTAAAATATTGACAATCAATTCCCTGTTTTCATCTATAAATCCTTGTCTTGCTTTAGTGAACCCTTCATAAAGCTTGCTTTGCTGCAAATACACCATATAGCCTCATCCTTGCTAAGACCAAGTATGCATGTATATATATATACCCTTGTGTAGTGTAGGGCTTGCTGAGTACCTTATGTACTCACGCGTTTGCGATTGTTGGTTTAGAAGGAGAAGACTTCGTAGAAGGCGACGACATTTGGGTTTTCGGTTCTGCCTCTCAAGTGTGCTTGTGGCTTTGGGCCAAGGTTTCCGCTGTCTGCTTCACCGTTAGCTGGATTGGTTGGACTTGGATATTTCCTTGTCATACCGCCGCTAAGGGTCCTATATCAGGTATTATGCTTATTTACCAATTCGAGGTATGCTTTTGATTATCATATCTGTGTTTTTGTGCGTATCAGCTACTGATCCAGGGACTGATACAGGATGCACAACATATTCCAGAAATGGGGTCTGACAGCTGGCTCGGCTAGGCTCGAAATGAGCACGAGCTAGCCCATGAGCCAGCTCGTTAAGCTCGCTGCTGCTCCCCTCCAGCATCCCTACCGCGACGTGGGGATGGGGAGTGGTGATGTAGAGGAATGGCGCAGGAGGAGCCGGCACCACCGCATGAGGGAAGTAGGGGGAGGGGCGGCGCTACCGCACGAGGTAGAGGAGGGTGGCCGCCATGTGTCGCGTCGCTATCCGTGACTTGGATCTTGACTCGGTCCCCCTTCCGTCGTCGCCATTGTCATGGGGAGAGCGGTGCGGACAATGGGCTTGTGCTCACCATGAGCTTTGGCGTTGATGGCTACAGCGTCGGTGGTGGAGGGTAAGGGAGAGGAGAGTGCGACCGGGGGGAGGCGACAATAGCCTCGCAGAGCTATTCGGGCAAGTGCGCAAGTGGGCGGCGAGGGAGCATGGGGACGGGCTAGTGAGGCAGGCGGCGCAGTGGGGACTAGGTAGGAGGCAAGGTGCGGTGGCGGCGCGATTTGGGAAAGGGATAAGGCATGGGGAGGAGGGTGTGGGGAGGAGGAGGGGTGTTGGACTTTGCTCCCGTCGATGGGCTTTCCCGAGTGTATTTAAATTACACTCGGGAAAGGGGTGGTGCTTTCCCGAGTGTATTTAAATTACACTCGGGAAGGGGGGGGAGGGGGGCTTTCCCAAGTGTATTTATATTACACTCGGGAAAGGGGGTATTCGCCGTCAGGCCGCCGTCCGTCAATTTTTTATTTTCCGAGTGTTGGTTTGATACTCGGGAATGCCTTTCCCGAGTGCCCGACAAAAGACAATCGGGAAAGGGGGTATTCGCCATGTACTTTCTCCCCGAGTGCGCTTTCCCGAGTGTTTTGGAGCCTTTGCCGAGTGCCCCAGGCACTCGGGAAAACAGGGGATCCTGGTAGTGAATGTCTCCAGAACAGCCCGCCATATTAGTCTCAATAATAGTGTGTTTTGATTCCTTGAGGTGAAAAACAAACCATGAACAACAAGTTAGAAATTCTTGCAGATACAAATTTAACATTGTTCTACTATTTGTAACCATTTACGTACCCCAGCATTCCGTTTGGAAGATTTTTTATCCATTTCCCTGTTTGAACTCTTGTGTTGTACTGATTATAGAAAAAGGAAACAAAATATAAGTTTCTATAAAATTAAGCATGCAAAATCATAAATGTGAACCATCTTTCATTGCTACTGGTTTCTACGTATGTTGAAGGCAAATCTGTAGGCTTGTTCAGCTTAGCCATTGTATAAAGAAAGATATAAACAATGCACAAAAGGAAATAAGTGAGAACTGATATCAGCATATTTGATTAAACTGAAAATGCATGTCATACCCTAGTACTGTACAACCAATGACAAAAAAAAACAGTGAATCGAGACTACATATAAGCAGTAAACAGAAATATATATTGCTTAAAAAACCAGAAAAATCATGAATGTAAAAAGCATATTAGAACCTAAATAACTATTCGGGCAAGGGGGCGGCGAGGGAGCCCGGGGACGGGCTAGTGAGGCAGGCGGCGCGGTGGGGACTGGGTAGGAGGCAAGGTGCGGTGGCGGCGCGATTTGGAAAAGGGATAGGGAGGAGGGTGTGGGGAGGAGGAGGGGTGTTGGACCTTGCTCCCGTCGATGGGCTGGTTTAGCTCGCGAGGGAGGAGGGGACCAAGGCCTGCTGGCACATGGGCTGCGGCCCACCCTGAGATTTGGGCCAGCGACCCACTCCCACCCATGCCCAACAGCCATACTGCAAACAGCCCAAGTGAGCAACCAGCGGACTGGATCGCAAGTGACCAGGCGTCCATGCGGAGGCAGCAGACCATCTGGCCGAGACGCGAACAGTTGAGGCTACGGTTTCAGCTGACTGTGAGTGGCGAAGAACTGTGCGTCTGCGCCCCTGATCAGCAACATGACGAGGGCACGCGACTCGATTCTGCTCCGGCCAGTGGCGAGGCGCTTTGCGGCCATGCTCGGTGGACTGGCGCTACGCCCCTGCTCAACTGGGGCTTGTCTTGTGTTAGATAATTCTGCAACAAAATTAGATGCAATTTATTTCTGTGGAATCTAAATTCATCCCAACTCCACTAGTTTGCTTGGCTTCCCTTCTTTAAAACGACAACCCACCGGATGGAATGAGCTGAACACCATTGGACAGCGATCTGCATTATCTTCTGATACTTCTAGATGCTGGCTGCTGCTTGTATTATTGTGTCATTGTCTGAAATGTGTGATAGTCTTGAACCGCTACTTAGCTCTGCTATGATTAGCGCAAAAAATCTCTAAATTAAAATGTTTAATCCGTATTAAACATTAATTAAGTCCTCGTCGTCTGTTTACCGTATAGTTCATGCAAGGGAAAAAAAATTCCGGCCCACCCTAGGTTTAAGCCCTAGTTCCGTCACTGTCTGCTGGGTCTGCAGGGACTAGCTGGCTCGTTTGGCTCGTGAGCGGCTCACGAGCCAGCTCGTTAAACATAACGAGCTACAAACATGGCTTGGCTCATTGGAAAAAGTGAACGAGACGAGCCTATCGCGGGCCTTGCGAGCTAACGAGCCACGAGCTTTTCGCCCAGCCTGACGTGTAACTATGCCATTCAACACACAATGCAGCATACAGTCAGATAGAATGAAAAATAACCACAGAAACCAGCTCAATCACAAGTTCTAAGTAGCAATCAGACATGGAGAAAATATATGCTAGGTCTAATCAGAAGGGGTTTAGAAGGAAATGTGACCGAATTACTCGTCGCAACTTTAAAATCAGAACAATCCACCATGAAAATCACCAGGGTTTTGAAGCAAATGGACCAAGGGAGGTGAGGGATTTGTACCAGGTACTGCGGTGGGGGAGCAAATCTGTCTCCTCGCCAGTGACTCCCTCTCCGGCGATGAAAACTTACTGCACCGCAACTTCAAATCAAACAGCAAAAACACAAAATCCACCATGAAACCTATGATTCCAAAGCAAAAACACAAAATCCACCACGAAACCCCCTCTACGGCACGAAACCCTAGCAAATGATGGAGCAAAATCACTGTAAATCATTCGGGATTTTGGAGCATAAAGACACGAGGAGATGAGCTATACGTACCAGAAGGCACGGTAAGGTAGGGGAGGCTGTTTCACCGGTATTGACTCCCTCGCCAGCGGATGATTTCGCGAGCACAATGATAGAGTAAAGAGAGAGAAAGCCAAATGGGGAAATGAAATGGCTATTATAGCCAGCCCGACTCCCAAAATTCAAAAGAAGTCCAAACGCTACTATAGGTGTCTGTGTGTGTGTGTGTGTGGGGGGGGGGGGGGGGGGGGGGGGGGGTGGCGGCATGGTGTAGCCCAGCCGGGACTCCGAAACACTCGCAGGCAGAGCCCACATGGTGAGGCCAGGGGCAATCCGAGAAAATGCTATCCGGCGCCACTCCTAAAGAAAGCCACATATTTCCACCGCCCGATCCGCATTCCGTGGTTTGTGTCGTGGCCGGCCGTCCCAGGCGCTTAATGTGCGTGCGTCCTTAAGAAGTTACCTAATTTGTTACGTGCATCCATGCCTACAGAAAACAAATATGGATATGCATCCAACGAATTAATTTTGTCAATTGACACCAAAATAGAAGCGACATGATTCAACTTATTTTACATTGATGAATTCATTGTTTTCCACATAAATTAGAGGGTAGGTAATTTATTTGCATCCATGCATAGGTACCAAAAATAAATATGGATATGCATCGAACTAATTAATAATGTCAATTGATACTACTAAAGTCCAATATCTCCAAGAGAGACCAAAAAGAGTATAATATCTCCAAGGAATTAGCTATAGATAGGAATGATTGGGGACTAGCACTCGACGTGCCTGAACCGTGATCTTTTTTCATTTTGTGTTTACCCCTAACTCTACCTTTGTCTTGTGTCCCTTTGTGTTTTTTTGTTCTTGTTTCTTGTGAGTTTCATCTCTAACCTATCCTAACTTGACAAAAGGCTATATTGTTGTTGTTGTTGTATACTACTAAAGTAGAATCAGCATGGATATGCATGGAGCCATCTCATTTTTGCATCCATGCGTTCATTTTTCCTCAGAAAAATTAGAGGGAAGAAGGCAGTTATTTGCGTCCATGCATCCACAATGAGGAACATGATGGGCATTATACAATAAATGTGGTTCACATAGAGGATCATAGGGCCTCTTTGTTTTTCATCCAAATTATATAATCCATCTTATATAATAGGAAAAAAGTCCATTTATACTCCGTCAAATTATTCACTTTGTCCGTTTCTCCCTCTAAACGAAATGATTTTTTTTTTTTTTTGCAAAACCTCTAAACAAAATGATGGCTCACTTTACTCCCTCAAACAATTCCATTGGAGCAATATACACCCTATTGAAGTTTTTCTTTTTTGCTTCTCATCCTACAAGTTAAAGCTAAAGCTCAAAATTTGCATGATGCTAATTGCCATAATAATCTATATTAAAGTATTTTTAAATTATTTTTCTGATGTCATTTTTATACATGTATCATTAATTTTTATTGAACTATGTAAATAGTATCAAAAAAATATGTCATAATTATTTAATCTAGTTTGTCATATGAGCTTCAAAATTCACTTGTAGGCCGAGATAAAAAAAAATATCAAGTAAATTGGGATGGAGGGAGTACCAAAAAACCAACTGAGCCTCCACCCAACTCACAAGCACGGGGATCAAACCGAGCGCGCTGTCGTTGTCCCATGAGCTGCCGAATCATCGCATTTGGCCCCGTTGAGTCAGGACCACGCCCAACGGATCCAGGCTCCTCCTCACGGCAAGGCAGCGCGGACGCCGTTGCGGCAGGCAAGATGGCAGATTCTTCCATCCCGCTGGCCGCGCGCCATGCATGTCGACCAGCAGGGGCCTGCCGTGCCGTCATCCTCCAATAATCATCACGAGCCGCCGCCCATCGGCGGTAGCAGCCGGCCTCGCGCTGGGTGCCATGCGCCGCGTCGGGACGGACCACGCTTTGTGCATTCCTGGGTGTACAATTATGCAGCCAGCCGCCAGCCTTCATTCACCTTCATGTGGTTGCGAGCCGGCACCAGTTTAGCAGCGGCAGCAGCGCCGATCTATCGATCGAGGACCACCACCAGATGCACACATCGATCTCTTCTCACGTGCCTGCGGAATCGGTATATTCATGGTCCCCTGCGTGCAAGCACAGGCACTTCACGGTCCGTACGCGCAATAATACTACGAGGGTAGATATGTTTCGTTCTACAGCTACGTTGGCGAAGCAAAATTCTCACTCTACCTACGTTCCGGGGGCGGCGGCGGGACCATGCAATGCAGGATTCAGCATCGCAGCGTAACGGATCCAGGATCGGCCGGAACGCGCGCCCACCGGGCGGGTCTAGTCCCTCCTCTTTTTTTGACGCGTGAGGCTGCGACGTCCTTGAGGGCCGGTCCTGTGATTTGGGAGGCCCGGGGGCGAATATAAAAGGCGGGGCCCTTACAAAGCTATAATATATTTAAATACATTTTTGCTAGTAAAAATCAAAGGCAAATGATAGTAGTGCATGGCCCATAGCAACTAGCAGAATGGCTGCTCTGTGTATGGAATAATACGTACCTCCTTCAACGACGATGCCGGCACCCAAGGCCGGCCCTGGGGGAGGGCAAGCGGGGCAGCTGCCCAGGGCCCCTGAATCTGAGGGGCCCCTCCCCATGGCATGTATCTATATATGTATAAGCTGGCCCATTGTCACATCCCAAATTTCAAAGGAAAATTAAAACAAAGCAAAAAATCACTCAGTATTTAAATTTTTGGCTCAACACTTACCTTTTCATCAATTTTTCAAAATAAAATTTAACTAAACTAATAATAGTTAAAACTAGAAATGGAAATTTTCAAAATAAAATACTGTGCTCAAGTGTTTGCTTAACTGCTTCTCATTTTGGTTTATTTTAGTAGTTTAGCTTCTTTCAGATTTGATGTCAAATTTGAATTTGGTTTGATTTAATCCCGGGAAAATGTTTAAACCTTCTTCCCTCTCCCTGGGCTGCATGTTTCCCGGTCCCCTTTCCTTTCTCATTCCCTGGCCCAGCCAATCTTCTCCACCCTCGGCCCAACTACCTCCGGCCCAGTCCGCACGCCACCCTCCTTCTTCCTCCTCCTGACGACACGTCGCCACCGCGTGTCGCACGCAAGCTGCTGCGCGATGCCGCCTCGAATCGAGGCCAAACACTCAACGACGCCTGACCTCGTCTTCCCCATCCCTGCGCCGTGCCACGACGTCCGTGTGAATCCCAGCAGTTGCCGCTTGACATCCGGCTCACGCGGACACGCGTCGTCCTCGTCGCGAAGTCGCCGCCCCGCTGCACTGCGTGTCGCTGCCGTCGCACAGCGCATGCGCTAGCCCCGCGCACCTCGCCACGACCTCATCGCGTTGTCGCCCCGCAGCAGAGCCCCGCCTACGCATCGCGCAACCACTCCGCGACGTGCCACCGCCCATGGCCGCCTCGTCTACCAGCCGCCATGCGCGTCCACACTGAGCGCCGCTCCCACAGCCTTTCTCACTCTATAGCCTATAAAACGGGTGCGCAAACAACTCCTCTCCCTCAATGAGCACCCAGCTCCTCACCTCAACCCTCAACGCCGCTCAATTTCCACTTTTCCTCAAATCCGTCTCCGACGCCGGCCGCCTCGATTCGCCGTCGAGAGACCCCTTCTCGCCCTCCTTCCTCGCGCAGAAGCTTCGCCGTGCTTCCGTGCCTGGCCCGAGCCCCTCATCTCAGCTTGGGGAGCACCAGAGCAGCCTCCTCACCGAGCGCCGCCGCCGCTAGCCGTCCTTCGCCGTCCCCAGCTCAACTCCACCCTCAGCGATGTCGATACGTACCCGCAGTGAGCTCGTCACCTTCTCTCTCTCTCCTGGTCAAAACCATGTCGAAAATGACCCACCGGAGCGCCGGATACGCAACTCTGGCGAACTCCGGCCGTGGCGCCGCCGCCTCTGCTGAGTCCGGCCGCCGCGCGTGCCTCCCAATCAACCCTGGCCGTTCATTTCTAAACCAACGACCAAGATTAGATCAAACATACCTCTTGGATTTCATAAAATCCGAACCCTCCATTTCAGATCCAACGTCCTAGATTAATCCGGCCTTTTCCAGTACAAAAGTAAATACCAAATTCCTTGGAAACTCTGATTCCATACATTTACAGATAACCCCCTGATCTTTGCGATAATTCTGGTTAGGCCCTGTCTTTTTACAGAAACACCTCTATACTTTTCTGTAATTATCGTTTAGCCCCTTCCTTTTTACACCAAAGCCCTTACACTTTCTATAATTACCATTAGATCCCTAGAACCTTTCTGTTATTACTGTTAAGCCCTCAGAATATTCCTGTAATTTCAGTTAAGTCCTTAGAACCTTTAAATAATCATATCTCCTCAACCGTAACTCCGTTTCGAGCGATTCTTGCGCTCACGCATTCGCAGAAACTCATAGTATCCTTTGGTGCTACTCCTCAAACCTTTCTGGACACCCTTTATACGCACTTCCGCCATATTTACTCCCTAATCTTCTGTAAGCCATATCTTCACCGTCATAATTCCGAATCCGACGATTCTCGTTCCGTTCATCTTCCATGATCCCAACCATGTCCCCTAAGCTCTCTCTCTCTCTCTCTCTCTCTCTCTCTCTCTCTCTTTCTCTTGTATTTTAGTTGATTCTTATTTGGTTTTATCTGGCTTATTTTGTTTATGCGTTAGTATTTATTTTAGCGTTGAGGAAGTCAAGAAGGAGCTACAAGACCCGAGCTTCGAGAAGGGACTTGAAGACATCGACTTCAACAGAAGAGTCTGAAGACCCAGAACTTGAAGATTAGGATAGCGTTTATCAGACAAGCTCTACTTCTCCCTGATCATGATTGAACCTACTGTTTTCGCAAGGCACCTATGTGGCCGTCTAAAATTACTATGCATTACTTGTTACTTTACTACTCGTGTAGTTATTGACCTACTTGCTCATCGATATTGATGCCCCGTATTTAGGCATTAATATACGGATCCTTGTTACCCTTGTTTACCCCTCACCTTGATAACCCTAGGATAGTTCCATCATTTCTATGATGGCATGTTCACCTTGCTACTAGAAACTGCTTAGGACCCTCGCCATGTTTTTACATTGCTACACCATACTCACACCTTTACTTTTATAAATGCGTTAAATGAGTTTGGTGGCGTGTGTGATAATTGGGGGTTGGGAGTAGTACAACGGTGTTAGGTGATGATGATGATGGTGACGGTGATGATGGGATGGGTTGGATCGCGAGCAAGGCCACTAGTGAATTGTGGATGGTGTGATGGACTCCTATTGTGGGATTCATGGTTTAAGGATAAAAAAAAAGAAAAGGAAAGGAAAGAAAAAGAAATCCTAAACTAAAGATACGGACGAGACAGGGTTCGAGAAAGCACAACTACCGTTCCCCGGCAACGGCGCCAGAAAGCCTGTTGGCAGTCCTTAAGCCTAACAGATAAATCCGCAAGCGTACGGATACCGATGTAGCTTTCACCCAGGAGTATTCCTAAGGTATCGAATCCGCAGGGAACGAACAGTGTACTATCTCAAATCTAATCAAGTCCGGACAGCTGAGCGAAAAGATAAATTAAGCAGTAAATGATAAAGTCCTAGGGCCAGGCAATCTAATGATAAGGAATTATGCAACTGGATAACTTGGTCAGATCCTTACTCTATTATTCGTTTCGGGGCACACGCATCTCCTAGCAGCTAACCTGAGAATTAGGTTCAACTACTGAGGCCGCTACGTGCTATTGAAAACCCTACCATAAATGATAACTCGGATGTGGCGGATTGCAAAGGCCGGTTGTATCTGTCACATACAGCAGCTACCGTCCTCCGTGGGGTCACGGGCAGATCAGGGATAACTCTAGGTCTAAACACCACGTTCACACCTATCATTACAACTAGCGAGCGTGTATAAGCCAGTCAATGCAGTAAATAAATAAATACTTACTACAAACCTAAAACCCATAAATAAATAAAGCAGAATACCTTACTTTATTATCCAACCGATAATCTCCTTACATGTTGCCCGGCCCACAAGACTAAGGGAGCTACTCCCAAAGGAAGTACATACCCGAGGAACGGAAAAATAAGAGCTCCGGCATCCCCGGAGCTTCCGCCCTTCCCTTGCCTCTCACTCACTCCCTACACTACAACTATGTGGGCAGCGCTTCGCTTCTCAACTTCTCTTCAAACTCAGGTGTGTCTTGAAGTGAGAGAGGGGTCCTCTATTTATAGTGTGGAGGTTCCTTGGGAGAGTGGAGAAGGTCCCCTACATGTGTGGGCATCTGGAGGACAAATCCACAAATATTCCTTTCTTGCCGACATTCCCTTTGTGTGTTGCCTGCGTCAAGTAACTTGCAACCGCCTCTGGAACCGACTGGAAAAAGATGGGCCCGATTGGAGCTTAACATAGGCCGGCCGGCCTAGGTGGAGGCCGGCCGGCGGGCTTTTTCCTCCAAATGCCACGAATTTTTGTGGGCTAGTCCCTCATGATCTACCCACTACGATCCACGGTTTGGTTCGGTGATTTGACGACGTTTCGAGTGGGTGATGGGCTTTTGTTCTTGGGCCTTCTGCTGCAGTCGATACTCCGAGCTGGGGAATATTTGATGGCCTTTTGATCATTGGTGTTTGGGCCCATTGGGGGGCGCCTGAGGTTGCTGGACCGAGTTGGGAGTTAGTGTAGGCCGGCCGGCCTATGATGGGGCCGGCCAGCGGGCTTTTGCCTCCATTTACAGTGAATTTCACCCTGCAGTCAAAATATCACCAAAACTCGTGGAGAGGCATTAGTTTATAATAATATTCTATTTTGTCCTTGTGTGAGCCTTATTTATTTGTATGTTGGCGGTAAAAATTGGTCAATTAACGACCGCCAACAATATGACACATTCTTATGCATCACAATGATTAGCCACTTTTATGATTCCTTGACGAGTGAGTAGGTGTATAGACGCCCTTGTTTTGGAAGTGATGACTAGTGAGCCGGGTCGTTATGACATTCGTGTCAGAAGGCCCAACTAAAATATGGGAACTGGCGGGATTGAATCATTCTCCCCCAGGGCCAACCAACTAAAATATGACTATATCAACTGTGGTTTTACTTCTCTACAATTCATTGAATTTCTTTCTAAGCCGTGCATAAAGTTTGCTTTCCGCTAAAATGAACCATGAAGCCTACTCCTTGATAATGCCATATATGCATGTATCTATATCCTTGTGTAGGGTAGGGCTTTTTTTTTGACCTGTTGTGTAGGGTAGGGCTTGCGGAGTACCTTATGTACTCACGTGTTTGCAATCGTTGTTTTAGAAGGAGAAGACTACGTAGGTGAAGACGATGTTTGGGTTTTCGGTTCTGCTTCCCAAGTCTGCTTGTGGTTATGGGCCATGGTTTTCCGCTGTCTGTTTCACCGTTAGTTGGACGGATGAACTTGGATGATTACAAATCCTTGTTGTACCACCACTAAAGGTGTCATCTATCAGGTATACTATTTATTTACTATTTGGAAGTATGCTTTTGACTATATCATATCTGTGTTCTTATGCGTATTAGCTACTGATCCAGGGACTGATACATGATGCACATCAGATTCTAGAAATGGGGTCTGACACCCATGGTCTTGATCAAGCAAAAACTCTGCCCGAACTTGCTGCAGCTGGCTGTAGCGTAGGGTAAAAACTAAGAACTCCATCTCGTCTAGTAGTCCAGAAAGACGTACCTCTGTAATTTTGTTGCCTGCAGCCTGCCTTCCTGTCATCAAGCCTAGTAGGTTATACCAAAAAAATCAACATGTCCACAGCAATACGCAGCACTTAACTTGGCCATTGCAAATCTCAACTGGCACACACATCGCAACAGCACGCCAGCTACCCCCACAACTCCAGTCTGGGTGAGTCGCCGTTCCCTGGTGGTCTGGCAGTGGCCATAGTCTCGTCACGCCATCGACTGAAGTAGGTTGATTATCAAACACCATTCTGTTTCTTGTAAGCCATAAGCTCTTCCTCGGAGTCAATTTAAATATGTCTGTTGATTATGTCGATATCAAACACCATTATGCATTACACCATGGACATTTGCATTTGCATTTGCTTGTACTTGGATTAATTTTGGTAATGAAAATTTAGGTAGATCTCCCCTCCCGACTTCCTAAATAAATAAATCTAAACCCTTAAAGAACCAGTTAGGAGAAATACACATTTCACCTGACAGAATCTACCCCACCTGTGTATCCACCGTTGATTTCCACCCTCACCCTTTTAATCTACCGTTAAAACCTGCCAAACATAACCCCACCCCACCAAGGGGGACGTTACTTCGTCATTCCTAGGCTAAAAATCCTGACATCGCCTAAACTTTTGTCACCCAACGATTTACAGACCCCCACCCGAGATTTCCCACTCCCTTTATTACCGAAATTGCAATAAAAAAGGAAAGTTTTATTTACAGACCCCCACCCGAGATTTCCCACTGCCTTCTTCCCGTTATTGCTTTCCTTTTTTATTGCTTTCCTTTTGTGATGAAATCTCCTTCCATTTGCAGCAAGGGACAGGTTCGGCTGAATCCTTTTGCTCCTACGCACGATGGTTGCTTTCCTTACCTTTTGCTGAATCCTTTTGCTCCTACGTTTCGCTGTTTTGTTGATTTGTTGATTTGTTGATGTTTGTCCAGTCACGCCTTCGTCGATCGAGCGACGCGTCGTCGGGACTTTGATGTTGTTCTAGGGTTCGTGGGTTTCTGTTGATTTTGTCACAGGATCAATTCCTCTCTCGGATCAATTCCTCATCCTCAGGTCTCATGGATCTCTACGCGGTTGCGCCTGGGCGACGGAGGTCCGCTGCCCTCCCCATCGCTAAATGCCCTTCCATCTTCACTGGTCCTATGGACGAGGGTCAACGGATTGAAGGAGGCGCCGCCGGACTTTCAAGGTCCTGCGCATACCTCCGCACGGCCTCCATCCGCCGCAAGACTTGAAGGAAGCGGACAGCGGTCGCCGTGTGGAGCCCCGTTCTTGGTGGCTCCTAAGGTTGGTGTCGCACAAGGCTGCAGAAAGGCCGAGGTACTCACGCAAGGCTGCTGACATTACGGCGACGATTGTGCCGCGCGCAAGTGGATCCCCGTCGCCAAGACTGCGGCCTTGCCTCCCTCCAATGTGCATAACACACCCCATACTCTACAGGAGATCGATTTGTGCGGCCTCCGGTGACCTCAGCTTCAGGAGCCGTCAGCACATCCATCACGAGCAAGGTAATCACTGTTTTGTATCAAGAAGGTGGTGCTGACGCTTTCCTTACTCTGAATCCAGTCGAGATTTTACCTCGGAGATGTTAGCAATTGTGCAGCAATGAAACTCGTGGTTAACATGGTCATGGGGAGGTATATAATCTACAATGTATACCTGATCTAAATGACCCATGTATTTAGTTTTTGATTTTTTCTTACTCTATTGACACAGCACTGGAGCATGAGTGGAAAGGCAGGAGTAGACCCGAACACTCTTCCGAGGTAATTCACGTCAAAGAGACAGATATACATGGTTAAAATACATGGAGAAACCTAAGCTAATATACATGATCCTTTCAGGTTATATCAGAATTTGCTACCAGTGCGCCCATGTTCTCCCTGAAGCTGCATATCCTACAGCCTTTCCTCTTAAACATCAGCAGAATGCTGAATGTTCTGAGTTCTTGACACCGAGCCCACAACTTAATGTAGGATCTAAGACTTACATTGGCCCTAGCAGAACCACAATGTTCACTGCTTATAAAAGATCAAACTTCATCTGTTATTTTAGTCGGGGAAAAAATTTATCCTGTTATGTTTGGTTTATCATCCATTTGTTAGTAGGCCCAATATATTTGCGAATCAGGGATTATAAGATTCACTGTTTTTTTCAGAATTTGGAATGCGTGCCATGCAGCGATAAGAAAATTTTGTATGGAACATCAGGTCAGATTGTTATCAAGATACTAAAACTATGACTATGCAGTTTAGTCGACAATTTGTCACATGTAACTGTTTTTTTCCTCGAGATCTCACCATAGTCAAAAAATTATATACAATAGAGTAAGGCAAAGAGGATTGCGTAGAAAAGGTGGGTATTGATAAAGAATATGCAATGCATCTGTGAACTGGGTTATTTCACTGAAAAAAATTGTCAATATAACAATGTATATTACTTGTGGACAAGGATTATTTGTTTACTATGTTCAGTTTTTCCCTCTGTCGTCTATGGTATG
This sequence comes from Eragrostis curvula, assembly GCA_007726485.1. NCBI lineage: Eukaryota > Viridiplantae > Streptophyta > Magnoliopsida > Poales > Poaceae > Eragrostis > Eragrostis curvula. Next base: position 26,278,350 of record CM017440.1, on the reverse strand, counting down.
TGCCATATATGTGTTACGTTTTGCTTACCTTCGTCAGACAATTCTTTCATATTTAACTCAATTTATTGTCACAGGAAAGCTGTGTAGATTTTATTTTTTTTAATTTTGGCCTTTCTATGCCATGTATGATTTTGGTCGGCTTTGAGTACAATTGATTTGGGAACCGGTCTGTGAACCATAGGAGCACCAATTACCAAGTTTACAATATTCAAAAACAGAGTTGATTATCTGATTTGGAACCAAACACTCCCAAGTTTGGGAAGCTAGGAGTCTTCTGACCTAACAACAGAAGGTAATTTGTTGACCCAAAAGTAAATGTTGATTTCCAGTATACATGATGTTCTGATTCCACAGAAAACAGAGAGCTGTATTGGATGGTCAATGACTGAAATTTGATTAGTAAGTTATGTTCTGTACCAAGCTTGTTAGATTCAGATTTATTAATTAATGATCTCCTCAGTTAGGTCCAGTTGCCTATCCCATTTTGCAGTCATGTGTGTCTTGTAGCCGGATCAATTCATGCAATTTGTCATCTAATCAGGATCACCTTCGTTGGTGATTCAAGCTGGATTGAAAATTTAATTTGACCAATAGCTGAATGTAACGCACGCTTATTGGAGATTAAATATTGTGTATATAAATGTGCTACGGTCCTGACAATGTATGCTTAATTATGGTGTGCGTTTGTATCACTTCTAATATTTTTTTAGTTGTGAGTTCTTTTCTGGATTATACAAATCATCTGGTCCATCTCCTTCACTTCAAGCATAGGAGTTCTAATGAGAGATGTTCAAGGTGGACATTATAAGAAATGTTTTGCATTGATTGAGCTTTTAACCTTATTATGTTGATGTTTTCTTCAGAAAATTCCTCAATATAAAATGAGAAGTAACAACAGATTTTGGTGCGAGGGAAATTTGAGCATTATAATGAAATATTTTGTTGACGAATCAGTGATTAAATGGTGATGTAATAAAGTCACGAGTATTTTTGGTTGCCACAAGCTGTCAAGGCATTCCTTTCATTTGTTGGTCCTTAGATGAGATTGTGCTTCTTCAAAATTATAGGATGATGTTTTCTTCCAGTGAGATTAAGCTAAACCTATTGTATTTGAAGGTGTATTTTGGTATAAATAAATAGTACAATAATTTCTTCCCTCTTCTTTATCTTCCATTGAAGATGCATTGGAATGTCAATTTAAGCTACAAATGTCTTGCCAAGTAGTGCATTTTTCTCGATCACGTGCGTGGCGCACGTGCATTTTTACTAGTATAAATCACAAAATCAAGCTATGGACAATTCTTTTGAGAGTTGACTGTGCATTTAAAAATGTTATAACAAACTTTTATATGCACAAATCATTTGTTATGAATATATATTTCTTGATTGAATGTGCTATCACTTTTACTAATAAATAAATATAGAAGTAAAATCTCAATTTTCTATAGAGGGGGCCTCGGCATTGAGATTCGCCCTGGGCCATCAAAATCTCAGGACCGGCCCTGCCGGCACCATGTGATGGTAGACGGTAGTGCCATGGGAATTGGGAACGGCCACACGACGTCGCGCTAATTTTAGTCGCGTAGGCAGTTGGCAACAGGCAGGGCGAGGGTGATTGCAAATTCTGGATCGGTGAAACCGCGAACGGCGAGCGCCCTGAACCTATGTGGCGGCGCTGCGATTCCATGCTGTCTGTTGATTTGCCGGTAACACCTTACGCCTCTCATGTTGGATCACAGGGGGGCCGCAATAATAAACCAATAAGGGCCAGGCTTAAGCCACTCATGCGCTAAACAGGCCCATTCCGGTAGCTATTTTTAACGCTTGACTAAGAAAGAGCAATTGGCCTGCTAATATGAATACAAACAACTAAAAAAAAGTGAATGGGGAGTCCTCCAGCTGCAAGGTCAGGATCCAATTATGCCAATCTCCAACGGGCATCCAAAAATCCGGTCCGCATCCTCCTCTTCCAGCTCAGGTGGACTCAGCATGCAGCCCCGCCGCCGTCCTCCCGCTAGAAGGGAGAGGAGGCCGGCTGCCATCGTCCGCGTGCTGCTCCACGCGCGCCGCGCCGTGCCGCTGCACGTGCGTCCTGCTGCGCGTGCTGCTGGCTGCTGCGTGCTTCTCAGCTGCGCGTGTGCTGCGCGTGCTGCTGCTGCGCGTGTGCTGCCCTGCGCGTGTTGCGTGCTGCTGCGTGCTTCTTGCAGCGTTGGTGGCGTGCGGAGGAGGTGGGGCCGCAGATCTTGAGGCGCTTGATGGAGGAGGAGAGGGGCACAGCGCGTGGAGGAGGGAGACGGAGAGGGGCCACACCGGTGCCGAGCTGAGGAGGGGGAATTTCTTGCTCGAGAATCAGGGGCGCCTGCTTTGATTTGAGGAAGGAAGCAATTCAACGCCGCCCCTGCCGAGGAGGAGGGCGCGGTGACGCAGTCCTCCCGCTCGGCGGCGCTGCCCGGCATCAGTGGACGGCGACGGCCGGGGTTGTGGCTCGTCCGGCATCAGATCTGCTCGCTCCGGGAGCTCCGGCCGCAGGGGAGGGGAGTGGGGGAGGAGCTCCGGGTCGCCACCGACTACGCGACGGGTGACGTTGCCCGCGAGGGGAGGGTGCGGACGCGATGGGTCGACGCGCGCGTGGCTCCATTTGTGGGGTGCGGGGTGTTCGTCGACTAAAATGGAAACGGGCTATGGGTAGGCCGTTGGAGAGGTGTTTTTCAGGTTTGTGGACCCATTTTGGATATGGGGTGCCCAATGAGCCATGGGTTGGAGTCAGTCTGAGGGGGACCCTAGGATTTGGGGGCACAGTGCGACGGCACAGTTTGCCCCCCTCCAGACCAGGACCGGCCCTGACGTCCTTATACCAACCTCAGAGCGCGCACGTCGTCATCCATCCTCCGTTTCAGCGCGCGCAGCCGGGGGAGCGGAGCAGAGCATGCATTGAGCCTGTCACGGCGCAATCGATCGGGAAAAACGCCTTGGGACGACACGAGCAGCCCTACTAGTGCTCGCTTTGGCATTCACCATGGTACTCGTTTTGGCATTCACCATGGTACTCGGCTAGTATGATTCCTTGTGGAGGAACTCTAACGTGTTCGCATTAATTTATGTCTAATTTTTAATTCAATAGAACAGCCTCATGCATGTGTCTGTTCAAATAATCCTCTACTATCTGAACCTAAAAGAAATCCACTAGTAACCAATTTGCAACAATAATTGTTTGTATCTGAACCTAAACATTATGGTTCAGATACTATAATTTTGATTTCTGAAATTATAATTGTCTCTATTTTTACTATATCCTTAAATTAGAAATCACACCACACTCTCCGGGACATCGTCAGTCTGTTGTAATGCTGCAGCTGGGCAGCGGAGTTTTTTTCTTGAGTGTATCTCAGAAGAGCTGACATGTAATGGTGGGTGGAACTGGTGCTGTAAACTGATTTGGTCTTATGTTAACGCATTCGGATGGGGCTTCGGCCCTTATAAACTCTAAAAAAAGATCACTTTGCTTGATCACGACCACTGCATGGGAGGATAAAGACGTCCCTAGCAAGAAGTAATCGGCAGACCTCGCCGCCATTCTATCAATGTAGAGCCTCTGGGTGATGAGTTCAAAGAGCATTGCTTTCGCCTCATTTTTGCATGCGTTCATTTCCTCATAAATTAGAGGGAAACTAATTGTTTGCATCCTTGCACAGGTACCAAAAACAAATATATAGATATGCATTCAACTAATTAATAGCTAGTATTGATACTACTAAAATTGAAAGCATGCATGCCTGTGCCCTCTATTATGCAAGTGCCATCAACCTTGCCGCTAGCAGAATATAAACGACGCAGTGATCCAACCCATTGAAACTAGTTAAGCTACCAAACATTGTTCTAGTAGCCATGAGGAGTAGCAACCTCCTCCTCCTTGCTGCCGCCATTGCCACCTTTTTTTGCTTGGTCGTCTCTGACACCTACCCAGGTCTGCCATGGAAACCACTTCCTCTTAGCACACCTGTATATTATAGCCTTGGCGCATGGGCTGTGAGGGAGACGCACAACCCTATCCTCCACTACAACCAGGTGGATGGCGGCAGGTACAAGCAAATCAGCGACCACAAGTTCTACTATGAGCTCATTATCAACGCTTCACCCCGGCCCGGCGACCCAGAGAAGTACATAGCGTTGCTTCTAGCCGACAATTTCAAGCCGTTGGACCTTCTACACTTCACTCACTACAACTACAATATGCCACCATCTCCTTAGATTTTTTTCTTTTAAAAAAATTAACAAGATCGTGTATTATTTTCACTGATTGAAATAAATGTGTAATCGTTGTATTGCATTGGCGGATCTTAGAAGGGAACATGTGACTTGTTTGTTTGACGCACAAGCCGTACATGGTGTGCTACCCTAGCGGGCAGGGAGGTGTTACAACATGGGCTTATTCGTAGAATTGAGAATGAAGAATCCACATGCATATCAGGGGTGACCGCTGGTTGACGAGCGGATGCGTCCTCATTATCAAGGGAGACATGGAGTCTAGTTTGGAAGGCTTGTATCCCACCGAAGGTTAAAGTGTCTTGGTGGAGAGTGGTAAATGAATTCCTTCTAGCTCCTATTTTGCATCGGCGTCGAGCCGGTTGCTTTCTATTGAACATGTGGTGCTAATGAGGAATCTATTAAGCATGAACTTATGGATTGTACGTTAGCAGTGATCTTCTAGGAACATGCAAGATCCATTACGGGAGTTCAACTGCTGAAGCTACACCCTCTAACATGGGCACATGACCTGTTAAACCCGAGTTGTTGCTCAACGAGCTTCAGTAAAGTTGTGTGGCATGTGGACCTCATGGACGGGGAGAAACAAAAGGAAGCATGAAGAAGAACAAATAACTATGAAACAGGCCATCTATTGAGCCGCTATATACTGCTTTTGATCTCTGGCAGTCGACTCAAAAGGACAAGAGAATGTGCCGAGGTCACAAGTGCCAAGATGGTCGCCGCTAGTGGAGGGGTGGGTCAAATGCAATACAGACGTAACTTTCGGGGCAGCTAACCATGAGGCGGTATCAGGAGTGGTGTTGTGTGATCACGAAGGAATGTGTGTTGGGGAGTTTGGTTGATGGTGGCAAAAATGCCCTAGCAGCTGAAGCAATAGCAGCACGAGCTGGACTTCACCCGGCGGTGTAAACCAAGGAACCCGGCAAATCCATCTTGAGTCTGATTACCAGGAACTTGTGAAGTTGCATACGAAACTCTATCGTGCATCGGTTGATTACATCAATGTGCTGCAAATTAGTCCCCTATTAGTTCCTCATGTTTGGATTGGTTGTGGACTAAAATTAGTCAACTAACAATTAGTCCCTTGGATTCGAGCAAGGCCTTAGATGGTCGATAAAATGTTACCATGCATCCATATTGATCATAGAATATATTTAGATTTAGATGTTGACACTAAAACTAAGGTAATACAACAAGAACCTTAACTATTGCAACTAATTATATTTTATCACCTTTTTTATTGCAACACATATATAGGAATTTTTGTAGGAGAACATTGATATAGTCTAGAATTTATAGCAAAAAATTGATTGTACGTTATCGACGCTTTCGTTCTGATCTAATGAGTATAGGATCGGGGTCATGCGTTTGGAGCACCGCCACCAAGCTCGGAGGTCATCCTCCGCGACATTGGTCAGAGGCATTGCAATCATGCTCGGAGGTATCGTCAGCAACATGTGTGTTCGTGGTGAAGATAGAAGAAACTACGAGCACCGATAATCAATAAAACAAATGATTGAATGCCAAAGATTGTGTACCAGTACATGGTATCGCACGAGTGCAAGATGTAGTTGTGCCACGGATAGCAATATAAAATTATTTCTCAAAGCGGTTTCCCAACGCGAAACACACAAAAACAGATATTGCATCCCTCGAAACATCCAATTATTAGATAGAGAATGTCCTGTTCATGTTCTTTAGCCAAAGCGGTCGACAGGAGCGGGCCAGCCAAGATCGCTGGTGAGTGCGCTAGCGATGTATTCTGTTTGGTCGTCAACACCGTCTTCAGGCGGATTCCTTGTTCCCTCATCCAGATCAACGTCGGGGTGATATTGCTTGATTCGAGCCAAACCGTCGGCGGTGACGGTTTTAGCCGCGTCATGGATAATGCCTTTGACCTCGCGGCTAAGCCATCTAACCTGAGCACGAATACGCGCCATGAGTTCCCTTGTCTTCTTGGTCTTGATCATCTCAAGGCCATTCTCTCCAGCCTTCCCCACAACTTTCTTCTCATCCCTGTGGAGGTGGGTGAACACAACACCAAGCTTGAATGCAATGGGTCCAGCACCAATGATAGACCTAGTACCACAAACAACATGTTAAACCGAGCATCTAGTATATGTTTCCATCTAAAGGATGATAAGGAATACTATGTGGGGCTCTAGATACGCAAACTTACTATCTTCGATTGATCCGCGAATAGAATCCTTGAGCATCGCATCTGAATCGTTGTCATCGATCTTGGGACGCTTGTCGACGGCCTTCTCCTCCATCGTCTCTTTCCTCTTCCCTCCCTCCATGACCAGTGTTGGAAATCCTTGGCGCAACTGTATATGTAGAGATGCGAGAAGTTGATGATAAAACTAAGATAATATGGCATACCATCAACCAAAATTTCATATTTTATGGCAATAAGACAGGAACCTTAACTATTGAAACTAATTATATTTTTTCTCTTTTTTTATTGCAACACATATACAGGAATTTTTGCTAGAGAACATTGATATAGGCTAGAATTTATAGGAAATACAATAATGATTGTACTGCTCAATTTAGAGGACTTTATTAATATGCGGCAAATATATGTCGGGATATATTCATTGTTTCCTTTATAAATTAGAGGGAAGGTAACTTTTTACATGCATCCTTGCCTACCGAAAACAAATATCACTACGGGAAACCGGTTATTTGCCGAGTGCAGGGAGCACTCGGCAAACCTGTTCCCTCACGGCAAAGGGTTTGCCGAGAGTTACGCTCGGCAAACCCCTCTCGACAAACTCCAGTTGGCAAAGAGGGGTTTGCCGAGAGCTAAATGTCGGGCACTCGGCAAACCCTTTGCCAAGTGCCCCAATAGCTCTCAGCAAAAAAAAGGTGCGCTGACGGCCCAAACGGCCGTCAGAGGGAGTTTGCCGAGTGCCGCTGACGTCAGGCACTCGGCAAACCCTCGGACTTTGCTGAGAGCCTAGCCAGGGGCTCACGGCAAATGTTTGTCAGTTTGCCGAGTGCCTGGCGGAGGCACTCGGCAAATTTTGGTCTCTTTGCCGAGAGCCTTTGCCACTGCTCTCGGCAAATTATGGCTCCTTTGCCGAGAGCCTGGCCACTTCTCTCGGCAAAGGTGGCAGGCACTCGGCAAATATTTGTTCCAGGTTGCAATAAAATGGTTATTTTTGCTACAACCTCGACCAAAATCACAAATAAACAACACAGATATTATCAGCATCATCAGATACACATGTTTATCATCACCATCACATTCACAAGCAAATAAAATGACCACAAACACTAAACCACATCACATTCACCTCAAGTCCACATAGAGTGTCACATAGTTCAAATACGAAGTGTCCACGTAGTTCAAATACAAGTGCTCGACAACGACAAGTAAAAGTCCATGAAATGCAAGCTAAGGATAGTAGGTTCATGAAATAGAAACACAACTACAAGTTCATTGAGGTGGCCACGCCGTCCAAGGGCTTGTAGGTGAGATCGGAAAGTTGGATGCCTCGGATTGGTTCTGCAAAATCAAAAGATTGCATGTGACACAAGATTCATAGAAACTAAGACATTGGATATCCTATTGCGAGGGGAAAAATGAAAGTCCAAGTATCTCAAGTGACTCACCGGAGTGCCGGCTGGAGAAGCGCAGCTGGGAGGAGGAACGCCGCCGGGAGGAAGAACGCCGCCAGGAGGAGGAACGCCGCCGGCTAGTCCCGGGAACAAGTCTGGAGGTGGCGGCAGCGCCCCGGTACTCTGGATGTAAGTAAACATCGCCTGCATTTGCGACCTCATCAACGCCTCATACCTCTCCCGCTCTTCCCGCAACTTCTCCTCCATTTTTGCCTCCATCGACGCCTGCAATATGACATCTCAATGTTACAATGCAAAGCAAACATATGTCAAAATCAATGAACGTCGAACGAAACAGAAATAACCTGGACTTGCTCAATCTGGATCTGTGTCGCGATCGGCCGTGGGCGTATCGGCGGGGCTGAGTCCGTGCTCCTTGCTCGGATCTACAAGAGGGTCGGAGTGGAGGCCGTGTCGATTGTGCTGTCGCCAATCCAGTACCGACCATGCTTCTTGCCTCCACCCACCCTCATCACGAGCTCTCCATCAAGGTCGTGGGTGCTCGGGTCCCAATCTTCCCCATGGACCTGCCTTGCCGCTGCTGTGTACTGACTGATGCGACTGTGGACGGTGGCGTTGCTGTACGCCGAGGGGGGATCCTCCGGGTTGAAGTTGGCCTCAGACTCTGCCTTGCCCTTGTGGGCCAAAGCAAACGCCATGAACTGGCCGCAAGGCTGGCCACCATGTGCCGCCGACTGCAAAGAAAATAGAGAGATGATAAGAAATTATGTTGATTTGAAGAGTGTCATAATGAAGAATTGAAGTCAGGTACCCATTTCTTAGCGTATTGGTTAAGGCTTTGGCTGCCTTGATGGTGTGTTGGCCCAGCCATCTTCAAACGCCGCTCCCGGGCAGCCTTGTGCGTCTGTTCCCACCACTCAGTGTCGCACCACCTCCTCGCCATAAATTCCCATGTGGCATGATGGGTGGCCAACCACGACGGAGGCACCTACACATCATCAAGTATATAAATATGAGAAGTTCAAATTAAGCGTATTTGAGAAGAATTGAGTATTCATGTTTACCAGAAGGTATTGTGCTCGGGTCAGCTGCATGGTTCGTGCCTGAGTTTTGTTCACCGTCGTCTTGTGGACCTGGGCGTGGTAGGTTATGACGGCCTGGATCCGCGCCTCGTACCACATGTCAGGAACGAGTTTCTGACATACTTTGTTCACCACACGAGCCGCCACCTCCTCCATGCCTGGCTCGCATCTGAAGAAATCCTGCATAAAGACGCGATGCATATTTTCATTACTTCAATATTATCCAACAAAAGCGATGTATTGACAATACAGTGCAACGAAGACTTACCCAGAGCTCCATCATCACCCGCTCCGCCTTGTGGTCAAAACACCTGCCACCCGAATCTGGCAAATCCTGAGCGACTTTGTAGTGGTCCTACGTCAAGGCCGGCTCCTGCTTGCCTTTGTACTGCACCACGCCCGGGTACCACTGCCTGCACAAAATACCGAGGATGCCATTGGGGGGGCGATCGTGATCACCTGGAGTGATCACATCCCAGCTCCTGCCAAGTGAAAAGGACAAATTGTTAGTTTCTATTGTGATTTTGAACATATAATAAAATGAGAAATTATTGACAACATTTAAAGTTACATACCTAGGCAGTACAGGTCGAATCACAGGCCGTCTATCCACAGGAATCGATTGGCTCGGGAGTTGTGCGGGACCACGAGAAAAGACACCAAAAGGGTCCTCTGGAGCCTCCCCCTCCTCGTCCTCAGAAGCCTAAGAGCCGTTCACGGAAGGTAGCTCCTCCTCCACCTCCCGCTCCTCCCCCACCTCCCGCTCGTCCTCCTCCTCGTCACCAGAGTCGTGCACGGAAGGAGCAGGAGAAGGAGAAGGCGATGGAACCCTCCCAGACTTCCATCGACGCCTGCCACCACCTCTGCTGCCTCGACTCTTCGATCGACCCTTCCCGCCCCCGGACCCCTCAGCTTCATCAGTCCCCTTCCCAGTGGCTCTTGCGTAAATCGACTTCACCGACCTCACCACACCCCTGCCCACCATCTTTAATCAATCACCTACAATTAAAAAGATTAAATCCATCAGTACTTAATTAGAAAGTAATATACAATTGCAAATAGTAAATAGATGCAAAATTAATAAAACAGAAATAGAACATAGTACTGCAAATATTAAATAGATGCACCATACATGTATTAGAAATAATCATCATCATCTGGGTTATCTTGTTCACATTCCACATCGTCACTATCACGAATCTCGATATCATCTTGCTCGTGCACCGAAGGGGGAATGTTGTCATCGTCGTCGATGCCTAATTGTAATCGCTCAAGTAATTTCAAGTCGTTGACATTGAAAACCTCATCTCCAGCATCGTCATCATCAACAACTATTTCGTTGTCTACTTCTATTCCGACCTCTTCGGTTAAATCTATCACGAAACCCCCTTCTAGACCATCTTCTTGAAAGAACTCTCCAGGATCTGTGTTTGGCTTTGTATTGTAATCTTCATTGTTTGGTAAAGGTAGTTTACCGCGTGGCGATACCTTGTACACAACATCCCAACCCTTTAGACGGTCGTCGGTTTGGCACGGGCATGGGAGATAGTAAACTTGCTTGGCATCTTGACTCGCAATATAGGCATCGTCTCCTGTGTAGACGGAGGACTGTCGAATTTTGACTAGCCCAATATTAGGAGTCCGTCTCACTACTTGAGGATCGAACCAATGGCATTTGAATGTTACAAGAGTAAGAGGTTTGTAACCATCAAAGAAGAGTTCTTATATTTCTTCAACTCTTCTGTAATACTCCACCCCATCATCTCCGAGCGTAAAAACTCCGGTATTGGTGGTTTTTCGATTGGGACGATTTTGCTCATAGGTTATCGTGTGAAAGCGGTACCCGTTAACGTCATAGCTTGAGAATGACATGACCTTATAGCGACAACCATCGGCAATTTGTCTCAGCTCGGGATTCATAGCCGCATCGGTATGGGCCTACAAGCAAGCACGACAGTTAGTTACATTATTCGCACGTACGAGCAAGACAGATAGAAAATGCTAAATACCTTTGTTTTGAACCAAGAAATGAAATCGGGCTTTCCAGCTCCCGCACCCTTTTTAAGAAGGGTGTCATATTCATATGGGGTAGTTTCCCTTGATGCAGTCCAGAATTGCAAGTGGAATTCCTTGATGTACGCCTCCACTTCCCGAAGGTTGGTCAGCACATATAGCATGATAATGCGCCACTCATCATTTGTCAATTGCTTCTGCCTCGCTTCACTTCCAGTTCCTTGTTGCCCTTGGAAAAGGCTGAGGGTCGATTCATTTTCGACAATATTGTACCGAGAGGGTGGATAATGCACGCTTGGAAGGTTCTCAGAATAGTACTTCGATGTGAAGTTTGACACCTCTTCCAAAACGAATGCCTCTGCAATGGAAGCTTCAATTTTGCATTTATTTTTACATTTTGTTCGAAGAACCTTCTGACACCTCTCAATTGGGTAGTACCAACGGTTCTACGCAGGCCCCCCCAATCGTGCCTCAGACGGGAGGTGCAAAATCATATGCACCATCGGAGTGAACAAGCCAGGTGGAAAGATCTTCTCCAACTTACAAAGGAGCACTGGTGCCATTTTTTCCATATCCTTAATAACGGTCTCAGATATCTCCTTAGCACAAAGCTGGCGGAAGAAATAGCTCAACTCTGCCAACACTAGCCACACATGATCAGGGAGATAGCCTCGAACCATCACCGGAAGCAGCCGCTCAAGCCACAAATGGTAGTCATGAGTCTTGGCCCCGTTAATTCGCATAGTGAACCTCACAAGAACCTCACAAGATACTTGCCACCCTTCTTCAACCAAATGAACCTCACAAGATGCTTGCATACTGGGCACGAAAACTTCGAGTGAACGCCCCATCCACAGAAACAACCATACGCTGGCATGTCATGCAGAGAGTATTGGTACCAAACATACATTCTGAAGTTTGTCTTTGTAGCTCGATCGTATGTCACTACCCCTTCCTTCCAAGAAAGTTCCAAATCATCAATCAGAGGCTCCATGTAAACAGACATATTATTCCCCGGGTTATCAGGAATTATCAGCGACAACAAAATGTTCTGTCGTTGAAAAAGGACGCCGGGGGGGGGGGGGGGGGGGGGGGGGGAGATTGAGGGGTATGACAAAAACGGGCCAACAACTGTACGGGGCAGACCCCATACCATAAGGATTGAACCCATCTATTGCCAGTGCCACACGTACATTACGAGCCTCTTGAGCTTTGATGTCATGAATCTCATCAAACCTGTTTCCAGGACCGAGCATCGGCTGGATGTACAAGCTTCTCAGGAGAGTATCGTTTACCATATTTGTGCCATGTCTGTTTTGCGGTCTCCTCGGTCATATAAAGACGTTGGATCCTCGGTAAGAACGGGAGGTACCTTAGGATTTTCATCGGGACTGCGAGCTGCCTCTTTTGACCATCACCACAGTCTACCTCCTGGTACCTAGAGGATGAACACTTTGGACAGTATTCTGCTTCCTCATGTTCTTTCCTGAATAGCACGCATGCGTTCGGGCACACATGTATCTGCTCATATGGCATCTTAAGTGCACGAAGGAGTTTATGTGCCTCATACATGCCCTTTGGCAAAATATGACCTTCCGGAAGGAGGGTGCCAACAACTGTCAACATGACATCGAAGGCGTTCCGACTCAAGCTGAACTGTGACTTTGCGGCCATTAGGCGTGCAATTGCATCCAGTTTAGAAACCTTAGTATGCCCATGAAGAGGTTGTTGTGCTGCAGACAACATGTCGTAAAAGGCCTTTGTGGTCTCCTCTGGCTCCTCCGGCCTACGTTCTTCATCAACACCGGCCTGTGCTTCATGACAGTCATCTAACATGTCTCCTACCCCGGCATCAGAATCAAGATCACTGACGCGTTGTCTCACGACCTCGTCTCTCCTCCGTGTGGCTTCACCATGGTAAGTCCAAAGGGTATAGTTTGGCGTAAAGCCATCCTTAATAAGATGTTGACCCATGATCCTCTTTGTATGTTGCCGCGTGTTGTTACAATGGTTGCAGGGACACCAAGTGACATTCTTATTCTTAACCTTGGCAAATGCTAGTTCCACGAAAGCTTCGGTCTTGTCAATCCATTCACGTGTCAAGTCACCCTGACTTGAACGGCCCGTATACATCCACTGACGGTCCGCCATCCTCTAACATATATGCGAGTAGTATAAAAATTATTTGCATCTACACGATGTTTCAATTGTCTACTAGGTGAAGATGGGTCCTAATCCCACCCGAGGATGCGTAGATGAGGTTCGTTTCCATGGTTTACTCCGGTCGAGACAGGATTTCGGCAGCACCTCCCCGTTGTTCTCCAAATACACGTCCTGGAAAGGAGATTGTGTATCCGGAGAACAACAGGGAGATGGTGCCGAAACTCTGGCTCAAACCGGAGTAAACCATGGAAACAAACCCCATCTACGCATCCTCGGGCTGTCCAAATACGTGGACAATTCAAAAGAGATATGGTCAAAGATATGCAACCATCGGGCATATCTCCAACTGTGTATCTATTTCGAACGGGAGACGCCTAACTAGGTTACGCTCTACGCCTAACTAGGTTACGGTCAAAGACATGAATGGAAAAAAGAGGGCATTTTTTATCTCACCTTGCTGTCTGCAAAGTGCCGAGTGGAAGACGGTGGAAAAGCCTCTTGCTTTCCTGCAAAGAATGAAACATAAAGCCGTTAATTCAAAATTTTGACAGAACCTCCCCTGTACGGAGAGGTTCCCAAAACCTGCAAGAAAACAACGGCATGATGGTCGGCATACACATCTACTTGAAACGGGCCGAGCAAACCATCGGCACGATGGCCGACACCCGACAACCACAAATTATGCACATCAGTACTAGAAATTGTACGTCTTTGTAGAACTGATAAAGGTTACAACTCTAGCTAGATATTTAACATGCAACTAAGGTTCCTCAAAGTATAACTTCCAGGTCCAATTGTTTTCTAAAAAAAATATCGCTACTAATACCAATCCTTGCACAACAGGCAGCAATACTGCAGCTGGAGTACCCATGTCCATTCATGGCCATTGCTTATTTGTAAGAAGGCATACTGCTTGATTATGTCCTGTCTAACATATTTCCTTTATCAAGTGTCATGCAAAATGTGAAGTCACCGATTCTAGTGCTAAGGGCCTAATCTTTTATCAATGGCACAAATATTTTCTCCTTGAACCAACTAGCAGAGCGTGCAAGGCATTCTGGACATGGGGAAAATTAATAAAAAGAAACAAGAACAACCCTGCAGTACCTAAGAACAAGCTCTGGAATCCAAATTCACCAAAATTCACCAAGCCTGCAGCGTCGTGGAGGACGGGGATAGTACCAGCGTCGTGGAGGAGGTGGCCGGAGGGGAGCACGGCGCAGCAGCCACGAAGGAGGAGCCGCCTGGGAGAGGGGCGCGATGCGAACTCGGTTTTCGGGAGGGGCAGCAGCTGCTCGTCGTCGGGGAGGGGCCGCGGTGCTCGTCGTCGGGGAGGGGCCGGGCAGCAGCTGCTCGTCGGCGGGGAGGGGCCGCGGTGCCCCGCCCGGGATGCGGTGGCCGGGACCGGATCTGGGCTTGACGACGGCGAGGACTACGGGCGCGGTGTCTGGCAGCTGCTCGTCGTCGACGATGTCCGGGGCAGCACGTGAGGGGGCGGGCCGCGGTGGCCGGGACCGGATCTGGCCTTGACGACGGCGACGACTCCGGGCGCGGTGTCGGGCAGCTGCGGTGCGGGAAGCAGCGGTGCGGGGACTCCGGGCTACGGCGGTGCGGGGAGCAGCGGTGCGACGGGCGATGGGCGACGGCGTCACGGTGGGCGGCGGCGGGCGCGACGGGCTGCGGCGCGCGGAGGCGAGATGCGGCGGCGGGATGCGGCTGCGGGATGGGGCGGAGGCGAGATGCGGCGGCGAGATGAGGCAGGATGCGGCGGGATGAGGCGAGATGCGGCGGGATGCGGCGGGAGACGACGGCCGGCGCGTAGAGGAGTGGAGGAGGAAGGAGTGGAGGAGGAAGAAAGGGAGAGCCGCCCGCGCGCGGCTAAGTCAAAAAAACAGACTTTGCCGAGAGCCCGAAATCCAGCTCTCGGCATATTTTTTTGGTTTCTTTTTTTTTTACTAAAATCAATGCTTGCCGAGAGCCTGCACCCGGCAAATAATTGTATTCTTTTTTAAAAAAAATTCATTTCAAATGTACTTTTCGTGCACATTTTGATTTCAAATTAAAAAGTACTCAACTACAAATTTTCCTAACTTCTTGATACCTAACACTTTTATTTTATGATTTCTCCATCCGATGTCATTTTCAAAATTCAAATTTTCAAAATGGAATTTAAAAACGTATTTTCATTGATATTTTTATTTCAAATAAAAAGTTTCTATGACTTGTCAACTACATAGTTTCTATAACTTATAAAGAGCTACAAATTACATCTCTACAATTTCTCTACCCGAGATTACCCGGTAAAATTCAAATTTTTGCTTTTCAAGAAATTATATGTATTTTTCGTTGACAAAGCAAATTCAAATTTCAAAAGTGTTCAACAGCAAAGATGTGTAACTTTTGAAGACCTACAACTTCTATTTTAATCATTTTTTAATACGATATAATTGTACGTACATTGTTCACAAATCTTAAATGCATCTCTTCATGTTTCCATGAACTACATTGGACGTTTATAGTTTTTGAACAATTTTACCGTCACTTTCTCGAATGAACAAATAACCAAAATAGAAAGTGTAGATCTCAAGATTTTAGAACACTTTGTAGTTTACAAGATTTTCATTTGAATAAATGTATAGCACGAAAAAATTCATTGAAACTAACTTTGCCGAGAGCAGCTCTCGGCAAAAATTTGTTTGCCGAGCGTGGCTCTCGGCAAAGGCAAAAAAATTTTGCCTAGTGCCAGCTTTGCCGAGAGCTGGCGCAGATACTCTCGGCAAAAAGATTTGTTTTTGCCGTGCGTTTTCAAATCACTCTCGGCAAACTGCAGCTGTGGGCCCACTTTCCTGACGGCGTCGCGAGTTTCTGACTGCCGTCAAATGTTGCCGAGAGTCCGCGGTTTGCCGAGAGCTTGCGGTAGGACTCTCGGCAAACATTTTTTGTTTGCCGAGAGTTATTGTGTGCCGACGGTCTAGTCTCGGCAGCAGTTGTGGCGCCGGGTGCCCTGGCTTTGCCGAGAGCCAGGGTTTGCCGAGTTCCCGACATAATGCTCTCGGCAAAGCCGGGGTCACCCGGCAAAAAAGGGTTTTCCCGTAGTGTATGGATATGCGTCCAACTAATTAATTGTACCAATTGGTACTACTAAGTTAGAAGCGACATGGTTATGGATCCATCTCATTTTTGCATGGAAGCATTCACTGTTTCCTCACAAAGTAGAGGGAAGGTAATTATTTTCCTCCATGCATGCATAGGTACCAAAAATAAATATGGATATAGATCCCACTAATTAATAGTATCAACTGATACTACTAAAATAGATTGCATGCATTCCTACGCCCTCCATTACATAAGTTCCCTCTCCCTCGCAGGTTGTAAACGCCACAGTGATCCAACCCATTGACACTAGCAATCTCCCAACGTAGTAGCAATGAGGACTACCAATCTCTTCCTCGTTGCGGCCATTGCCACCTTTTTCTGCTCCGTGGCGTCCGACACCTACCCGACTCCATGGAAACCGCTTCCTCTTCCCCCTTCCATATATTATGGCCTTGGCGCGTGGGCAGTGAGGGAAACGTACAACCCTCTCCTCCACTACAACGGGGTGGACAGTGGCAGGTACCAGCGAATCAGCGACCAGAAGCTCCACTACGAGCTCATCGTCAACGCTTCGCCGCGCCCCGGCGACCCGGAGAAGTACATAGCGTTGCTTCTAATCGACAATTTCGAGGAGCCGCTGGACCTTCTGCGCTTCGTGCACTACTACGACAGGTCACCACCGTCTCCGTAGAATTTTTCTTTCTAAGATCATGTGTGATTTTCACCGAGAGAATAATCCTTTGTGTTGCATTTTAAGGGAACTTGTAATATGCTTGTTTACGCTTGACAATCTAGAATGATTTTGTAACTGAATTATATATCTTAGCCTTTATTATGGGCTCCCAAAATTGTTTTGGATACTATAATCCAGGGGAAAACGTTGCTCATGTTACCTTCCACTCCGTCGAAATTTCCAAATCGCCCACCTTGACCTCGCATCAGTTCACCGATCGTCGTTCCAAGGGCCGAAAGGCTAGAATGCCTCCGATCAGTTCCGTGCTCTTCCTGGATCAAAGCCGCCGCCAAATCTTCTCCTCTGTTTCTCAGCCGGAAAGCATATAGAGCACGCATTGATGACGGTTTCGCCGCCGGATGGCTGCCACAGCGCGTGAGAAAGAGAGACCACTGCATCTGCATGCAGCCCTGCTGTGCGGCACTCCGCGAGGACTGAGAATGTCTGTTCCACGAACACGCACGGGGATCCAGCCTCGCTTGCCCCGCGGCAAGCAGTTGCCGCCCGAGCGCTGACCCAAACCGCACCCGGCCGCCAAGCGCCCTAGCTGCCGGACGCGGCTTCTCTGCTCCCGCTGCCTGCTCCCGTCCCTCCTCCCGTGACGTGTCATCTTTTTATTGGTTTAAGTTTTTTTGGTCACGTATCCGTCTACCTATCGTCATCTCTCTCTCTCAGCCGGAAACAAGAACAAAAGAAAAGAAAAGCTCGCGCGTTCGTCTCTCAATCACGCAGGCACCACCTAATATCAATTGCAAAGCTTTGAACTTAACCACTAGCACGAGGCTCATTCACGATTAGCTACGATCCAGCAGAGAGGACTGTTTACTTGTGGCAAGATGTACTCGATGCATGCGGCGGAAAGCTCGATTCATGCGATGCGATGCGGCAGCAAGCTTGATTTGCCCCGGCGAGGTTGATTCGAGGTGCCAGAAAGTCAATTTCGGGTGCATTAAGATCGATTGGGTTCGTGATTAGTGAATCTGTTTGGGGCATGAAGGTCGATTCAATGTTTAGGATTAAAATCTCAAAGCTTTGCAATGGGGACTTAGTCCGTATCTATGACAGAAAAGAGAGGAAGCATGCGATAGAGGCTTATCAATCCGACGGTTTAGATTGGTTCCTCTCTCACACCCAATCCCACTAGTACTTTTGAGTGATATTAATAATACGGGGGCATTTTAGGAACAAATCTAAATGACAAATTTACGGCTGTTTGTACTGACAAGGACGAACGTTAATCCACAATAGATGAAATCATGACCATGTTTATTTCCTCTCCCTCATTTCGGTGTTCATGTCCAGCTAGGGTTCGGTTCGTTATGCATGTATGGCGGCGGCAGATGAACAAGTCTTGAGAGGCGGAAGCTATAGATCCGTGCGTGATGGGCGCGAGGACTTCGATGACTGGCCGCCTCCGTTGGCGTCGAAAATGTGCGCCCGCTGCTGGTCCACGTCCGCATCGAGGGTTTATTTTCTGATGGAGGCGGCAATGAACACGAACGCAAAACTAGTCCGGCGTCCCATCTATCCAGTGCCGGTACGGCGGGCGAGCTGCATTCAACCATTCTTCCACCACCGGGGCCAGTGCTGTTCGTCTCCTAACGTCGAATCCAAACAATTAACCTGACCACTCTTCCCCACTAATGAATCCAAGATCACAACAAACTTACATGCGTCTTATTTGACCTGTAGCAATGTCAATAATGGCCAAGAATAGTGCTCGTTTACAAGCAGGTAACACATACCGAAAGGCACAACTATGCAATGACTTTCGGAAGCGCATGACGATGGCGGCTGATGATCAGATCTCACGCGCTCGGTGATACTCTCATGGCAAAAAAAGTAAATATGTGAACAATTGTGTCAATTCCGAAACTACCCTTATAAATACCACTAGTATTATACTAGTGGTATGAGGCACCGTAAAACTCCTCAATTTTAATCTGCCTTTGCCCTCAATTTTTTTCACCTTTGTTTTCTCGCCGCATTTCCAAAATTCTGTGACGAGGGAGAAAGGCGGAAGAACGCAGCTAACGGGGTGCGGACGGAAGGTGCTTGCCGCCTGGGTAGTGGGCCACTGCTACAACAAATGAGAGGGTGACATGTGGCGGGAGCAGGGACGGGAGCAGGCAGCGGGAGCAGAGAAGCCGCGTCCCTCGCTGCCTAGTGGTGCACGAAGACGAAAGATTTGGCGGCGTCCTTCCAAATTATCTGTTGACTAGTTGGACTACACAGGACGACGCATGGCAATTTCTGATTCGCCCTCCTCCACAGCCGGACTCGTTTCTCTCAGCACGTCCCCTACGGATCGCTTCGACGGCAGACGCGCTGGCTAACTGCACGCCGTAAAAAGGCGTGAAGGCAGGCAATCCTAATCCCGTAACGCGATTAGGGTATCGCATCCGCCATGGAAACCCAAACCGCCACCGCCTCCGCCGGCGGCGCGGCATCATCTAATGGGTCATTGCTCAGGCCGAAATCAGATCTCGACCTTGATCAAGCTACGGTACGCTCCTCCATCTCCTCTTTTTCCGATTCGATGCGGTCCGTTATGTAAAGAAAAAAACTTCTATCTCAAATCGATGTATTTTTTTCCCTGTTCTTCCTTGGCTTATTGTGCGGAGGCAGAAGCAGGGGGTTACGCCAGAGGATTCATCACGACGGCAGGATAAGAGATCACGACGGAAGGATAAGACACGGCGACGGAAGAGTCATTTCATCATAGTTCGTGAGTTCATAATCCACAATTTTGATATCAATTGTTTATAGCACGTTTTGCTGGACAAGGACATGTAAATACGGTAACTTTTTTTTTTGCAGCTTCTATTAGCAGCATGCTTCCACAACGCACTGAGAGCATCTTTGGAGACACGGACGAGCTAGATTACGGCAGCGATGACGACATGAACCAGCCGCGCACTGTGGTTTATTTTCCTGCTTGGGAGAGGAAAAAGGAAATGGAGTTGCCAGAGTGGAAAGATAGAGTGGATGATCGGGACACGTCCTTGCTAGATCCTATCCGCAGTTGGGACTTGAAGGTGCTGAAGGTTCTTCATATGATACGCCAAAAAGAGCTAACTGAATACAACCCCAAGTCGCGTCTTTTTCAACCTACCCGCTTTTGCGAATACAATATAGCATTATTTGACCTCGATAAAGAGTGTGAGTACATTCCCAGCATTGCCCCTGTTTATCATTTGTCTTCATTGTTCATCTCTATTCAGTTATGTGCGTTTAGTACTTGCAGCAATATTTGTGTATCCTCTTATAATTAGTTCTCTGTTCTTTGATGGATAGATCTACTTGTACATCATTTGGCTCTTCGTCTGATTTCGTTTTTGGCCTTGATGTTACAGCGGAGGTGAAGCCTGGGCCACTTTATAGCCAGATCCCTCATTCTGACTATTGGAAGTTTGATTACTCCATCAATGTTATCTCAATCAAGGTTACTCAGTCTGATGTGCCTTATCCCAACAAAGTATATGGCACTGTGCTAGCAAGGGATCAAAATGACTACAGATGTGTCTACTTATTCAAGCATGGCAGGGACGATCCCCAACTCATCACCCACATGGTCCGTATCTACTAATTCCTTCAATTTACTGGATTATTAATACTATTTGCCAATCAATGCTGAATGATGTTGGTACCTGGCAATTAAATTATCATACTTTTATGACCTATTTAAGTTTAAGTTGTTAGTTTAGTATCCTACTCTAAAATTTGGTACATCATAAAGTGAAATGCAAATATTTGTGTAGTATTCGCTCCATTCACACATTTCTCTGCATAACTTGCGAGAACGGTACATGCTACCCATAGTTCTCGTGACGTAATCTTTAGATGGTCTGAATTATGTTTGAATTATCCAGCTCTTTTCCTTTTATGTCATTTTTTTACATGTTTTCTCATAACTTTCCGTGCAGGATGATACACTGACTCTAACAGGCCCATATCGTGCACTTTCTGGCCGAGATAGTATGTATTTTGAGTTCCATCTGAAGATTTTGGGTGATGGGGTTCTTGACCAAGATTTCAGCAAAGGTTTGATAGAGCGTAATGCCTGCTGTGATAATGGTGAATCTCGGACTTTGTCGCTGGAAAGTTCCCTGAGTACTGTTACTATGCTATATACCCCCATTCCGTCAGCTGTTCAAGCCTCCCTTGAAGTCAATGTTTTGAATGGAAGATCCAATTTCAATGGCAAAATTACTGCTTCCACGGGGGCAGATAAAAACAAAATCATTCTGTATGACAGTAAAGTGGCAGGCACAGAGTTAACCCTTGGAAGTGGAGGATCTGTTTCGTTGACTCGTTCCATAGTTGCTGTTAGTCACAATGAGAACCTGGTGCTGAAGATATATGTTTCTGACGATTCATCTGAAAGACTAAAGCTTGTTTTTGGTCATTCTGATGAAGAATGTATTCGCACGCTAGGCCCCTATGAGTTGCAGGTGAAGATCATTTGGACAGGTGTGTTCAGACAGGAACAGCCCGAAACATGGATGAAAGTCAAACACACTTTACTATTAGCATGACATGAGGCTTGTGCATCATAGGTTTGCTTACTATTATGCTGTAATAAGTATGGAGCATATGGATCTGTTTTCAGTAGCTTCAATTCGAGTGGAACAATCTGATAGTGAATAAGGTTGGGTATTTGCATAGTGTTAGCGTGAAATGAGGCTTGTGCATCATAGGTTTGCTTACTATTAGGTTGTAGTAATAAGTATGGAGCATATGGATATGTGTTCAGTAATTTCGTGTGGAACAATGTGATTGTGATTAAGTCTGTATATTTGCATGTGACACATTGATCAAGATCTTTTATTATAAAGATTTTGGTTTTTCAATTTATTCAGTCTTTGATTTTTTTTTCTTTTTAAAAAATTTGAAGCTGCTTATTGAAATTCAGTTTTGAGTTTTATTTGTTTGTTTTTGATTACACACTCATCAATTTCACATCAGGCTTGTTACACCCTTTATATTTTATATAATAATGATAATATAACAAATCAGTCGTCCTTCCATTTGTTTTTTTATTACGCTCATCAATTTCACATTAAGCGTGTTATTCCTTTGATTTATATAATAAGTATAAAGTGTAGAAAATCAACTTTGCAAGAAAAAAAAAGAAATGCAGCAAATGAAGCCTCCTATGGTCCTTTCGTAAGCACGCCTCGCCCGTGCCCAACCCTCCTCTCTGTTAGACAATTGTATTCGGCGGCGTTCGTCTAGCGTGTCGTGTCCTTCCTAATCTCCTCTCGGTGTTGTTCTATGAACCGACTAGGATAGATACGGAAGGCACCCAGGCCCCTGGCCTATATATGTACACAGCTATCGTCGATCAATACAACCACGTATTCTATCGTCTATCATGGTATCAAGAGGGTTCGATTTTTCGACCCATTTCCACTTCCGCAAGCTCTAGTCGCGCCGCCGATTCACGCCTCGACGTCGCAGTCCACGTCCGGACGCCGTCGACCACGCCTCGACATCGCAACTAGGCTCTCCACCGCGAAGCCCTCTTCCGCCGCGTCGCCGCCCTCTCCGATGAGGAGCTGCAGGAGGCCGCTCGCCTCGTCGCCGAGCTACAACCTGACCCCAGCTACAAAGGGACTTCATTCTCAAGTACAGTGCGTGTGTTTTTTGAGATCCATTCCCATCTGAGGAACAGACGCACATAAGTGAGATGCACTAATGAAAACAGGCTGTTGCTATATTACAGTCTCTCATTTCCATGGAAAGTAGCAACTCTGAAACTTAAACAGCATGAGTCACGTGACCAACAAAATCAACCATGATCATACTTAAACTACTCCCTCCGTTCAACAATACATGTCATTCTCACTTCTCAATACACCTTTCTCTCTTCTCAATACAATATTCTCTCTTTCCACTACACCTCTATCTCTATCTCTCTCTTCATCGTTTTCAATGCACTCATCATTTTCACTTCTCCTTAATTTCCGTGCCTAACTCTAAAACGACATCTAATAATGAACGGAGGGAGTATTATTGAACTGGGTCACGATAATTCAAACACCTTCCAGAAGAATCACAAATCGTTAATTAGATATACATACTAAAACTTCAAGGCTTCAAGCAGCTGTTCATCGAACAAGTGGCCCGTTGCATCAATCATCAACCTCACACAGTCAAATCTACGTAGAAAAAATGGTGTATCCATGATCACTGATCACCACAGAAGTTCCTTTTGCTCGCCTTGATTGGCCGGACCAAGCTAGATGAGCATTGCGGAATTGATGGCATATGGCGGCGCCCCCAGTACCTTCAATCACAGATAAGTACCAATGCATGTTAGCCATCAGATTCAAAATATACAGTCCATTTTCATTTACGCAACGAATGTACTTAAATTCTGAATCTGACAAAGAAACATTAGAGGAAAATAGCAAATTGACAAGCAGACGTTCTGAGCACCGAACTGCACGTTTAATGATTAAGACTCTTGCAATCATCAGCTTCTGACAAGCAGGCGGGACGTGTTGGAATTATTGTGCTAAGTGAGCTGCATACTCTAGTCCCATTAGGAAATTCCTAATAATTCTTGAAAATCTCAAAGGCCCATCCATGAGTGGTGGGAGTGCAATTCTTTAGTCCCACATTACTAGTTTAGATGGAGGAGGACCAACTTAAAAAGAAGGTTGCTCTACCCATTCTTGCAAGTATGTAGATGAGAGGAATAAAGGAAAAACACACGCGCTCGCCTCGCCTCGCCCGGCTTCCTTTTGCAGTTTTCTTTTGTATGGAAACCGACTCGGTTTTGGGACGCCTTAACCCTAGCGGTTCTCCCTCTATAAATACGTTCGGGCCGCCGCCACCAGAACAGACCTCAACACGAGTTAGGGTTTTGCCTCTTCCTCCTGTTGCGCCGCCACTTGTAGTCTGCCCTATCCCGATCGTCGCGTGCACCGGCGAACGGGAGAGCAGGTCTCCAGAACCGTCGTCCTCTGAGCGAATAAGGTTTTTGGGAAGCGCTCTGCGTGACTGCTTGATCGCTTTCATCACGGCTCGTCTTCCTCAACGTTCCGGCGGTGTTGCTCGTCGTCGTCTACAACGACTTGTGAGCCGCTCCGTCGCCGCTACATCAACCGTCGTCGTCGTCGTCATGCCTGCTGCATCGCCAATCGTCACGGCTTCTTCATCGTCTCCTCTCAACGATCAGTACGTACTCTCTGAAACCATGTCTTTTCTATATGCATACATGATCCATGCTTGTACTGTGGTACTGCGAAGTATGGTAGATCTTGCTCTGTTTACTATGGTTTTAGACTTGTCTAGATCTTGCGTAGACTTGTCTAGTTTAATCTGCAATTTGTTCATCATGTTTATGTTTTATTTCTAGATTAAATTAAACCTAAAAGTGCTCATATATCCAAAAGGAGGGCATAAGTCATTGATTTGTACAGTAAGTCACCAGATCATGATACAACTAAATCCTCTGACCAAGCATCACTGGACTAATCAGCAAGTGAGTGGTGGGCAAACTACACCCTCGGCCACCATGCACTTTGCACTTCAATCACTTTTGTTCATGAAGGAGCAATCTCGTGAACCAATCAGGGAACTGGTCCACAAAGAAGCATCGGGCCCAATTGTTTTACCGATAGGTTCCAAGGTTTTTTTCACCAATTATAAGGTTTATTTGACGAATACACTGCTGACAGTACACAAGGGAAGTGATTCAAATCTATCTTCTATAATTATTTTAGTATTTGAAGGGAAAAAAAAGCCATCACGTTCGCTCTCAAGGCCACGAAATTACCACGTTAATCGGAGAAAAAACAAAGACGTGAACCGTTGGATTTTGTGAACATTCAACAGCCAAGATTAAACAAAGAGTTCAGCTTCTATCCGTAATACTTTAGGAAACAATGCGGCAACCAATAGCAACGTTCTCAATAGAAAATAAATAATACAACAGAGTCCTTTTACGATTACTATAAAGAAATAAAAACATGTATGTCTCCTTCCCAAACAGATGTTTCTTCTACGTAAGGGAACATACCGCAATCTTGCATCACAATAGCGTGTTGCTTCCACCTGCCAGAGTCACCGCATCTGCTGGCCGCTATCACCTAATCAGTCATGCAAATCGATCAGCTGCCCTGGCCCCTGATTACCGCCGCGACACTGCTCCTATCTCGGCAGCTCCGGGCTGCGTCCTGAGGTCATGCCCGCATCTCATCCGGGCTGCTTCCACCTGGCCGGCAACAAGTTTGGTCTCGGCCACAGCCGAGTCGACGGGGTGGGAGGGACTTTAGGAGAAATCCATCGTGAGAGCGGGGAACGACTCCGAGCCCGGAACGTACAAGTCGAGGGCTGCAAGCAGCTTCCAACGGTGAGCTCCTGAGTGCGGCCACGACGCCTGCCATATTGAGCATCACGCCGGCGCTTGGGGCCCCAAGCTCAAGAACAGAGCATGTCGTGTTCTAAATGTATAGCTTGCACACTTGGAAAGGTTGTTTGGTCATTAGACAGTGATCTATGAGGGAGGCAACCGCAGGTGGTGCGTAGAGAGAGATGACCTTGCAGATTCGATATTGTTGTGTGAGGTGCATGTCATGGAGCGAGCACAGCAAGTAGGAATGGATGCTAGCAATAAGATGAGTTCAGTGGGTCTTTCGAATATGGTAGCTAATCCAAGGCCACATGGAATATTTTCTAGAGGCTGCGTACACAGATTTGTGTACGTATTATATTTGTTATACATAGAGAGTTTATAAGAGAAAAGAATTGGGCAGCCTGACATGAAAGGAGGGGAGGATGATAAGCATATGTTGTGGCAACGGGATCCAAAGAAGCACGGATCTTCGATATTACCCTCGACAGTGACAGCACGTTGGCGGTTGGCCACGACAAACTGGCCTTGACGCAGGTGTCTTTCTTCCCGTAGTCCTGCATGGTGAAATCTCTGTACGGGTACACCAACATGAGCTTGAGGTAACACTTCTATAATACTATCTTTTGAAGAAGTGAAGCAGCGGCAACAGTCAGTAGATACAAGGTAACACTTCTACAATACTATCCTTTGAAGAATAGTATTAGCTTCTCTAGTCGTCCCGGCGCAACCGCGCCGAGAGCAATTTGAGCTCATCATGCGCCGAGAGCGATTTGAGCTCATCATGCGCGTTCCGCGCCGTTCGATCTGAATCGCGCGCGTGTGCGTTCGTCCGGCTAGAGTGGGGTCGCGGTGAGAAATATTGACTGTACGGCTCAGCGCGTGTTGCCTCCGCGTTCCTTCCGTGTGGGCCGCGCATGCGTGCCGCCTCGCTATTGCTTGCCTGCCGGTTGGAGTTACTGCGGTGGGTGAACTCCTTCGCATTTAGTCGCTATCCGCCTCTCCCTCGCTCAATCCGCTGCTGCCTGCTTGGTTTTCTCCATCAGGTCCGCCTAGATCTGGTCCGCTATGGGTGTTCCTGTCACATTTTTTTAGGTTGTTTTTCCTTGTTTTTGCGATTAGGTTTGGTTCTGTGCGGTTCTTCCTTGTTTGGGGGTTTCGGTGTTCGTTCGGATTGGATTTTGTCCGTTCGTTTTTCAACACGGGGTCGCTTTCCTGTGTTCCGTTGCCTTTTTTTGGGTTGCTGGCGTCTCCATCCGGCGTCCGCGGAGTTCGTTGCTGCTTCATTTGCGCGGATGTGCCCTCTTGTGAGTCGAGGGTTTTCCTTTTTCTTCGGCGTCTGCAATTCAATCCGTCGGAGGTGTTGTTTGGTTTCTTGTCGCCGCTAGATCTCCACCTGATCGTCTCCGCCGCCGCCGCTTTGGTGTCCGAATCTCGCGGTGAGCAAGCGAGATGAAGAAGATGAGCAGACCAGTTCTTCCTTGCATCCAGGGGCAGCAGCCTCCGTACATCTTCCCTGCATCCAAGGGCGGCGGCGCGGCCGCCTCGGGCTAGGGCGACGGCGGTGTTTTTCAGACAGAGACGGCGCTTCCCCTCCATGTGAGCTACCTCTCATCTTCACCCTTGATTTGTTTTCTCCTCGGTGCTTTTCTCTTTGATTCTTGATGCCAGCTCGTGGGTTTTTTCCTCCTTCGATTTGTTGCCCTCGCTGCTCGACCTTGTGTTGCTGGAGTCTCACGACGCCACCTCCGCCTACTGCAGCGATTCCGACAGCCTGACACCATGGTTGCAAATAGCCTGCTATAGCTCCGCTATAGCTTCGCTATAGCTTTTTGAGATAGTTGCCGCGACGATATTGCAAATATTACCGCTAATGCCGCTAACTCCGCTATAAGGTTAAATAGCCCTGCTAACTCCGCTATAAATAAGTTATGAACTTAAGATTTATGATTTATGATTAATGAATCATAAGTCTAAGCGATGTGATGAATTTGCTTGTTCGTAGTTCAAATGGTGCTTGCTTTCTTGATTTTGTGGATTGGTTCGCCACTAGAAAAGATGTCAAATAAATGTTAGGACGATGGTATGCTTGGACAATGGCATGCTTTTTTGATACGTGGGCTGAAATTGACAAATTTATCACTATTTTGGTCAAAAAATTACTTTATTTTGCAAACCGCTATTGGCAATAACTGCCGCTATAGCTTCTATAGCTTTTTTAAGAGCATGCCGCTAAACTCAATAGCCCGCTATTTGCAACATAGCCTGACACAGATGAGGATGATATGCGATGGTGCGGCGTCATAGGACATGACTGCAGGCCTGACTGCGTGCACAGCGCGCGGCAGTTTAGTGGTGGCAGTGGCATTCGACGCAGCGCCAGGGAGTTCGACGGCAGACTGCAGCGTTCAGGTTTGTGTTGTTCCATTTGCAGGGTTATGCCGGGATTTTTTTTTTAATTGGCTCTTTGGGTCACGAAGCTCCCCTCCGGCAAGCACAACTTATAGGCAACTACCAATCGTTGGCCTGCAGTTCTTCTTGCAGTGTTTTACCCTTTGTTCCCATATTTGGAATAGTACTGGAAAGCTGGGAACAGTTATGTGGTTTGTGTGCAGATATAGGTTTTCTTTCCGTGTTTAGTGTGTCTCGCTGCCTGGATGACTCACTATTGAACAGCCATGAGGTAATCTAATTCAGTTTGTTTCAATCATAATAAATTAGTAAGCGAAACAGAAGCTAACCCATGATATTACCAGGAAATTGTTACCTCTGAATTAAGAACTCCGATGACTTCAACATTGATAGTTGAGAACCGTCGATTGTTACAATGTAAGATTTATATTACTTCATGCTCTCTCAATCATCCATATAGCTTGTGCAATGAGTCCAGAAAGATGATTGTTTCACTTCTTACCTTACATAAAAAGCAGGCAAGGTTTCAGTTTGGCAGGATAGCTGGGAAAGTGAGAGACAGAGCTGAGGTAAACTCTCCTTGTTTAAGAAGCTGAAGATAAACAACATGATGGTGTACTGATAGATGAGGAAAGAGGCTTTCTTCACAGTTGATATTGGGGTAATAGACGGCCTCTCTCCTGAAATTTGTTTGCTGTAGTGCCAATCAATCTCAGGTGTTCTTATACACTATTATTTTACTAATGTAATAATTCCACTACAACGATTCAAGTGATTCATGACGTACCCATTTCATCACGAATTACTAGAAAACTGTCACAATTCGAGTCAAAAAAAAAAGAAAACTGTCACAATTCATCATCCGTGACGTTTTTAGATTTCGTCATGTATTGAGAGTAACATATTAACCTCTATGACATTTCTGCTAAACCGTCACGGATCGACTCTATCCGTGACGTTTTCCGACCGTCATAGAATGGCCTTAGGCCCGCCCAACCCAGCCCAAGCCCAAAGTTAGTGACGAAAACAAACGTCACAGAATTCGTCATGGATTAAAATGCCATGTCACTATTAGGCTGACCTGGCTACCAACTTGGCTACTGCTAGATGTGCTTGTTTGGGCCCATTTGTCTCGGTCCGAAGCATTTGCTGATTTTATTTCAGGCCAATTAATTATATCCAGTTTTTTCTAATTAAATCCAGTACCATGTCAACAACAGATTAAACATCTCATCATATGCAATAAATTTTGATCCAACATCTCATCACATACAGATTAAACATCTAATCACATACAATAAGTTTTGATCCAGCATCTCATCACATAAATACTTTAGCATCAAATAAATCTAGCTTAAATGTTAATCCAGCACATCTGAAAAAATTGCAGTGCAGCCTAGCCTATATATCTTGCTGTCACCAACAAGAGTATGCAGTCCTAGGGTTTGCTTGTAATGGAACTGGAAGGGCCTGATGCAAACTAATAGCAGCCTGCAAATGAGCAATCAAGCTATCAATTAAGCAATCCAAAGCAGTACGTTGAAATGAAGATGTCATGTACTGTGAGCAGTTAACATTATTTTTTAAACTAAAATACTAGAAACTCTGAGCTGCACCCTGCTAAGATTTTCTCGGAGGTAATGCTATTGTAAAGATAAGATCTGTCTACCTACATTGTTTTTGGTGTCTGTAACCATTTGTCGATGAAACAAGATCAGATATATTCCTAAAATTGCCAAACAAATTCACAGATCATTTCAGAAGAAAATATTGACACATGACAAAAACATGAGTCAATTAAATAAGATGAGACATATTCCTAGGTTGCTTATAGTTACAATATAACAACGGAACCATCTTATCCCAGTTGATAATCCCAACTCCCAAATGCTACAACTGAACTTCATTACGCTTCAACTTATCTTTTCTATTTACTATATAGAAATTATGTGTACTTGAACTCATCGTGCAGTGGAAGATTCATAAGTGGGTAACCATATGTGAACCAGTTAATGTTTCTCTCTGTTAACAGTAACCGACTTTTGGTGTGAACTGGATAGCAGTGAAAGGGATGAACTTACATGGATCTGTAGAACCAGGGCTCCGGCCATGTAGTGTGTGAAACTGTAGTCACCAGCCTGCCAACATTCCCGCCTAGAATGATCTTGCAGACCACGAGAAATTTACCAAAGATTGGGCTGCGCCACTGCCGCTGCTACTAGAAAATTGAATGTGCAATGCAGTGTAAGTTTTCAATACTATTTTTTGTACCGAACAGTATGAAAATAATTTACTTATCTAGATACAGAAGGACTACATTAATCAAAAGAGAAATTATCTCTAGAATGGAACTGCATTTTGGCACATGAATCAAGTAATTCGCCATATTTTTGGGAGATAAAGCCACCACAGAAACTACCAGACTGCATCTATCCCAAGTACACCAATAATAATTAAAAAAAAGGACTGGTTCATTTTCAGCATTTGGTTAAACAGGAACATTTTTCCCTAGAATGAAACTACAGTTTGAGTTTGGGGTTACAGTTATGGATGTTTAAAATGTGTATCGAGTTTATTCCACTACACTGGGCCCATGCTTCATAAAGAGGAACAACCAGGTTTGGTTAATCAAATATACCAAATTGTCAGGAGATAGAAACCAATCCAAAATACTTCATTCAGTATACTCTCAAGCCATCCATGTTAGACAGATTATTTAACAAATAATCAGGTGTACTTGGGACAGAGAAGACAGAGCAATGGTTGTATGCATAGCACAATTTCTGCAATCCATCAATCCAGCCTATGACTTAACAGAACGTTTCATACAAACACGAAGCCTTCATTCAATCAGATTAACACATATGTGAGTGCGCATAGCAGGACCAATATTACACCAGCTAAAAAAATATCAACAGTGTTTATCATTACAAGCTGCACACGCAGCTGCCTGCAAGGACACACGGCAACCATGCAATATGATTAGCAGTCACTTATTTCAACCAATCTGCCCTAATCACCTTCCAATCCGTCCCTTCCAGTAACATCGAATGGATACTACTCAACCGATACATGTGGAAACTTTTGCTATTCGTGGTACCATCGATGATCATATGGGGAGAGAAGGTAGGTGTATGGGACTGACCTTCCAAGCTTGGTCCAAGGAGCGTATGGCGGCGCATCGCTCGGGTTCCGACGAAGGTCGGAGGCGGGAAGGAGGATGACGGTTGGGGTGCACTGTCACAGCCCATGACCCCCAGCAGGCTCAAGCACCAGATGGGCCGCGCAGAGGTGAACGAGTAAAGAAGCATGTGGACCGACTGAACCTGTAATAGGTGTGTGTGGGTCAGGCCCAGCCCGTGTAATGTTCGGAGTGCCGTGCACGAGAGGATAAAGAGCGAGGGAACCCGGGGAGGAAGAGGCATCGATGAAATGATTGTACTCATAAACCCTAAACCTCTACCTACTTCCTCTGAATTCTATCCAATTACCCTCTGAATTCTACTCTACTATCCCATATTCCTGTGATTCTGTCCACTTCAATGATCTCTGTACGTAACAATTGGTATCAGACGCTGTTTCGGTCCTGGATCTCGGAGCTTTGAGCTGTAAAATTCCAATCTGAGGCTGGAGGTCGGGCGAAATCGATCTCGATTTTGCTCTTGATTTCTGTAATTCCTCGAGAGGTTAGCTCGGCGAGGAGTGAGACCAAGCAGTGAGGCGCTGGCTCGAGGTCCTCGTCCCACTCTGACGACGAGGATGACGAAGGCGGAGTCAGATCTCGACAAGGTCGGGAAAAGGCTGGATTCCGTGCTCAAGCTGATGGAGGGCATCACAAATTGGAGACCGACGATTGATGGATCCATGAGCACCATCACCAAGACACTCGACAACATGATGTCGCGCATCGAGGCTTTGGAAGCGGCTCCTTCTACAGACGCTCCGCCAATTGCACCGCCGCGTGAGGCAGAGGTGCGGGCCAATGGCCACCGCGTCGATCCACACCACCAGGGGATATCTGACAGGACTCTCGCCGTCCTTCAGAAACCCCTGGTCAATAGTGAGTCTCTATTGACCAGATCTGCAAATCCTTTTGAATTCGTAGATCATCATGTTGGTAGCAGTCGCCATACGCATGCTAGGGAGATGGGTAGCAGCAGTAACTCAGGTCATTTTAGGATGCCCAAGTCTGATTTTCCTAAGTTTGATGGGGAGAACCCAAAATGGTGGAAGGAACGCTGTGAGAAGTACTTTGACATGTACAATGTTCCAATGCATTCATGGGCTCGCTTTGCTAGCTTGCACTTACTGGTACTGCTGCTCTTTGGCTTCAAACATATGAGGCTTTGCATAGTGTTGCTACCTGGCCCGAACTTGTAGTAGCTGTGACTGACAAGTTTGGTAAGGACAAGTATGAAGATCATATAGTTGAGTTGTTAACTCTGAAGCAGCTAGGATCTGTAGAAGTTTATCATGCTAAATTTGAAGAACTCATGCATAAAGTGTTGTTTTGCATAAAGTGGTGTTGTATAATTCTGCTTATGATGAAACCTTCTTTGTGAGCCGATTCTTACTGGGGCTCAAGGAGGAAATCAGTAATGGCATTCAGTTACATAAGCCGAGAACAGTTGATTTGGCGTTGTCTCTTGCTTTGAAACAGGAAAGAGTGGCGGAAATTCAACCAAAGAAGAAGGGCTATTTCAAAACTGATGGCAAAGAGCCTTACAAGAAAGAATTCAGGAACCCATCTCCTGCCAAAGGTGTACTGGGGACTTCTCCTGAGAATGATCACCAGAAAGAAGACAATTCAAGCTGGGAAGGCAAATATGCTTCTCTGAAAGCAATGTTGTGTGCTAAAGGCTTGTGCTTCAAGTGCAGGGAAAAGTATACAGGGCCTGGTCATAAATGTCCCAAGCAAATCTCTCTGCACATTCTGGAGGAATTGTTGGAAGTGTTACAACTGGAAGGATCTAATATTCAGGTTCAATCTGATGATGAAGAAGATTCTGATGCCTCAGCTGAAACATTGATGAGTATCTCCTTGGCTGCTGTGGAAGGAGGTACTGCCAAGAAGACTATCAAGTTAATGGGCACTGTGGCTGGTCAGAAAGTGCTGATTTTGGTCGATTCTGGCAGCTCCAACACTTTCATCAGTGATAAGTTGGCCCAGAAAATTTCTTGTCCTTTACAGCCCATACCTGCAGCTGAAGTGGTTATTACAGATGGCAAGAAGATGACATGCAACAAACTGGTCTCTCAGCTAGAATGGTGGACTCAGGGGCAAACATTCTATACTGATATGAGGGTGCTAAACATTGGCTGTTATGATATTATATTGGGCATGGATTGGTTGTCTGACTTCAGCCCCATGTGGGTTCACTGAAAGAAGAAGATTCTCAGGTTCTCACACAATAAGAAGAGAATTACACTAAAGGGTGTACTAGACAAAACCAAACAATGCAAGAAAATTTCTGCTAAGAAGTTGAAGACCATGATCAAACGAGGTGAATTGGCATAAATGGTTAAACTCTGTCCAGTCACTAAGCAAATGCAGCAAGAAAATGTCCCTGAAGTGGTTCAACAGGTCATTCAGAAAAACATGACTCTATTTGCTGAACCTACTGAATTACCACCTCACAGGCCCTGTGATCATGCAATACCATTGATCAGTGGTGTCAAACCAGTTAATATGAAGCCTTACAGAAACACACCACATCTCAAAGATGAATTAGAGAAGCAGATAGCTGATATGCTCAAGAGGGGTATTATTCAGAAGAGCACTAGTCCATTTTCCTCTCCAGTCATTCTGGTCAAGAAAAAAGATGGGACTTGGAGGTTTTGTGTGGATTACAGGAGACTCAATGCAGTAACTGTCAAAAACAAGTACCCAATGCCAGTAGTTGATGAGCTATTAGATGAGTTAAATGGGGCCACATGGTTCACCAAGCTGGATCTGAGAGCTGGATATCACTAGATTCGACTTCTTCCTGAAGATGAGTTCAAAACAGCTTTCAAAACTCATGAAGGCCACTATGAGTTCAAAGTAATGCCATTTGGGTTGACTAATGCCCCAGCCACATTTCAGGCACTAATGAATGACATCTTTGCTCAACTGAACTGGAAGTGCTTATTAGTTTTTGTGGATGATATATTGATCTACAGCAAGACACTAGAGGAACACTTGGAACATCTGCAGACAGAATTTGACATACTGGCAGCCAACAAGCTCTTTGTCAAGGCAAGCAAGTGCTCCTTTGCCCAGCAAACATTGGAGTATTTGGGTCACATCATTGGTACAGAGGGTGTTGCAACTGATCCACAGAAAGTACTAGCTGTCCAGCAATGGCCAACTCCAACTAATGTGAAAGAAGTAAGGGGCTTCCTTGGATTGGCCGGATACTACAGGAAGTTCATCAGAAATTATGGTATCATTAGTAGAACCTTGACTAACCTCTTGAAGAAGAATGTACCTTTCACTTGGACAGAACAAGAACAAAGAGCATTTGAGTTCATTAAGCAAGCACTAGTCTCAGCTCCAGTCTTGAAGCTACCTGACTTTAGCAAGGAGTTCATTGTAGAAACAGATGCCAGTGCCACTGGTATAGGGGCTGTCCTTATGCAGGAAGGACACCCATTGGCTTTTCTGAGTAAAGCATTGGGACACCCATCGTCAAAAATATATTTTTAAAAAAAATCAGATGACAATGAAGAAACGGAAATAACATAGAGTCAAGTCACCTGTTAAATTCCTTCCGATGACATCTTTTTTCAACATATTTTCTTATCAGATATGTGGCATATCAAATATACGATCTCTGACGAGAGTTCATAACAGAACGTGGGTTAGGTAATGTAGATTCATGACAAAAAAAACTAACAATCGTCACGGGTGATATACGATCCATGACGATTTTGAGGGTTCATCATACAACGTGGGTAGCTTGTGGGCTAGGTATTGTAGATCCATGACAAAAAACTGATAATCTTCACAAATGATATACGACCCATGACGATTTTGAGAGTTCGTCACAGATCTTGGGTAGTTTGTGGGCTAGGTGTTGTAAATTCATGACGAAAAATTGATAATCTTCACGGATGATATACGATCCATGATGATTTTGATAATTCGTCACAAAACCTGGGTAGCTTGTGGGCTAGGTATTATAGATCCGTGACGAAAAAACTGATAATCGTCACGGATGATATAGATCCATGACGATTTTGAGAGTTCGTCACAAATCTTAGGTAGCTTGTGGGCTAGGTCTTGTAGATTCATGACGAAAAACTAATAATCGTCACGGATGATATACGATTCATGACGATTTTGATAATTCGTCATAGAACCTAGGTAGCTTGTGGGCTAGGTATTATAGATCCGTGACGAAAAAATTAATAATCGTCACAGATGATATACGATCCATGACGTTTTTTTAAATCATCATCAAGAAACCGTCATGTATTATAGGATTTTTTGTAGTGTTCTGGTATTGTTTATGACGTGCTTACTTTTTTTTGTGACCTGTGTAATTCTGCATTTCTTTGCCCGCGTATCAGTATTAATTGAAGCAGGCTATGAGATTGCATCCATCCAGACCTGTCTGATCATTAGTATAATTTTTCATTTATAAGATCAACAGGTCTGTACAAATGCATAGCAAGAGCATTCTTGTGCTTTCACTGCCATCATTCTTTTATAAAATTGCAGTTTTATGGTGAACCGACACTCCCAAGATTCATTTAATTCTGCTGACCTACTGAGGATTGAGTTGCAGCATCACCTTTTGAAAAATAGGATTACCTGATCTATATGGATATTCAGATTGTTTTGCAGTTTCCATATAGTTCCTTCAGCTAATTTTACAAGAGAATTTCACTTGCACCCATACATTAGCAAAAAAAAAAAAAAGGAAGCTACTTTTCATTTGTAAACCATATGGTTTGTTCCATGTTTAATGCAGGAATTCAAGATATGCAGGATTGCATCCAAACACAACGTAATTGATTTGGAGATTTGAAAAAAAAAGAATATATTAGTTGTCACTACATTAAACATCACTTTCATTAAATGCATAGTGATTGCATCGCTAAATTTTGTGTTATGATCACAGAGAACATTTATCAAAATTTGGCGACACAGTTTATGTCTTTTCAGTGGCAGGTCATTGATATATCCCACTTATTGATATATCATGTTGCTTTTGGTTGCAGGTCATTGATGGGTATGGTAATTAACAAAGATGTTGTTTGGGGGTTTAAGGTCCTCATCACCAGTTAACGTCTTGGCAGGTACTTTATCCCACTTATCTTGCTCCCATGGTTTTCTAGGTGCTATAAGTTTCTACGACCCCATTTTTGTTATCTGTGCTATATATATATTTTTTTACTTTCATTTCTATGCTAGTGAATGAAATGGGTACATATTTGGAAATGTAGAGGACTGCGCTCTAGAGCCTTCGATACAAACTGCAAGTGCTTTGCCTAAATTCATTACGTATATGAATTAGTCAAACCATTTATCTGTGGCATCAAAATAATTGTTGAGTTTAATGGTAACATCTGTAGTGTAAAATCTGATTTGTATAAGGAGTATTTGAATTGTTTTAGTAGGCCTTCTTTTTCAATACAATATGCATTTTGAAAAACAAAATACAGCCTGCCCCACTTACCACTGTTCAATGTAAAATCATTTCTTTGTACATGGAAAGCCAAACCTTACTACAGGTATAGGTATCTTTTCTTTGTAGTATCTTATTTCTTCAACTTTCTTCACTAGGTATAGGTATCTTTACAGGGTTGAATACCTGAGAAAATTTCTTTCAAATTGCAGGTGCATACGAAGTTTCAGATGAGTTGAGTGTTTCGGTTGGAGCTTCCTCTGTTTTCCTGTTGCTTCCTGCTTTTGCCTAAACATAGTTCCTCCTATGTTGTTTTCTCAGCCTGTTTGCTTCTTCTGTCAAGGTTTCCTCTTGGCTGTGCAAGGGCTGCATCCATGATATTGGCTTCTTCAGATATTTTGTTCCTCATACGTGCTAAATAGTGGTTCAATTTGTTTGACTTCATTGAACTTGATCAGGACATATAATGAGTTTGCAGCTGTTTAGCACTAGCAGCCTGCAGGTTGAGAAGGGGGCCTCCAATAATTGGCTGAAGAAGAAGTAGTGCATTGTGATTCCCAAGCTGTGTTGTCAGTTGCAGGCTTCATGATATCTACAATACAGGTGATCATTTCTGATGAATTCTTGACGACTTCAAAGTAAGAACCCAACTGATTAGTGGCTTGACAGAACTGGAAAAGACATTATTTCCTCTTACATAATTTAGAACTGTCATAGTTAAAATGCTAAGATATGGCACTGCCTGTTCTTTTCGGTGGTAATTATGGGAGAATCAGATGCACATGGAACATCACATTCTAGAGCTATGGAAATATTGCCCACGCAAGAAACCTGTCGCAAGCCCAGCAATATTTAGTGTTAATACACAGGTTGTTAACTGATATTGCAGATACTCTTGATACAATTTCTTCTGCCAATTTCATTGACTGCAGTTTTTGAATATCTTTTTAAGCATGTGGTTTATTGATAGGTTTGTGATTAGAAAAAATTGCTTTGAAATTACTGTTTTAATTTCGTGAAAAATTATCAAAATCTCCAACTGCATCTGAACCGGTTTATTCTTAGTACAGGCTAATGCATCATTATAAAATGTCCATGCACGCCATGTTGAACTGAGTGCCATGTGCATTCGGCATGTCTCATGTTCCTGAAATTATTTGACTGTGAGGAAATCTGACTGCTGCTGCCTAGCACAACTTTTGGGTCTGTAGTCGCTTTTTTCTTCATGTTGTCATATAAGCGTGTTATATTGTCTCACACTGTCACTGGCAGCCCTTGAAAAACACGTAGTTTTACCTTTCAGATGCGGAGATTTCAGAATCTGAAATGTGTGAGAATTTTTCAAGTCTTGTGGTTTTCTCTGTTATAGTGACCTTACAGATCCTCGTTATTTCTATCATTTATTGGTTTTTTGTTCCTTTTTTTAGAATGATTGTAAATCATCCTTGGATGATCTATTAGGATGCACCCTGAAAGAAATGTATAGCCTTTTGATGTGCTTGAACCATGTGGAAGATCATGTGGGACGAGAGAAGAAAAAATTGAAGGTCATACTGAGTTGAGGTCCCCTTATGCTTCAGGGTGTTTTTGCAGTAACTAAATGTTTAATAATTTGAGCAGCCTATAGTCACAAACTTTGTTACATGAATGTGGTACATTTGTAATCACTGCTTCATGGCAAGCACGTGGCTCAGGTTACTGAGTGCAAAGATATCCTATATTGGTTAGGTTCTTTCATCTATGGTCGTGCTAAGTTGGCTTCATTTGTACCTTGCTTATGAAGCTTAATTGAGGAATAACGAAAATAATTAGCTACCCCAGGGAAATACATCGGTTTTTATTCTAGGATGATTGAAGAGTGATGCTAATGTAAAAAAAGAAAAATTATAAAAGGAAGTGAGCTGACCACACAAACGTTGGAGCTAGATTGCAGAATTTATTAAGACAACCCTGTTAAACTTAAGATATATTATAACATTTAAGCAAGGTAACTTATGAAACCATGAAATCTTCAATCACGCAGTGGCTCCTGTTTCCAGTTCCTTGTTTGTGTGCTTATATTGTGTTTTTCAAGTTAGTTAATGAACTTTCTTTGCAGTGTCACATGCAGATTGGTGAAACTTGGAGCCAGGAAGTAGTACATATTGAAGGACACATGCGGGTAATTAGAAGTTTGAAAAGAAAGAAATGGTCATGTTGCCTGAACAGGCGACATATTGACTCATATATTTTTTGTTTGCTGCAGCCATCCTGAATCTGTTTTTGTGATTTTTAGGTCCAATCTCGAGTTTGTTTCATCATCAACTGTTCTCCTAAAGTTAGTAATTAGTCTCCCGTTTTCTTTGAAGTCTTGTTTCTGTTTGAACATATTAAGTTCCTAATTTTTTTAGCTGTTTTGGCATGTTTAAGTTACTCATTTTTGTACGCTTAATGTTGCAAGCTCTGTGAATTTATGTTTTGTGAATACAAGGCATTCATCTTATCTCACAAACAAGAAAGAGTATCAATCTTACAATAGTTTTCAATCTGTACTTCTGCCTACTGAATACTACCTGCTACGTATATATTACTGCCAATGCTTACTATGATGCACCGTTTGTTGCCTGAAAATCATGTCTATCGTTTTTCGCTCCTTTTTGGTTTTATGTCACGCTTAGTCGTGCCCAGCTACCGAAACAACGCTCACGAGTTCCCTCTGTACGCTTTTGGCTGTGTCAGTAAAAAACTCTGCTTCTCAACGAATTCAAAGAATGGAGGATTAGGGAGCGGCGCGTGAAGCGCGCCGGATTATACTAGTTCGAACTAAAATGCTTATAAAAAGTGAAGGTACAAGGTATTCCCATGTATAACTATGTTTGTATGTTCAAATATCTCAGGACAATAGGAGATGATAACACAAAGTATAAGCATGTATAATAGCTTTATTTAAGATGAAAAACTGATGTATTTCATCCCGTTGGCTGCTACACTGAACATTCACCATATAGCAGCAAACGCAATGGATCAAATTTCACGTTGTGGCGATGCAAAAGGCATTTCAGCCGTTGCACCTCAAATCTAAGACGAAGCTAGCTGCGGCAAAAGTATTGATTTAAACAAATGTATCAAATCTGGAAGAAACATCAGAGTCTGTTGATTTTGGCCGTGAAATGGCTGGAGTTGAACAATTGATAGGGACAATTATGTTTTTACTCTCACTCTGAACTCTAATTGTGATTTTGCCCTCACTTTTTTGACTTTGTGATTTTACCCCTGTTTTTTCACCATTTAGATATTTTTTTTTTTACAGAAAACTGGAGTGGTCTCCCCCTACAGTGCTTTATTATAAATTATAGATATAAAAAGTACAGGTATAAAAGCGAAAAAAACAAAAGAGAAAAGGAATACAGCATAAGTAAAGAGCTAGGAGTTCTCCTCTATCCATTGCTTAATCCTTGTTGCTTTTCTATCAC
The DNA here is from genome assembly GCA_007726485.1 of Eragrostis curvula. Classification (NCBI taxonomy): domain Eukaryota; kingdom Viridiplantae; phylum Streptophyta; class Magnoliopsida; order Poales; family Poaceae; genus Eragrostis; species Eragrostis curvula. Next base: position 26,238,565 of record CM017440.1, on the reverse strand, counting down.
TTGCTCTATGGACAACCATTGAGAGCTCTCTGAAAAAATAATCTCTGCACTGCTGTACTGTAGGATCAATTCTTGAAAATCCAGTTATTTCTCGCAACCCAAATACTCCAGCACATAAGGATGATGATGTCCATATAACAACTGAAGCTGATCCTTCTCTTTAAGTAGTGTTATCATTTGCAGTGATGTCAAGTGTCTAGGGACAATGAGGCCAATTGATTGCCAGCATGCATGTGCAAAATTGCATCTAAGAAAGAGGTGCCTGAGTGTTTCTTCCTTCTGCATGATACATAGCTCACATTTATAATCATCAAGAAACATGTTCCTTCTCCTTAGCATCCCTCTAGTATTCAGTCTGTCCTTTAGCAACAGCCAAAAGGACTTATTTTGTTCTCTCTATACTCAAATTTGTAAGTTTTATTTCCTACTATATCCATTTAAGGGATTGTTGACTTAAGTGCATTTTCTAATTTTGCACTAATTAACTCAGCTTCAAATTATAAAAAGATTATTAGTGTAAGTTATGGCTTATATTATGACACACACATGTTTAAAAATTTTTACGAGATAAATAAATTTCTTATTTGCAATCAAAAATTATACTCTTTTCTTATTTGCCATCGGATCTACTTTCACTTCTCTTATGCCACTCCAATCACTTGGTTGTTAGATTATTGTGCTTTCATCACTGCACTATTTGTGCTGCAGTGGCAAAATATTCCATTAAAAAAATTTGAAAACATATTTGAGCACTGCTATAGGTACGACCCATTTGTTAGACTTTTGTACAACCAAGAGATCAAATGGCTAAAATCACTTGGTTGGTGGTTCAGATATCAATCAAAGATCTTAAAACACTTGGTCAGACAAAAGTCTAACAAATGGACCATTCGTGATGTATTTTCCCCTGGCATAAAGAACACATGGAGACAAATCTATTTTGGTATTGTAGCCTGATCGTTGTAGTGATCTGATCGAAATTTTCTATGAGCTAAAGTGCTTGGAGTGACAGATAAGAGAAGTGAATTTAGATCCAATGACAAATAAGAAAAGTGCAAATTTTCGATGGCAAATAAAACAAGGGTATAATTTTTTATGGCAAATAAAAAATTTGATGTAAAGTAAAACAACCTATAATTATTCCAGTGGAACACACTACAAAATAAATATTAGTTAGAGTTATGTAATTGTATACAAGGGCTAGCAATCTCGGGTGGTACCAAATCTTAAATTAATCAAGTTAGTTTTAGATTGTATATTATTCTATTCATGCAAAAGTATATGATCCATACTGATATACACATAGCCAAACCCAATATAATATTCGAAATTCAGAATAATTCTACTTGGGTGTGCAATACACCTCATCAGAAAAGGTTTGGAAAAATATTACTCTTAGACTAGCCGCGCTATTAGCGCGGGCCACCTTTCTAGTTAAGGTTAAATAGCTATCATTAGTTTACTTCCCAAGGACAGGTGAACGTACGCCTACAAGCTTAATCTAGTGATACACTTGTTTTCGGGTTGCCTCAGCACGAATCGAAGATCAGATCATTGGACTGCCATGTTATTCTGCTACGTAATCTTGATCCCCACGGTGGCCTATGTACTGGGAGCCTAACCGAACGACCGTCACGGTGCTTTACTTTGTTCGTGCAGCCAAGCCAACAACGTGTGTCCATGGCCCCCCGTTCGTTTCCGGTGGTCAGGTCGTCCAAGGTTCAGATGATCAGTCACGTCGCGCTCGGTTCGTGCAATGCCAAATGTAGCCACGGGCCTTCATCTGTGTGCGTGGCTGCCGGGAGCCGGCCAGTGGCCGTGAGTGAGCAGCACTCAGCGCTTATCGATGGACCACCGGATGCACATCTTCGATCTCACGTGTCGTGCCTACGGAGTCGGTATACCCACGGTCCCCTGGATGCAAGCACGTGAGAGTCCGTACATTGTACAATACGAGGGTATGCTTCGTTCTACGTACAAACAAACGTTGGCAACCAAAGCCGCGGGCGGGGGACCATGCGTTCTGCGAAACGGATCGCTGGATCAGCCGGAACGCGCCCACCGGTTGGGCCAGTCAGTCAGTCCGGCCGGCCCCGCCGCTGCTCTCCGACCGGGGGACACGCCCGCAGGCCGCAGCGATGGTGGGCCGGGCAGCGACCGAGACCCGTGTGCCACGGCCGGCCGATCCGGCGGAGGAGGATGGGGGGGCCCGTTAATCAAGGCAGAAGCCAGTGCCGGCGGCCCACTCGCCGCCGTCGTCATCCACATCCCATCCATCCCTCCTCTGTTCCAGCACTCGCAGCGGGCGAGGGAGAGCAGAGAGCAGAGCCGTGACGACTGTTTCGCTGCTCCGCTGCCGCCATAGCCCATCACGACGCAATCGAGGAACGATCGCGGCGCTTGATGACCTCTCTGGTTCTGATCAGCGGAGGACATCAGGAAGCAAAAGGCCGCATTCAATGGAGCACTCGCTGTCCTCATCATCACTCCCGTCCGTAGTCCACGGCCGTAGTAAGTAGCACGTGCGTACGTACTTGGCGTCGCTGCAACTGCTGTCGACGACGGAGACGAGCTGTGTGTACTCTGTTCCACGGCCAGTCGGCGTCATGTTCCGTCCGAAATTCAGTTTGACCCGAGCTGAGCCTACACAAGTTCTGCATTTGGGAGGTTCTTCTGAACGCTTCACAAATCGAGCAATGTTTCATCCGAAACTCCAGCGGAATCTCTAAAACAAGTGCTCGCAAAAAACCTTCAGAAACAGAGGACACGCTTCGCTCATTCGCTGGCTCTGCTGCCTGCAGCCGCCATCAGTTTTTCCGATCCTCTGGCTCTGCACTCGCTCGCCCAGGAGTGCCCAATCAAGAAACTGTTGTATCGAGTGGCTGGCACCTACTGCTACAACTGGCGCCGCCATTCACGCCCCTGTATCTCTATCTCTCGCTCCCTCCCGGAACATGGCGCGCCACGCATTCAAGCGACTGTACCAAGGCCCGAGTCAATGGAGGCCTTAACGCTCCCGCACATGGCACAGGAACAGAACAGATCATGTAGTAGGAGTAGTAGCTTCAGAGACAGCAGCAATAACACAAGTAACATGCGGGTGAGGAGGAGAACAGCTGAGCAGAACAGCGCACACTGGCCCAAGACCAAGGGGGTGTTCATTTGTTCAGACGTTCAGTGGCTTGATATCTCAAATTCAGAACTTCAGAAGCAGCAGTAACATGCAGAGAGAAACGCATCATTATCGTTCAATGGATTGGAGGGCCTAAAAACTGCTCCATCATTTACTAGTACCTTACATGCTCATTTCGAAACACACTAATCAATACTAATACAGTAGTAGTAATTAACAAAGATCTAGCCAGTAAATAGGAGTAATATTGATTTTACATCGCTCGCTAATGGGAGAAACTATTTCAGTAGTAGTACCAAGAAACGGTAGGTAATTAACAGTTAAGGACTGCATTATTTTCGCCAGCTGCTGATCCTGATCTTCCTCTGGTAATGCGCGGGTGTGTGTCTTCAGAAGACCAGCTTCCGGCGCGGCGGCATGAGGCGGTTGGCGTCGGCGAGCTCGCGGATGGTGTCGGCGACGAGGTCCTTGAACACCAGCCGCTCGATCTGCAGCACGGCGTCGGCCACCTCCGCGCCGAGCCGCCCCGGCTGCTGCTGCTGCAGCGTCGACGCCCAGGCGCCGTCCGCGGCGGCCAGGTCGCGCCGGATCGCGTCGCAGGTGACGTCGTTCAGGTCAAGCTCCTGCTCCTCCTCCGCCGGAGCGACGGACTTCTCGCGGGCGCGGCGGACCTCGGCCCAGACGTGGTCCACGAGCTCGGCGCCGCGGAGCCAGGCCGCGGGGTCCCACGGGCACGCGCACCGCTGCCGCTCCAGCGCCTCCGCCACCGCGCCGCACAGCAGCCGCCGGTGGTGCTGCCACGTGTCGCCGCCGGCTGCGCAGCCCGAATGAAGCCGCCTCTGCTCCGCGATCTTGTACACGTCGGCGGGGTCCCGCTTGCGGTGGAACAGCCGGACGAGCTGCGCCACGTAGGCGTAATCCGGGTCGCCAGCGTTGGGACCCGAGGACATTGTTGTAGTAGGCCACGAGCCGCCGAGGGCCCACTCGTCATCCTCCGGGTCGGACACTGTGGGTACAGGCTTCTTGGGGCTCCGGACGATGTTGAAGTCGATGACGCGCTTGGACCCCGACGACGACGACGGCGAGTCCTCGTCGGCGAGGAACGCCGCCGCGTCGAGCACGGACACCGGGCTCGGCTGCTGGTCGGCCCCCACCGCGTCGCCGCCCGTGAACGCCTGGATGCTGCTCAGCAGCTTCCCGCACCGCTCCAGCACCGCCCTGCTGGGCTCGTCGCCGCGCACCGCCGGCTGCAGCATTGCAAAATCGAGAGGAAAAAGTTAGACGACATTGCAGTGAGGTCCATGATAATGGAGTGGGCGCTGGTTTTGAGGAGTCGAGCAGAGGCTTACCGGCGGCTCGAAGTCCCAACGGGAGGAGGCGCTGAACGAGCTGCTGCTGCCGCCGTCGGAGAACGTGGTGGAGGCCTCCTCGTCCGGGAACAGCATCGCCGAGTTGTGCGCGGCGCGGCGGCCAATGCGGGACCGCACGCCGGCTGCGTCCGCCGTGCTGGGCCTCCTGAAAGGCGGCGGCTCCTGCTTTGGGGACTGCGCCGGCGACACGCGCCGCTGCGGGGACTGCGGGCCGCCGCGCCTCGCCGGGGACGCCGGGCTCCGCGCGGGCGACGCGGACGGGTCGGGCGACCGCGGCCGGCGCGCACGGTCGACGTCGACGCGGAGCCGCCGCGCGGGCGTCAGCCGCGACGCCGGCGACGCCGGCGACGGCTGCTGAGACAGTGCGCGGTGGGACGGGCGCATGACGACGATGGGCGGCGGCGTGCGGGCGACCTGCGGCTGCGGCGGCGGAGGCGCGTGGTGGAGGAGGCCCTTGAGCTGCAGCGCCTCGAGGATCTGTTTGAGCGTCTCGAGGTCCCTGGCCGGCTCCGCGATGCCGCGCTTGCGGAGGCGCCGCTCGATCTCGCCGTACAGCGCGATCTCCCCGCCGTGCGCCGCGGCGGGGTCGCGCTTCGCCGGGTCCGGGAACACCTCGCGCGCGTCGAACCGGCTCCGCCTCTGGATCCCGCCGCCGCGGACGCCCGCCGGATCCGCCGCCGGCGCGCGCCGCATTGCAGCCGACTCCGCCGCCGCGGCAGGGTACGACGTCACCGGCGACGGCGCCGGTCTCTGGTACTGCTGCTGCGGCACAGGCGACGACGGCCGCTCGAAGAAGGCCGGGTCGACGAACCGGAAGTGGGACGACGGGTCGCGCGGCACCCGCTCAGACGCCGACCGCCGGAGCGCCGCCGCCGGGCACGCGTACTGCTGCTGCTCCCGCTGGCCACCTCCGCCACCGCCGTCCTCCGCGTCCTGGCCGTGCGGCAGCGCGTCGAGCCCCATGAGCCGCGCCACGACGCTGGGCGACCGCCGCTCGTCGCCGTTCAAGGAAGGGGAAGGCGGCGCGTTGGCCGGCGACGGCGCGCGGATCTCGCGCGGGCGGTACTTGCCCCGGCCATCCACCACCGCGCGGCTGTCCAGGGAGAGCCGCGGGAGGCGCCACGACGGCGCCCCCGACGCGCTGCCGGCGGCGTCCTTGAGGTCGTGCAGGGGAGGGAGCTGTAGAGAGGGTCTCGGCGCGGCCGGCGGCGTCATGTCCGGCGACGAGGGCGCCGGCGTCGCGCGGTCCAGCTGCATCGACCGCTCCGACGGCGTCGCGGAACCCTGCACAAGGACAAAACCGAACAGAGACGTTCAGGAACAATCAATCCCACAAGCCAAGTCGACACCAAAGCAAGGACGGGAGACGAAGCGGCAGCGTACGCTGGAGGACGACATGAGGCGGCGCGGCGTGTGGTGGAGCCGCCGGCCGGAGAGAATCTGCGGGCGGTCGAAGAGGTGCAGGAACCCGGCCATGCACCCCTGGTGAACCGGCCTTTCGTCTTCCATCATCTCGTCCCCGCTCGCCATGGCCACCATCTCCGCCTCCTCTGCTGCGCTGGCCGCGGCGCTCTGGTTCCCTCCCTCCCTCGCTCTGTTCCGCTCCCGCTTTTGGGAGCGATTTAAAGCGGTGGCGGGGGAGGCCGCAAATGACGCTCCTACCCCTTAATGCGAGCGAAACTACGGGTCCCTGCCACTGCCGCAGTGCCGCTCGCTCGTGTCTGTGGACGCGTCGGGGTACGAGAAGGAGACGGGAGAGGAGACGACGAGACGTTGGCGCATCGGGAGCCGGGAGGCGGGCGGTGCGTGGCCGCGGCGACGGCCCAGCTGGCCGCTTTTCAGCGTATGACAAGCCGGGCCCGCGTGGCAGAGACTTGGTTGCTTTTTTTAGTTTTCTTGGGAATTCGGATGTCCGTTTAAAGGTGTCAGCGTGAGCTCGTGCTGGTGCTCGTGCGCGCATATGGGCTGCTTTGGCTGTGGATTGTTCGGCTTTTACAGCTAAGCCGCGCGTGCCGGCACGGTACTAAACTGTAGTTGTGTCTTTGATTGTACTAATCACCATGTTAGGAGACGATCATTATGTTTGCGATGGCTAATGCCTGAGCCGGACCGTATAATTACGTGCGGTCACAGTGCGGTGCAAAGCGGAGGCACCTGCCCTCAGGTAGTACTATAGTAGTAAAACGGGAAAAAGAATGGAGACGGGGGTCGCTTCACATGAGTCCGTTGCTTTGCTGCACGTGTGACGACGTATGCATGGTCTCCAACTCCCAACCCCCAACCGGTACTACGTGCACGGCCGCCCGCGCATGCGCACGACACGCCTCGGGACGGCGGCAGCGACCGGGCGCTCGCTGGGCAGTGGTCGGCCGGCGCAGACTCGGAGGCCAGTCTGCAGACTGACTGCCGGTGGTGGGTGGGTGAGTCCGTTCGTACGTTCGTTCGTTCGTGGTGGCGCGTGCCGGGCAGCGGCAGGCGGCTGCTGCCACGCGTGGCGTTACGTTCGAACGCCGTAGACCGGGTTGGCTGGCTGGCTGGCTCCCGCGACCGCGCGCGGACGACGCGAGTTTCTTTGGCCGGGAAAGAACACAACGTGACGCCACCGCGATCTCGCGCGCGCGCGCCATCGAAAAGTGGCTGCTGCTGCGCATGGGGGCGCTGCCTACCTGCCTGCCGCTGCGCGATCGAGCGAGCGTGAGCGCGCGCGTGACGTCCGTCTCCGTCCAGCCAGATTTTTAACCGCGGTGAAACGAAGCGAAGCCGCCGCCGCCGCCCGCGCGTTCCCTTTCGGCCGGGAGAGAGGCAGCAGCAGCAGCCGCAGCCGCGCCGGAGCGGAGAGTCCGGTCCCGTGGTGGCGGTCAGTTGTCAGGCGGCGGCGTGAGCGCGGCTGTCCATTTGCCGAGCCCGGGCCGGCACGATCTAGCGGGTTGCCTGGCCGTTTCCATCGCACCTTGCCTCTGCGCCTCTGCCATCTTCCGCGCGCGCAGGCGCCACTCCCGTGTCTAACCACGTACTTACCGGGCGCACTGTAGCCTGTAAACGGCAGTTCCCGTAAACGGCGAACAGTAGCCATCGGCCGGCCAGTGGCAGCAGCAGCAGCAGATCGATCGAGCCGCTACATGCACACATTTGCACATGGACGGACGCGCAGCCAGGCGGGATCGGAACGGTATGGTGACGTCAGTTGTTTAGGACCGTGTTTAGCTAGCTGGATTAGTAGGTCTTAAACAACGGTTACGAGCTATACCACCACCCAGTAGCACCCTGCTAATCAGCGATTCAGTGTTAGATACTCCTCCTACTTGCGGATACAATTATCTTTTTTCCCTGAAACAGATGTGTGAGTGCTACAGAAATGCGTGCACAACAGCACAAGCAAGTGCAACAACCGTGGTGCCCGCCGTGCCCCCACGCCCGAGGAGACGTTTGCTCGCCCGCGGTTGCGGCGTTTTCTAGCGCAACTAGCCGGTGGGGTGGGTCGCGTGTTTTTACCGCGTCGCTTTCCGCCTCGGCGACGGCGCCGCCGGCGAGAGGAGAGGCCGACCTGGCTGCCACTGCCAGCCCCGCGCCCCGGACGGACGGGCTGTCCCTGCCTGCGCCGCGCCGCAGAGCATGTGGATTTTTCTTCTCTGTTTTCCCTTACGAGAATGAAGCAGAGCGTATGGATATGGCGTGCGTAAACGTCCGCCAGAACATGCCTCACAAAAAAAGAAACTTGGATTACCATTAGGCATTACAAAAAAAACGGAGGAAGAAATGAGGTGGCCGGCCGGATGGGATGGTCAAATCGGTCAGAGGAAGGGCGGGCGCCCACCCCAGTCTGTGACCTGTGCCAATCTGGGTGGGCAACGATCTGCTGACGCCACCACGCATGTGTTCGCCTCTGCGCATCTAACCTGGCATGACATGCATGCGTGCCTATCTTCTCATCATCTCGATCTGACTGCGCCCCTACCCAATCTTGAGACCCCGGCTTTTCTATTCTTCACCGGATCTTCAGATGATGTATGCATACGTAGGCATTCCTGACTACAGACAGACTCTGCGTGTACACGCACGGGTTATTTGGAAGTTTTCTCGCGTACTACCACCAATACAAACCTGGTGTCATTTGCACACTGAGGTCCCTTTGGATTGCCGAACTTTTCCCCTAAAATCATGAATTTTTTCTTTGAATTTCTTTGTTATAATGGGGGCCTTTTTTTTTGCACTTCAATAATTTTAGGAAGAACTAGTCCATAATAATTTCTAAAGACATGAAAGGAACTAAAGAAAGGTCAATTGCACGTAAAAATGTGAGCAGGTAACATTGGTTAACGAAATTGGATATCAACATGCATGAAAGGTACTCCCTCCGTCCCTAAATATAGGGTCTTCTAGCCATATGGACTTTTCTCTTAATATAGCGCGTTCTAGCAAGCTATGGGACCCACACGCGGAATCTCTCTGACAACCCAGAAGCGCCACCCATCCCGGCGACCCCACCCGGGCCCGTGACCACATCCGCCTCCTCCCGCAGCCTGCAAGTCGAGGAACCGCGCCGCCCCGCCTCCCACGCCGCCCTGCCTCCGGCTTCGCATCCCGCGCCGAGCCATCGCCCGCATGGAGGCGGCCAGGGACGACGGCGCCCCATATGCCATGGACAAGTCCAAAGGCGGCGAGGACCCTCGCCCCCAGATCTCGTCGCCGCCTCACTCCCCAAATCGAATCCCGCCGCCGCCGTGGCCTGTGGAGTAGAGGGAAGGAGGAGCGGCGGCCCCGGCGCCGTGGAAGAAGGGAGGCGACGCGAATGGAGTAGAGGGGAGGAGGAGCGGTGGCCCCAGCACTGAGGAAGAAGGGTGGCAACGCGAACTACGTCGATGGCGGTGCCGCGGACTGCGGCTTCGCCCGCCCGTCCTCTACTGCCTTCAGATATGCGAACCCTGCAGCTAGGAGGAGGCGGTGCGGATGTCGAGCTCGGCAGCGGCGGCGCATTCGATGTCGAGCTCGGCGGTGGCGGCGCGGTCGACGTCGAGCTCGGCCTGCGCACGCCCGGCAGCAAGGTGGAGGCGGGCAGCGTCACGGCGAAGGCGGCGGCGAGGTCGACGTTGACAACGCAGGTGGCATGGCAGACTGCGGGCGCACCGGCCTCTCTGCCTCCTTTCCCATTCCATGCATTTACTCGTTTCTGCTCACTTTTTTTGGACTTTGATGAGGGGCATTGCTGTCTTTTGCTTCCACTGCTATTTCTACTTTTGAATCCCAAAACGAACTACAATAAGGGACGGAGGGAGTACCTTTTGCTTGGTTTCGAAGGATGTCCCTTTCTAGCAATGTGAGTTGGGGCGACCTCCAAAGCTATAACTGATGATTGCGGCAGTAATATAAACACACAAGGAGTGGCCATTCAGCCTGTTCGTTTCGCTGCAGCTGCGGCTGCAGAAAAATAACTGCGAACACTGTAGCTGCTGCTGAAAACACTGTAGCTGCTGCTGAAGAAATAACTGCGAACACTGTAGCTGCTGCAAAGCAGCCGCTGCAAAGCAGCGAGACGAACACGCTGATTATTGTAAACTACAGTATCATGTACCGGTGCTGTTACTATCTTAACCACATGTTGCAAAAATGATCCATATATAGTCAATGGCGATCGATCTCAGCAGATCGAGGCGCAAGTGTAGTGTGGCACATGGGGAAGGATGGGTTGTATATTGCTCGAGATCGCGGGCTACGATCTCGGCTACCATGAATTGTTTTCTGTTTAGGTGTTTTAGGATAATGATTGTACTACTATCGGTTGGTCAAAGCAACAATGTCAGCGTTCTTACAGACGCATTTCTGAATCATATAAACGGATCTGATTGGGTGAATGTTGAATGAAGCTCCATGACGTGTCGACGTGGTCCCACGCGCCATTCACCGCCAGTCACTCCCATTCATGCATGGAGCTGTATGTATGGCCCTCCACGGCCGAAGCACGAAACAAGGGTTGCTGGACCAAAGGAAGGAGGGCAACAAGAGCCGCAGCGTGGCAGTGCTACAACCCAACCCAGCGTTCTTTATCCAGGGATGGATCGGATAGCACGGTTGGCCGGTCAAGTCCCTGTCAACGCCCTTTGTACGTGTATGTATGTACGTTGGAGCTAGCCATGCACGCCACGGACACACAAGAAGTGCAGTGTTCTCTGTCTTCCTCTTCCAACAAAGGGTCGAGAGTACCCACGTAACGTGGGCGTCCTACTCCGGAACAGCTGGTGTGTACTACTAGTAGTCTTTCAATTAATGGGCTGGCAGGCGGGAATGTGAATGGAACACATGCGTGGAGGTTAGGAGAAATGGTGCGTGCACGCGTTTCGTGCCAAGAGACCTCTCAACGTCGGTACGTAGGGCAATAAAAGGTGCCCCAGCAGGGAGTTGGAATCATGACTTTTGCGTGCGTTTTGTGCAGGTGGCCGGGCTTGACGTTGGTACGTTGCGTTGCGTGGAGTGGAATAAGGTCCCCGTTTAGACTCGATAACTTCCAATACAACGGACGGCTTCAGCAATCATCAGTGGCGCGCGGTTCCGTCTCTGGAAACGTACGTACGTACAGCATCGATGTGACGGAGGACGCGATCCCGGTGGTGGGCTTTGGTCTTGCTTGCCAATCACCCCTTTCCTCTTCTTCCGTTCCGTGTAGTAGAGTAGCAGTGAGTGTGAGATGTACGTACGACCCGCAGTGCGAAACGCAAAAAAAAAAATAACTCCAGATTCCAAAAGGGCCACCTTGCCGTGCATGCGTCGTCCGCGCGGGACCGACCGAGAGAGAGGGTGACGACCCCAGAAGAAACGGCTCGGGCGGGAATATGATGCGTCGTTGTGTGTGACCAAAGGACACGGACCGGACGCTGGCGGGTCTCGAACCGGCACGGATATTATGCACGCCGTGACCGGACCGGCCGTGTCACGTCGGCCCGTCTCGTCCTCGCGGCGCCAGCCAGCCGGCCAGCAGCTTTAGGCCGGGACGACGCGCGCACGTCGCGGGCGCAGCGTCTGGCCGGGCAGAGCATATTCCAACTTTCCAAGGTTGGGTGGGTCGGTCTGATGCGACCCGACCGGTTTCGTTGTTGTTGTCCGTGGACGTGACTCGGGATCAGAACGGCCTGACGGGAGCGTATCGTAACAGTATCTCGACTTGGCCTCCTTCGCTGAGGCACGGCGTGCAAACCGTATAGTAGTACGAGCGTGTGATGTGACACTTCGATTCTCTGTTTTACGTACTACCGTATCATCGAGCAGAAGTTCACGTAACTTACTCAGTACCACTATACTAGTAGTTGTAAAACAGAGATTTCACACATGGCGATCAGGCTGCCGCTAATTGAAACGACGTGTCAACTGGTCTCGATCTGCCGTACGCGCGTGCGATCGAGTTCACGGACGGATCGATCGGGTACGACGACGACTCGGGCCAGCTTTCGCAGGTGCATTTCATTGCGCCGATGAAACTTTTCCTTGAATTGCATATATTGCACCAAAACTTTTGCGCAGCCTTTTCGTTCTTTCCCGGGCCAGTCAAAGATTTGTTGGTCAAGCAGAGGACGCGCGAAGCCAATCGAAACCATTAATGGCATATTGGTTCATTCATCAGCCCAGTGCGTGCTGCCCTGCCGCTACGGAGAACAGAGAACTCTGCGTGCAGGCAGCCTTGTTGTTAGTACTCGGAAGATTTTGCGCAAATTAATGCCTGTGTGTGTTAGGGAAAAGGCTGACGGTTTGATTTGGTGCAAGTGGAACGGGACCAGGGACTCAGCTGGTAGCGATCAGAGCACCCAATGCGAGGGATCAGGGCCTCAACGCTGTCTTTACGAGCAATGGTTGAGAATTTTGAGAGCGTGCGTACGTAGTGCGTGCATGGTTGCGGGCGATGAGAGCTTGACAAGTCCTTGTTTAATCAGTAAGCCATTAGGGTCATCACTAGATTACACCGCTTGCTAGAGCCCGCCAGTCAAAGATTTGGTCAAGGAGAGAGGACGCACGAAGCCAATCGAAACCATTAATGGCAAATTGGTTCATTTCATTCACCAGCGGTGGTGGTGGTGCTGCTGCTGCTGCAACTACGGAGCAGAGAACTCTGCGTGCATGCATCCTTGTTGTTACTCGGAAGATTTTGTGCAAATTAATGTCTGTGTGTGTGTGTGTGTTTGGGAAAAGGCTGACTGTTTGAGAGCAGGTTCAATAGCGGTCGTATCGACCGTTGTGTCAGAGTTTTGCTGCATGGGGAGGAGAGAAAGTAGGAGAGAGAGAGCAGCTTGTAGCTGCAGATAGCGACGATCGATTCAGCTGCATGTGTCATGGATGGTGGGTCCCAAAGTAACAGTTGAGACAAGTTTGTTTGTTTGTTTGTCTATTTGTTTGTCTACAAAACAAACACTTATCTGCACTATTGGGCTTGCTCTGATGTGGTGCAAGTGAAACAAACGTACGGGACCAGGGTGTCAGCTGATAGCGATCAGAGAGCACCCAATGCGAGAGAGGGCTTGAACACTACTTATCGTACGAGCAATCGTGGTTGAGATGACTTTTGAGAGAGGCTCGTGCATGCATGTTTGGTGCGGGGGTCATGAGAGCTCGACAAGTCCTTGTTTAATCAGGAAGCCTCACTAGATTTTTTTTATTTTTTTTTTTGCGACCATTAGCGACACTAGATTACGCTAGAGACGGACAGAGGCCTGATCCAACGAGCTAATAGACACTGTGACGACACGTGTAAAGGGGCGAGGTAACTGTGCTCGTCACGTGGGGCGGGTGCCCCCCACTCCGCGCCCACGTGACCGCGTCGGCCCGGCGGCGTGGCCGTGTCGCTGCGCGCGACTGGTGAGCCCAAACCAACAAACAAACCCAGCCGCCGCCGTTCAAGACCCCGGTTTCCTTTCTCTCCCCGTCGCGCTGTACAGCACACTACAGTACAGCGGCGTACGTACGTACGTACGCGTACTGTTCCTACGGATACGACGACAATGATGTTGATGTCCATCCGTCGATCGCAATCGAACACGTTGGTCCACGGCGACGGGAAAAAGAAAAACCGCGGGAAGCATCGCCCCGGGCCGCCGCCGGCAGGCAGCGCATTCAAACTCCTCTCATCATTCCGGGATGGACCCGGCGCATACATGCATGCAAGCGAGATTCCATTCTCCTCCGACCAATCCCGAGCTTATCCGCCCGTTTGAACCGGTCGAGATCCAGAGCGTTTCCCGCGCGCGGCCATGGCGACACATACGGGCGTGGTGGTCCACCTCTGTTTTTGTTTTCTCAACTGGCTCCCACGGCGGCGCAAGGCCACCCGCTGCCGCCGTTCGCGCCCATCGCATTTTGCCTTCGATCGATCGAGAGCCGACATTCCTTTGGCCCCGCCGTCGACGTTTGATCCCGGATTAAACAAGGATATCTATCTATCTCAGGCGACCAAGCCGCCGGGCCTTGGCGCACTGTAGCAGTGGCAGAAGGCAAATGGATGGCGGCGCGGAGATAAGGGTTTGATGATGATGATGATGATGATGATGAGTGCGTTGTATGGCCAGAACTGTTACGTGCTCTATCATTGCCATCCATGGATCGATGCGATCGTGTGCACAGCTTCAATTCGGCTGCAAATTGAAATCTACTAGTCAAGTTCGATTCGGGCATCCATTTTACCTAAATGCAAAAAGTTTCACGCCCCTGCCCCGCCTCAACTCCAGTGTGTGTACGTACGAGCATTGGTCCGTTTGCTCCCAGGAATGATAGAAACAAATAATAGTAAAATATATTAATGGTCATTGTACTTGTTGTTGGTTTGTGTCGTCTTAGCCATCTTATATTTACTAATTGGAGGGTTTTTTTTTTGAGCCTCCACGTTAATCGTGGTAAATATCCTATAAATTCTGATAAAAAAGCAAAACATCCGGCCGTTGATCCATCTCCGTAAAAAGTCCTAACCGATAGATCTTTTTATCCACAATATGAATGGACACGCACGATCAGTTTTCAGGGAAAAATATCACCAAAGAGATGCATCGTAATATGATGGGACATGTACTCCCGTACGTTCTGTTTTAAGGGGAAAAATCTTGGAAGAGATACATGGTGCCGTGACCTAAGCTTCATGCAACACAGGAGCCGCAAGCAATTGGTCTCCATGCCACGCCGTCCTCCTACTCCATCACGCTGAGATCCAGATGTTCAGGAAAGACGAGGCGATCGTCCACAACACGAATGCTGGCGAGGGCATGGTCGACATCCTCCTTACCCTTCTCACCAAGTTGATTGGCTCCATCATCAAGCAACTCCATGGAGAACGCAAGGAGGGGAAAGCAAAACTTTTGGTAAGCAAACTCTTTTTTAGATATGGATCATGGAGGTCAAGCGCAGTGGCAGAGCAAGAGTCTTGATGCAGCAGAATTAAGAGAAAGATCCGTGCAGAACAGGATGAGTTGTGGGCAGTGATGCCAAAAAGGTGGTAAGATGTGGTGAGCAAAGGATGATTAATTTGTTCCACATGCTGCGGCTGGATGCTATACCAAGCTCTCACGAAAGGATAGTCCCAATTACAAGCGTCTCCCTCACAAGTCACGCCCTCATTACGATTAATCGATCCATCGTCAAGCCGACTTCCCTCACAAACGACATACATTTTCGTGGAATAAATTCCCTATCTGTACTTTCCTTATGCTTTTGTTATCTCGACAGGAGGTATGGAAGGGCATGGAGATGCAGGATACGCGGTGTCCCTATGGCCAGAAGCTCGACCAGCTCTGCAAACGGCCGGCTGGATCGGTGGTTGAACGTGAGTTCAAGAGCTAATCATATCCCATCGGTTTGGCTGCTGTTCCTGACATGATATACTGTGTCCAAGCCGAATCCCATGCGGTGGCTCTGCGCATGCTCTGACGGAGGATACTGTCTCACAGCCTTTCGCTCTCCTGTTCCTAATTTACCCAGCTTTACGCCTCATATTATTAGTTGTTGACGAGCAGGCAGAGGCAGAGATCATGATCAAAAAAAGAAGGAAGGTTGATGATATATAGAGGAAAAGATGAAGGGAATGGAAACAATCCAGCTCTCACTTGCCAAGGTAACGTCGTCTCCTCGCACATTAAGATTTTTGAACTGTTGAGTGCATAGGTTGAATTAATTGTTATCCATTGATGCATGCAGTAGATACAGACATGAAATTTTTTCCTGTACAACCTACAGATCATTGTTACCTTTAATTAGTTGGATAAAAAGGGGTGGAGTCTATGTATGGGTTAATAGATCATCATTGTCCTTGCAGATAGTTTGACCAAGTAGCTTGATTGAGTCAACTGGATATGTCACTAAGTTGCATGTACCAGAAAGGGGGAAGGAGTATTTTTAGCAACAATTGATGGAAAAAGTTAGACTTATTAAAAGCATATACTTAGAGCAATGTTTTCCTAGACGATAAACGGTAGACAGTCGGATGACCATCGTTTAGTGTTTAATCTGTTTAAACGACCGTTTAAACGGGACAAAACTGCATTTAAACGGGCTAAACGGCGTTTAAACGGGCTAAACGGCATAGACGGTGGTCACCTGTCTAGCGTTTAGACGCCGTTTAAACGGAGTTTAATTCCGTTTAGGAAAACAAGGACTTAGAGCAGATAAAGGTATATGAGGGTCGCGGCTTGCTATCACCTTCAAAAAAATTGAAAAGAGCCTTTTGTTACACTCAGCTAACTAGATGACTCAATATTAATACACTCAGCCAGATTAAATAATAAGAGGGGTTCGCAAAAAGGAATATTACAAAAGGAACGTTTTGTATATACTATGCATTCAATTCAACGTAGAATTAATTAAAGAGGAAAGGGAAATCATTTTAAACGGGAAGAGTCGTAACATAGCTAAAGTGCATGGAGAACAAACCTGTAGGAAGATTAATTTTCTTACAAAAGTAATGTCTATTTAAAAACTGTTTTATATGGCTACGGATCAAGCATAGCTAGCTATCCAACAGCACATCGCACCCTGTGTCCTTGACATATAAAACAAAATTAGCCAGTGTAGAATATATTATTTTTCTCAATTCCTGTAGTTATTTTGCTATTTCCAGCAATTTTTCTACAGCTTTCTTATGTAGATTACCATGTGTTTAGTTATTTTGCTATTTCCACACACGCGCATTGTTAAATTATTACGTCCCAAACGAGTATTTTTTTTTTTTCGACGAAGTTCCCAAACGAGTATGAGTATAAAACTCTGCAAAATACAAAGCTAACATTCTGAGATAAGATCTTGAAATGGCAAATTAGTTAGATATTGGTGGCCGTTAATTACCTGTTTGTTTACAAAAGAGTGAAGTGCACAGCCGGTCCCTAAACTTGTTCCGATGTGTCATTTAGGTCCCTCTACTTAGAAAATGCTGATTTGACATCCCTAAACTTGTTTCGGTGTGTCATTTAGGTCCCTCTACTTATATTAGCATCTCTAAACTTGTTTCGGTGTGTCACTTAGGACCCTCTACTTATCCGACGGTGTCATTTAAGTCAAACTATAGGCTCAAACCAACCCGACGTCGATGTGACACATCTGACGTGGAAATGCGTTGCACGACGTCGATGTGGCGCATTTGACGTGGAAATGCATTGCATCACGTCGATATGGCGCATCTGACGTGAAAATACGCTACATACAATTGTATTGCTATAAGATAAACAAACACTCTTTTGTTGATATCCCTTTGAAGTTAGAAACAAAAGTCATGTTGCTCATTGCAACATGTGGTGCAACTAGTGACGAGATTAATGTGCACGGGTACATGTGAAATATGACGGAAAATATTTTACACCGTTTAAAAGTACATGTGAAATTCTAATTTGTGATGACCATGCAAAAAAACTAAAAGGTCGATGAAAGAACCACCCTGTTACTAATACAATTGCACGAAACGTATTTCCGTCAGGTCGGTTTGAGCCTAGTTAAACCTAGATGACACAGTCGAATAAGTTTAGAGATGTCAAAATAATTAGATGGACCTAAGTGACACAGCGAAACAAGTTTAGAGATGATAAATAAACATTTTCTAAGTAGAGAGACCTAAATAACACAGCTGGACAAGTTTGAAGACCGACTGTGTACTTTACTCTTTACAAAAAATCTAAGTATTCCTGTAGACAAGACATCCCGTTCCTTCGCCAAAAAGGAAAAAGAAAAAGAGAAAAGGCATCCCGTTATCGATTCTACTTGCCCTATCTATCTCTAAAATTCTTGGAATGTGCTGATGCGAATTGTAAAGAAAAGACATCCCGTTAAAGAAAATGCAAATTGTGGCCACTAATCTTGTCAGACCATACATTATTCTCGAAATCCTACGTGTTTAGATAACGTGGGCATGTGTATAGCTATGCATGGTCAGTACTGTGCATGGTGTCTATCATGGACTTTTGCTCCACAGAACAATAGATACTATGCTTGACTAGCCATACCGTAGACTGGAGGTTGCTGGCCGGTCTTCACGCCGCTGAAAAGGAGCCATCGCCAATCCTAATACGATGATCATATTGGCACAGGTCCAATGATATTAGTGGCCGCAATTTGCATTTTCTTACGTACAATGGCCTACACTGCCACATTTTACTCAATAAATAACAATCTACAAGCCTGTTTGAAACCGTTTTTGGGTAGCTTCCATTGAACTTAATTAAGCGGCAACGGCAGCCTCGATTTGGCACCCGATTCTAGCTCTTTGTTATCATCGTTGTACACTTGGATCAATATTTTGATGAATTTTATGATAGCAAAATCCTTGTATGTATAATTCGGATGGAGAAAATGTAATGACTTGGGTATATAAGTCATTATACACTCTGAACAGACAATCTCTACCAAAACAATCAAGGTTGCCAAACACTCAGTCCGTATATTCAACTAGCACCTATTTCACAGAGAATCTGGATTACTCCTACTGAAGCTCTCCTGAAATAATTTGTCCCAAAAAAAAATGTATTATAAGCTGAACTATATAAGTTGGGTGGGAAAAGGGCACGACCTTCACTTTCTAGTGACGATGACCTACTTCATCACAATGACTTTCTAGTGCACCAATAGTGCTGAAATGCTACGAGCAAACTAGATACCCCTAGTAGTATTACGCTAAAGCAAGAGAGAAAAACAAAGGCTACACACGTAGCTGGCACTCTCCCACCTTTACATGTTTCATGCAAGCACCCTAGGCTTTCCCAGTTCTCAAGTGCCGAGGCCACCAGCGTACGTTCTTTTCACCCTCCAACATGAACCAATGCAACGGAGAAGAAAAAGTTGACATCGACCCCGAATCTACCTAGAGCTTTTTTGCGTGTGCTGATGCGAGAGGTGTGAGATTGGCGCCCGGCCCCTCCTTGCATGCGGGCACATACTACGTACTTGCCACCCTTTTCCTGCCCCGTTACGCTATGCTAGGTAGTGGTACTGTGGTAGTACTAGGGCAATTAAGCAAGGATGGGAATCTGGCGTCTCCATCGTCCGAACTTGGAAAATGCAGTTTGCACATGCGTTTGATGGTCAAGTTTGGCTCGTTTTGGTCTTTTGCGATCGCGTCGTGCCAAGCAATGCAAGGACATCCATGTTGCATGTGGCTGGTTCGGAGCTAGTATCATGATGGTTTGAATCCGATCGATAGAAATGCGACTTAGGAGTATTTCATTGGGTACGGTTGACGTTTAGGCTTGGTTATACTTTATATATTAAATAAGGCCATGTTTACTAAAATTCCATTTTAAATTTACTTTGACTTCCTTCAAAAAAAAAAAATACTTTGACTTGTGTGCCCTAGGTATACAATTAGTCCCGGTTTGGCATAAGTTATTTCTTAGCTTCTTCACAGCTTTCCCCAAAGTTGTGCCAAACACCAAGGTTCTGCAACAGATAATTAGTTAAGCAGATTCTCAAAAAGAACTAGCAAGTAGAAAACAGAAATAAGCAGAAGTTGTTTTTCACGAGCTTTTCAAATAAGCTACTTATTCAAAACAAGCATAAGTTACGTCAAGCAGAGCCTTAATAACATTATGAATAGTTAGTTTTAAGCTAAAAAAGATCCTGTCGATATCAATTAAAAATCAAACAAAAGTAGTAAAAGAAAGCGTGCACCCCGCATGTGTGTGTGAGGAATTGTTTTGTTTCAGCTAGTGCTAATTTTGTTGAAACCGGCATGATATATTTCTGGAAAACATATTTTGTCTTAAGGAGCCAATCGAAGAATGAACAGCGGTAGCAAAGTTGATCAATGATGAGTGACGCGCTCCCCCACGTGTACCCCATACGTGCGTGGTCATCTTGGCATCATCTTCCTCCTCTCCTTCTAGTCTCGCACACCTCACATCCTTCCAACGCATCATGCATGCCGTCTCAACTCTAGAAAGCCATGGATCACGCAGTGTGCACGAGCCCAGCCCCAGCCAAAGCAGGAGCCCTAGCTACTTGCTACCTTTTGTAAAGCCACCATGCATGGCCATGGCCTTTACCTCAGATCTCACTTCAGCTCCCTTGACATGGTCACATGCACACATGCTGCGCACCTCTCAAACTTGTCGTGAAAAGGTGGCAGGGAGTTAGCCGTTGGCGGGATCTCATCCTGGCCGTCCGATGGACAACGACTCCTGGAAGTGATTAAGGCCTCGATTGAAATGCCACGAGTTTTGCATCATCCATCGATCTACACCAAACCGAGCTGTTTAGTCCTGCAAAAATGTGTGCTGCGGCCGTTACGCGTGTCTTACAAGTGTTAACACGAGTGGAATCTGGAGAATTTGCTGGCTCAGTCTTCGAAGATGCTCATAAGGGTAAGGTTTGCGTATGTGCGTTCTTAGGGGTGAGTGTGCGTGCGTTGTGAGTGTCTGAGTTGTACTGTGTAATTTCTCAAAAAAAAAGACAACTACTCACGGTTTTCTAGGCGCCTGTAGTGACGTGAATGTGCATGACACTAGGGGGTGTTCGTTGCATGGGGTCTAAAATTTAGAGGGAAGAATCTTGTTATTTAAGAGTATTAAATAAAGTTTAATTACAAAACTAACTGCAGAACCCCTGGTCTAAATCGCGAGACGAATCTAACGAGGGTAGGTAAGACGTGATTAGACGCTGGTACTGTAGCATTACTGTAGCATCACTGTAACAAAATATAGATTAATTAGACTCGTTAGATTCGTCTCGTAAAGATGTACTTATCTGTAAAAAGGTTTTGTCATTAAATTTTATTTAGTACTCTTAAATAATAAAATTCTCTTTGATGTGACAGGTCTAAATGCTAAATGCTAAAACAACGAACACCCCCTAAGCAGTGAGAGAGAGAGAGAGAGAGCACGGCATTTCCCATTTCCCAACCTCCCATGTTCTCACTCACTTTTTGCTCTGCCACATTCGTTAGTCTCTCCATCACATTCTCTCTCCTACGACCAGTTTCAGAGAGTGACAGTTCATTAAGAATGCAGTTTCATGGACAAGGTTGTTAGTGAGTGATAATAATACTGTATAACCACAGTTCATTGCACTGGCCCTGATTTATGCCTTCAGCAGATGAAAGAAAGATACTAGTAACAAACACTGTGGATGCATTCACCACAGATGCATGCACTGCACAGATTGCAATGATAGTGTCGAATGAACTCGACCAAAATTTTCTCAAGAAATCGAAAGAAATGTTTTTTTTTTCTGAAGATGTTCAGCACATTGCTTTTTATCAGAGGGCCTGCAACTACAACTCACGACTGCCTGATGACCATGTACTGATAATGCCTCATCCATGTGCCTGCATAACAAACTTTTTCCTTGGAGATCAGTGACAATTATACAATAACCACCCAGGTAATTACCCTATCACTTAACCACCGGCCAAGGACCGAGGCCTTTGGCAATATTCTTTGTCTGATAGCCTGGCCTGTATAGGTAATGTAATCGGGAGCTGTGCTTCAATCATGGTGAACATGGGACTTGTGATTCCTACACCTGCTACTTGTAGCATGCAGTCAGAGGGTAGGCTACTCACATCCATGCGGACAGCTAACAGAACTCTGCCATCTTTTCTCACTTCTTTTTACCATCATGGGGGCAGCTTTTCATGTGTTCACCAGCTTAATTAGACCATGGGCTACAGCTGTTCTAAGATCATGCCTAGAGAATACTGGAAACAAACACTCCGTGCGTAGCATTTATAAAGGACTACTAATGGAGTAATCCGAAGTGCGTGTATAGAGCAGTTTGATAAGCATTGTTTTTCTTTCTTCCATTCTGCTTGCAATGGAGAGCAGGGGCATCACTGTGCTATGATTTGATAGGATCTTTTGACTGTTGCCTGTTGGCACCAGTGAGATAAGCATGTGCCATGTTCTTGAGTGGAGCATAATTGCTCAACCCATGGAATGCAATGCCAAGGGAGATCTGATGTCCTGACCTGGGCTAGTGATCTAGTAGTGGTGTACTAGTAGGCAGTAGCTAGAGATGCATCCTAATGATTCCAATTAGTTCGTACGCTAGCTAACAAGATTTGGCGTCCACAACATTCCTTTGTATTCCATCCTGAAATTTCAATATTTGTTCTACATGTATGCTAGCTATAGGATGGGGTATCATTTTAACAATTAATTAATCAGTGTACCATGATTTGTGTGTAGGCTACAAAAGATAATCTGCCCCAACATATTATTATCACCAAAAAGCTAGGCGTTGGACCACCACATCAGCAGCTCTGCAAGCATGTCCCGGTGATGTCCAATAGGAAGCAGCCATGAGCTACACACTGCTAGTGCCATTCAGATTTCAGAGATATTCAGAGAGCCCATGATGACATCACACATCTCTCTTGAAGGGCCCCACCTTGCAATGGCCAATGTCAGAATGGATCAGCCCAACTTCAGCTCAAGTGATTGGAGTATCTTTTCCCTGCAAGCAACAATCAAAGGAATCTAGTGAGAGAGTCATCCATGTGGCTGCATCAGTAGTTAGTACTTCCTCCGTTCCAAATTAGATGTCACTGTTGATTTTTAGACATCACGTTTGACCGCTTGTCTTATTCAAAAAATTTATTCAAATATAAAAACAAATATATCATGATTAAAATACATTCAATAATAAAATAAGTTGTAAAAAAATAAATAACATTTGTGTAAAAAATTTGAATAAGACGAGCAGTCAAACGTGATGTCTAAAAGTCAACAGTGACATCTATTTTGGAATGGAGGGAGTAGTTAATAGAGAGAGCAGGAATCTTTCTGCACAGTGGCATCTGCTGTGTTCTTGTGGGTAGTGGATGAACAACTAGAGCGCGCTCATCTATCAGAGGCAAGTGAAATTCATGGTCCTTGCACCCTCATTCAAGCAGTCAGTGCCCATGACACTTGTTGAGAAATCCATACAGTTACAGGGGACATACCGGCCTGCCTGCAGAGACGCTGCTCCTGATTGGGGTCGTTCAGTTACCATCTTGCAATTGGTCATGGAGACATGGCATCAGATGATATGCAGTACATTGTCTTCGACTACTGTTCCTTGATGTTAAGGTTCATAGTTGGGGCACTGGCCTAGTACCATTGTTGATGCAACAGTAGCATAGCAGCAGCAGTGCAAAATGTCATGGTTAATCCTGTTATGGTTGCTCGGACACATGATCACCCTAATTGGATGATCCATACAAATTAGTACTGTCTGAATATTGACTATGGCCGTCGTATCTGATAACACGAAATGAACAAAATCACGAACAATGTTCATCGGCATGCCTGGTTTGTTCGTCTGTCTTGTAGAAGGGAGACCCAATCACAATCTTCAGATGGATTTGGTTTGGATTAGAAGCTGTTCACAAGCACGACCAGTGATGTTCATCCAGGCATGAGCGTCATGTCACACAAACATACATGCAGTGCTCGCAGCAAAGTGGGGGCTCCCACATCACATGGTGCTGCCCATGCATATGGCGATCCGCATAGGCGATAATAATTCCTGCTCTGAGTACAGCGGCAAGATTATATATATCTTGTGCGTGTGTTTGGCCGCACTCTATCTAGATCAGATGCAGTGTGCAGCTGCTGTTAGTGGTGGTCCAGCCATTGCTGCATGACTGGTCTACACTGCATAGATTATGTTCTTTCCTCATAGGAAGGAGCAACGAGCAGTGGTTGATTAGTGGATGGTGATGGCGATTGATGCATTTGAATAGTATAGTTTTGGTGATTTGAGACCTTGGTAACTGGAACCGATGCGAGTGATGTAATCTGACCTAATGCTGTGGTTTATCTAAGACAGTGAATAATCAAATGAGTTGTATACAGTGTTCAAACCTGCAACTGGATACGGGTAATCGAGGTCGGATTCCCTTGATCGGCGAGGATAATGCATGTTTATACCTGGCATTTTCTCTATAATCATACCAAGCTGGTCATATCTTTCTTTCATCATCTTTTCTTCTACCTAATAAATTGGAATGGGGAAATGAATTGACAGGAGAAGTCATGGTAGGGAGCAGAGGAAAACAAAGTTTTACTGAACTTGCACAAAGCTCAGGATTGTTTAAGCATATTTGTAACTGTAAGTCTTTATGTTAGAAATGTCAAATATGTTTCTTTTAATGAAAAAAATAGTACCAGCAAGAAGAAGAAACAATCATAGTTCAGAAAGGAAACATTCAGAGCTGAATCACCTTTTCTCGGTACTGTTAGGCTTAAGCATGGAAGGGAAGAGGCAGACTGCCTCCCCGCTTTTTATTAAGAAGAGGCAGGTCTCTGGCCTGAGAGCGAGCTCCCATAGCCAGTCGCCTGCGAGAGCGTCTGCTTACTGTTAGGCTTAGGACCGAGCAGTAAAAAAAAATGCTCCAAGGTTAATCACCAAAGGCCTCGAGAAGTGTAACCTCGGTCATGTGAGTTGCTTTTTGGCTCTGGGCCTCGTCTCCAAGGCAAGCACAGCCATGAGAGGACCCAGACAACGTGGGTGCTGAAGCAAACCTTGAAATCCTAGTGTGCAGGAGGTGGCCTGTGGCCACACCACAATTTCGGTCTGGCTCACCTTAGGTTATCTGAAAAAGAACGCTCTGAATTCCAAGGCAGGCACCAAGTTACATGTAAAACTGTCTTTTATCTCTTGCTAGGACATCACGTATTATCGACTTACCACTAAACAATCTCTGCCGCTGAATTTTATACTGTCACCTTGTTACTGCCTGAATTCATCTACAAAAATAAATCTGGTCTTAGCTAGTGTTCTTGGAGACTCAACCGTTTGGAGCAAGCACAATGCATAATCTAGCACAGATCAATGCAGTTTGTGGGGCTGTGTGAGAGTGAGGTCATCATCGAGAGCAGCTACTGCAAGCTACTAGTACGGAATACCAGATAGGCATCATGCTTACAGCATATACTGCTACTCATTGGAGTACCCACACCTCAGCTGTCAGTGGACTATCTGTCGGCGCTCAACTCACCTCACTGTGCTGATGTCCTCACTGTAGATTCCATCTTCCTCCTTTTCTCGCTTAGAAAAATTATATTGGCAGTTAGTAGAAATCTGTTTTGGCGCCAGACAACTGCTGTCCTCTTGATATCACTGAATTTTTTGTTTGTGACGTTGTTGGCTGTGCCCTGTGTCCCTGCTGCTGTGAGTACATGTAGTACTCTCACTGACATCCTAGTTGCTCAATGGGACCCCTCCGATGAATTGGACTGTATGCCTTGGTCACTACCCTAGTCGAGTTCCGTGGCCACTTCACCCTGAACTACTACGAGGCTATACATGCTCATTTCTTACAGACCTTGGTTGATCAGATGAACTGCTATGAGGCTCTGTGTTCCCAGTTTAGAACTGAACAAAGCTGAAGGATCTAAGAGAGGGCAGAGTAGGCAAGTGCTAATAATAATGTTTCTTTTGGGCCAGCATGATAGTGACTTGAGACAAGGGAAAGGTATTATACACTCCATCGACTCATTCAGTTGGGTGTTTGGCTGAACCCATGTGACAAGTGTGGTGAGACCGTGAGAGATGCCTATACCCCAGCAACATGGGAGCAGCCTCACATGGAGTACAAGTGTGTTGTGAGATCTGTTTGTCACTCACTCACAAACACAACAATTATGCTTCTGTCTTCTACACTTTTTCACTGTGTTATTCAATCTAAGCGTCCTAACAAAAAACATGTGAGATGTTGCAGGTCAGGTTTTTCTTTCCAGTTCTTGGATTCGACGATATTATTGGAGTAAATTGCTTATTACCTTCGGGTAAATTGACCTCTGGTGCGCAAAACACAAGATCCAGAGAGAGAAACCTCTCACATAATCACACCATCTCTTTCTTTCAGAAATCCATTTCATTTTGGACCAGCCATTAGTTCTGACGTACTGCTAGCTAGTACTGCATGGCTCCACATGTTCATGTTTCGGCAATGTGTTGATGTTGCAAAAGAGTAAGAAGGGAAAGAGCACTTAATATGTGATTCCATCTAAGATTCAATTAAATGAGTGGATCAGATCCCAGAACATGCCTGCCAAGATGAGCTACAAAAAGGCTTAGCGTCGAAGGAAACGAATTCGCCAAAAAGTGAATTTGCACAGATGAGGGCATGTTCTTCCTCGATGTGACCACGCAACGGCATGTGCCAATCGTGATGCTGAAAGTTTCCATGGTACTAAGCTAGTAGGTCGTAGCAGAAATGTCTGGAATGGTGTTAACACGTGACAGGATGAACCAAAAGTTTTGGAGACTCCATGCTTCCCCGGGTGCTAGGTTTCTTGACATGTTAGGTTGGAATCGTTCGCTTGTGGCCCAGAAAGCAGGTAACGTGCCTGCCTTCTCGAGCCCGTCCCAAAGCTATGCAGAAAGTTCAGTACAAAGCTTCCTGTCCATCTGAACGTTGGATGTCATTTGTAACTATTTTCAGGTTACGACGGTTGGATGTTGATCTCTGAGCCGTCCATCCAGTTTACGAATATGTACAAAATTTAGCAGAATAGACCTAGAACTTACGCCTATTGATTTGAAGAAATTTCGGAAGAGGCTAAATATCTTCTAAAATACTATATTTCTATTTCGACAGGAGAGAAAAAAGAAATACATTTGTAGAGAGGATCTATAAAATTCAGTAGAGAGATTCATTTGCAGGGGCAAGGCCCATGAAACATAACTATGGCCCGTGGTCATGGGCTTCATTTGCAGGCGCAAAGCCCATGAAACATAACTATGGCCCATGTCCTTGCTCAACTAAACCACATTTGTGAACATGATACAATGAGCCCAAACCAAGCTCAACTTTTTGTGATATAAACACAACTTTGTGACCATGATACAATGAGCACATACCCAGCTAAAGCATCAGATGATTATAACCAGAGAATACAGCAATACAATGGAGAAGCCTAAGAAGTTTAAATACCATTTGTCGGAAGCATCTCACAGATTACAATGCATCATCAGCAGACAGTAGTTTAAAAGGCATTCTCAGGTTACCAGGTTCAGTTCATTCATCAGGCAAAAAGATCAGGACCCTAAACTGATAGTGCAAATACGGTCAACCGAACACCCAGACACGCTCATTCCTTGGGGGCCTTATTGATGAGTGACTTGTGGATGTGGGGGATGACGCCGCCTCCAGCAATGGTGCCCTTGATGAGGGTGTCCAGCTCCTCATCTCCGCGGATGGCCAGCTGGAGGTGGCGGGGGGTGATGCGCTTCACCTTGAGATCTTTGCTCGCGTTCCCTGCCAGCTCAAGGATCTCTGCCGTCAGGTACTCCAGGATCGCTGCTGAGTACACAGCTGCGGTTGCTCCAACCCGACCGTTCGCTTGGGTCCTCTGTTTCAGTTGGCGATGGATACGCCCAACAGGAAACTGCAGGATTTCACATATCAGCTTAGGGCGACAGTTTCTTTTATCTTAGCATAAAAATAAGCAGTGATTTAATATAGTCCTTAATTCAGTATAATTGTGAATAAGCAATATGGTTCAACAAGCTATATACAGTGTAGCATAAGCTTAGAAATAGTACACAGAAAGCAAACAGTAGCATCAGTCTTTCAATTACAAGTATTCATAGAAAATTTTGAGCAATGGAAAATAAATAAAGACCAAACATAAATGATACCAGCCACAACTAAAGATTTCTATCAGGCACACCACAAAAAACTGAAGACAACACCCAAGATCAGTCCCGAGCCCGCACAGGAGAATATACAGGTAAACTAGTGCCTTTTGATTTTTGAAGCCCTCACAACATATCTTACAAGTTATAGCTACGAACAATTGTTGCTCTAGCAGGTCAATCATTGATTAATGGCGCATAGACCCTATTGTCTAATGTGTATAGACGATGTTTCCTATTAAGATAAACTGAGATTATCCTGCAGATAAAACAAGAGAAAGTAATTTACTATCAGCATATAATTGTAACTAAAAATTGGAGTGGAATTGCGGAATGCGTCAAAGGATAAAAGGAAAAGAATATAGGTTCTAAAACAAACTAGCATTTCACACAGGCGGCAGTATTCCATTTGAACAAAACACTCAGAGACCAATAACCATAAATTGCCAGAATAACTAATATGATCACACCAAGACATATTCAATACTCTAGTCCGTTGCTAGAGGTCACAAGGTTTGCAACACATTCAGTACTTGCTACTCCGTTACTGGAGGTCACAAGGTTTGCAACACACAAAAGCAATTTATTGGCATCTTGTATGATCCTATGCAACAGCAAACCAGGACAGCAAGAATTGTTTCTAAAAGACTAAGGGCGTGTTCGTTTGCTTTAGTGCTAAAGTTTAGTCCAGAGAATCTTGCTATTTAAGGATATTAAATAAAATTTAATTACAAAACCTTTTTACGGATGTGTGCTAATTTACGAGACGAATCTAACGAGCCTAATTAAGCTATCTTTTGCTACAGTGATGCTATAGTAACCATCGTCTAATCACGGCTTAATTACCCTCATTAGATTCATCTCGTGAATTAACACAGAGTTCTGCAATTAGTTTTGTAATTAAACTTTATTTAATACCTTTAAATGACAAAATTTTACCGGCCTAAATTTAGTCCTAAAGAAACGAACAGGCCCTAAGATAGAAAACAACGAAACAGCAGGCTAATGTTGAAGATAACAATTGTAAAAATTGCATATGTTTGCACTTAGCACTGGCTGATTTCAACTAAATGCATCGGACGCATGATCATGATTTGCAATGTATATACATTTTTATAAAAAATGTATCACAGGGATGCATAGGTTGATCTGTAAGCAATTGAACAAGAATCAACAAATTGGATAAAATAGCTCTAAGATCTAAACTTTTTAATGATGCCTGCTAGGCCAAGCATTCAACTGGCAGATGATTCAACTTTTCGTGGTACTCAACTGAAAGGGGGGAAAGAAAAGCTAATATCCATACAGGTTGAAATTCAACCCAATAGAAAATCAGTATGTAACATGTCCAACTCACTGTCTCTTCCCCAGGTAGGATAATCACATAAACATGGGACGATTACCAGCACATGTCAACACCAGAACAAAATAAATCGACAGAAGGAACTGCCACAGAAACAACCAGACAACCTTTTTTTTTTTTCCCTTTTGACCAAGGGAAGAAACCACTATGTCTCCTTTTTCTATTGAATAAGAATCCACAAAAATGTTCCAAGTTTCCCGCGCGTCCTGATGAAACATCACCAGGTTTACAACCAGATAACCTATCAATCCACATCCTACAATCCTCACGACTGCCAAGCTGGGATGACTAATCCTGCACACGTGTGCCAGTACCCAAAATACACAAATAAACTAACAAAAATCAAAACATAATCTTTCCTGGTTATCTCTGCCAGCGCCGAGACTAACGACCATTGCAAAGAAAGTACCAATCAAAGAAGCAACTTTGGCACGGGCACCCACTTAATCCCATACCACCAGTCCAACACATGGATGGAAGAAACACCCACCTAAAGATAAAATCTTCCCCGCTAATCCTACCAACTAACGTGAAGAACAACGCCTACTCGAAGTCTCGAAAGCAAGAACAAAACCCACATGTCCTCCAAACAGAAATTCACCACGCAATCCGCATCCTGAACACGAAGAACGCACCAATCGCTGCCAAGAACATGGGGGCGGAGATTTAGGGGAAGGGGGCGGCGGCGGCAAACCTGGAGGCCGGCGCGCGAGGAGCGGGTGACGGGCTGCTTCTTCTCCTTGTCCCTGGCGGCGCTGGCCGCCGTCTTCGCCGCGATCAGACCTTTACCTCCCTTCCCGGCCATCTTCCTCCTCGCTTCCGCAAACGCCGCACCTACCAAAGGAAAGGAAAACATCCAAAATTTCAAGAAACCGACCGAAAAAATCCGCGAAATTTTGCAAGAATCCGCAAGCAAGAAAGAAGAGCCGCTGATTCAGGGTGAGATTGGAGTTCGGAGCTTACGATCCGGGGAATGTAGTTGCGGATTCGAGCGATTGAGGCAAGGGGATTGCAAGAGTTCCTGCCGGCGCTGGGGTTTTCTCTTTTCCTTTTCGGCTGCCTCTCACGGGGCAAGGGTTTATACGAGGAAGAGAAAGCAATACCAGTATAGGCCGTTTGGGCTTTCATATGTCGGCATGGCCCAACAATAACTAGTCAGGCCCGGCCCCTCCTATGATCGAAACTATCACCATCTAAAGTTTTTTTTTTTTTTTTTTTTTTTTTTTTTTTTTTTTTTGTGTATGGAGTTATCTCAGAACTCAATCTAACAGAGAAGGGTCATGTCAAACACGCGCGCGCGCGCACACACGCTTGTTAGCAAACTTTGTGCCAATGAAGAAGATAGTTGGGATCATGCCTTACCTTGATCCGTTGCAACATAGCTAATGCCTAAATGTGTTAGGGAAATGAAGAGGGCCTAAGGGGCCTTCTCGCATCCTTCTTTTTTTATGAAAGAAAACGTATAAGATTTTGATTTTTTTTTTTTTTTTTTGAGATCACCTATCAGATTTTGATATAAAGGAAAGTTATTGATCACTTGTTGGGCCATTTGTTGTACTCGCCAGAAAGCCCGCTACTATCTACTTTTGAAAAAACAAGCAATAAGAAAAAAAAAATGTCGATCTTTCTTTTGAAGGAAGGAAAGACTGACAAATCAATACAGTATACTGCACATCTTACACGTAAAGAGTCTCGTGTTTGTAAATGGGTCCACATCATCCTAGCCCAGAAAACACAGGTGGATCATAACAGTGAGCTTTCACGAGTTCACAACTTGGCATACAGAGCAAGCATAATAAGCCAAATTTTTTTTTTCCTATTGTTATCTCAAGCAGAATGGCTTCATGTAGTCAACCACCTTTATTTTATTGATTTTCTATTGTAAAGATAAAGAAAACAGTTTACATATGTATCTCTTTGTAAGACTAAACACCACACAAAAATGTGAAAAAGAAATAAATCCAAAAGACTATAAGGATGTGTTTGGACGAGGAGTATTTCCTCACAAAGCTTTGAGTTTATCTTGAATTTGGGATCCATCCCAAATAAATTATCCCGAACCCAAACAGTCCCTAAGCTAGAGCTGGAGTATAAACTGAACCAAGAACAAGTATGGTGCTGATAACAAATCATGGTAACAGAAACCACTGTGTATACTGGGTACATCATCCTTTCTGCCCAAACGTCAGGTGACTGGAGCTACAGTGAGGTCACTCCTTGCCATCCGCAGCGCGGAGGGAGCCAAGCTGAACCGGTGCCTGTGTCCCCACAACCTTGGATGATCCGTAGGCCGACAGGTCAACACCCTCAGCCTTCTCTTTCTCAAGCTGCTCCCTGATCCAGAAGTATGTGATCCTCAGCCCATCCTGCAGACAGCAGTGAATTCGGTGTGATAAGTGATCAGATTGTCTACAGCGAGTTCAGGGGACTGGATTAGTGTTAGATTTGGTGCAATACCTTCAGCTTCATGGTTGGAGCCCATCCAAGCTTCTCCTTGATGAGCGTATTGTCCGAGTTGCGACCACGGACACCCTCTGGGCCAGGGATGTGGTGGATGGGAAGCTGCTTGTTCTCGAAGCTGAGGACTATCTCAGCCATCTCGTTCATGCTCACCATTTCATCGCTTCCAATGTTTACTGGCTCACGGAAATCAGACTTTGTTAACCTGCCACATGTGATAAACAACAGTTTAGCTCATCAGAAGAAAAACAGCCACAGTAAAGATTTCTTTCAAGACCAAAAGCTACTTCACATCACTACAGTAATTTCCATTTTGTTAAAGACTAAATTCCACTTTCCTCTGAACAAAAGAGAATATATCAAAAGTTTTATATATTATTGCAGAAAATGTGCAATAAACAGTTTAAAATAATGCCATGAAAGGAACTAGGATTTTGATGAGCTGTTAGGAAGAATAAGGTTTAGTATCTTATTACACTATATATGTTGTGCTGTTTGTCAACTCCATCTCTGATGTTGAAGCAGAGATAAAGGTGATGACACAGATTTTATGAGCTTCCGAAGATCCTTACCGCAGATGTATGTGGCTTCAAGAATGGTAAAAGGATATATTCAGTTATTTTTTATTTTACGCTATATTGTGCTGATTTTCAACTTCAATCTCTTATGTTCTAGCAGAGACAAAGGTGTACATGGCTTCAAGGAATCAAGGACACTTATTCAAAGCTCAGAAATCAAAGTTAAAGCGACCTTTTTTTTTCTTTTTCATTATTTTGTGACTATTCATGGATAAACACTTGGCAAAACAAACTGCTCTGTTAGGTTACAGTTGAGGGCAAACTGATGCAATTATGGTCATATCATCCAAGCTAAATAGTGAAATAAGCTACAGGAGCTTGTGGGACAACCACATAATTCATCTAGCTTAGCAGGAGCCTGCCTACTTTAGAAGCAAATAACCAAATAACTACTGTATCGAAGGGCCAATTAATCGTAGTCTTCTAGATTGTTAGGCCTACAAAAATTTCCCAGAAAGGCCTACGCAAAGAGATTAGGGCCATATAAAACATGCTTCTCAGAGAATATCCCTTTTCCCCCCTTCATCAATATTTCAACAGAAATTTCAAAGGCTCTGGCAAGAAATTGCATGCCCAAAAGAAGCAACTATATCTGTAAATCTTCAATTACAATCTCGGCGCAAATTGTCCATATTAAGCTAGCAAGATGAGATTGATGTAAAACGTGTTTGATCTTAATCTAACAAATCTGAAGAAAAAGTGAAGTATTGAACTGTAGCAGCTGAAGAAAGACAATGTTTTACTTACCTAAGGACACCTTCAACACATTCATCAATAAATGTGAAGGATCTGGTTTGCAGACCGTCACCCCACATCTCAAAGCGCCCTGTGGAGGTTAGAGCCTTTCTGCAGAAAGCAGCAGGTGCCTTCTCCCTTCCACCTATATAGCCAAGTAATAACATAGGTTAATAACATTCAGAAACAATTTAAGGACACCACATAAATATTAATAGTTGCCTCATAGAAGCTTACCTTTCCATGTTCCAAAGGGACCATATATATTGTGAAAGCGACCGATCCGGCACTCAATGCCAAAGTCCTTTGTGTAGTGCTTGCACAGTTCCTCGGTAGCAAGCTTCTCCAAGCCATAGGCATCTTGAGGCTAAGGATCAAACATCATTTAAGTCAGCCCTTTACCATAGTAACTAAAATGATTTATTGATAAAGCATGAATCAATGTAGTTTAGACACCTCTGCAGGCCAAGCATCTGACTCCTTCAAGCTAACTACAGTTTCCAACTGCTTAAATTCAGGGTAGATACAGGCACTTGATGCATAAAAGAACCTGAAGGGAAAATATACAAAGGTGTATTTCAGCAGACAAGCAATAAATAAAGACCAGTGCCCCAGCTGCATCTGACAAAGATGCTCTGCTATATGCAAATTAGTAATGTTCCAATCATAAAGAGATTAACACATTCAGTAGTTTGTTGTGGGGCCTTCAAACCAGCACAACAACTAACTATTTTCTCGCACGTGACCCAAATTTGATGCTTACTGTCATAGCGGAATCATGTAATGTTAGTAATTTTCCCGAATCAACTCAATGAATCAATGAAGGGCGTGTTCGTTTCGTTTAGGACTAAAGTTTAGTCTAAAGTTTTTGTAATTTAAAAGTATTAAATAAAGTGTAATTACAAAACTTTTTGCAGAAACTTGGGCTACTTTGCGAGACAAATTTAATGAGGGTAATTAAGTTGTGATTAGACGATGGTTACTGTAGCACCACTGTAGTAAAACATAGCTTAATTAGGCTCGTCAGATTCGTCTCGTAAATTAGTACCCATCTGTAAAAAGGCTTTGTAATTAAACTTTATTTAATACTCTTAAATAACAAGATTCTCTGGACTAAACTTTAGGACTAAAGGAAACGAACAGGCTCGAAGTCCTTCTATGTTTATAGTAGTCTACTATGGCCATCAACTCAACGCCGTGCAGAAAAAGCCATTGGCAATGCATGCTTTTCGGTAAGGTCAACTTCAGTTTATGTCAATTTACATGGATATGTTTTTGCCGCATGTGTATAATAAATGTGCTATCACAGCTTTTCCCTTTTGTCACTTAGTGTCATCAACTCATCCTAATGAAAATTTAACCAATCAAGACTTGCCTTACACAGGGCAATTCGAAATCCCTTACTCAACATAATGAATCTGCTATGCGGTGAAGGTGTACATACACACAACACTTGTAATATATTTCCAAACTATGTCAACTAGTGCAGAACATTCATTTACCTGATATAGAATTTTTTTAAAAAAAACTTGCTAATATTCCTTCCGTAGGTCAAAGCTAATAGGTGGACACAACTGCTGGCCTGTACTCACAATGTTTTGCAGGTTGTGTGCCTTTCGAGGTTTTTCATTGAACAAATTTATCATTGAAGATCTTAACATCTAGCTTCCCAGGAGCTAAAAAGTAGTATCATAAGAAGGGGTACTACAAGGAAAGAAATTACCTTTTGACACCATTAATTCTAGCAGCCTCAAGCATGTTAAAGCTGATCATGGTGTTGTTGTACATGATGACGGAGTGGTTGGACTGGATGAATCCCATCCCTCCCATATCAGCCGCAAGGTTGAACACATGGTCGACCCCTGTGGTCACCTTGAGGCAGTTGTCCATTACCCTGAGGTCGACAAGGTGGAACTCATGGCAGAACATATCCTCAGTCATGTGCTCATTCTTCTTCCAGTCAGAGGCGATGATGTAGTGGCCCTCGCTCTTGAGGCGCCTCGCGATGTGAGAGGCAATGAACCCACCGGCTCCTGTGATGGAGATCCGCAGCTTCTCGAACGGCCAATAGGGCTCCTTCTCAAGCTCCGTGTACGTATACTCCTTGTTGAGCGCCATTCTGCACTAGCAAATGCTAGAGTGTTAGATCAAAACTACTATTAAACCAGACGCGATTACAACTTCATGTAGAACATTTACAAGAATGATCCCCATCATTTTCTGAAGACAAAAAGTTCAAGTTTTTCTAAAAACATATGGCCAAAGCCCCTAACCAAGAGAACGAAAAAAGAACATTCACAGTATACTGCGGTTTATAGCAAATGTCAACCAACATAAGCCAAACTCCAGTCTTGAAACTAATCTGACATACAATTGCACTGGTTTCAGAGTAGTAATACGTCAGTTCCATAGTAAGAACACATATTTACGTTCTACAGGGCCAAATCAACTAATATTGATATTGGCATCTTGTGCTCACTGAAGAAGACGGACCATGGGTGGACGAACGGCTTTTAGATAAGTAGGGCACCAAGCAAACGGCGAAAAATCCCCAATTACTTGATGGACCCGATACTAAGAAAGGTTCGGATCTGATTGCTCATAGCATGGGAACTAGCTCCTAGGCCAATGTCATCAACACAAGCAGGCAAAAAAGGTAGGGTTCCTTTCCCCGCCAAGGCGCCAACAAAAGGACCCGCTCCATCCTAGAGATGCCAA
The DNA here is from genome assembly GCA_007726485.1 of Eragrostis curvula. Lineage (NCBI taxonomy): Eukaryota > Viridiplantae > Streptophyta > Magnoliopsida > Poales > Poaceae > Eragrostis > Eragrostis curvula. Next base: position 26,203,141 of record CM017440.1, on the reverse strand, counting down.
ATCAATTCGCGGCACGACCTACCCGTCGGCGAGGCTCTCACCGGCGACAGCGGCGAGAGAACGATGCGAAGCGACGGACCCAAACCAAGCGGCGATTCTAATACGGGAAATTTTCCACACAAAAGAGTTGGCAGCTTTATACCTGTCGGAGGACGGCGGGGCGACGGCGACGGTGCGTGATTTGGGAGCGCACGGAGGAAGACGATTTTTGGGTGGCTTGCCGGATCTCCTGGCCTTCTCCTTCCTCCGGCTGCTGTTAAATAGAAAAGGGAGACTGTCTTGGGCGCACAGTGGCTTGAGAGGGGTTTATCTCCTTTTTTGCACAATGGTCCTGTGCAAATTCAGTATTGTTTGCTAACGTCCTATAGGAAGATTTAAGTTCGAAGTTTTTTTTTTTTTTGAACAATTTAAGTTCGAAGGGTTTTATTTTGGGCGTTTAAGTTCGAAGTTAGTAAGCGAGTTTTGTACATAGAAAACTGCCGACTTTCATCTTGCGATGTCCTCTTTTTTTCATATTTATTTTTGCGAAAAGAGAATTTCATTGATATTAAAGCATATTATATTCTTTGATTATAAAAACACTCCAAACAACTCCACATCCACTTATGAGAGACAAGAAACCTTAAAAGAGTCATAAATTCCACCGTTTAATATCATCACCACAAACGGATATGCCACGACAAAAAACTCCATGGAACTGATTTATAATTTCTCTCTCACGCCTAAAAAGGTAAAACTTTGGAACTGATTTGGCTCCGGCTTATGACAGAAGTCATCAGAAACTATTTAAGGTTTCGTCCTAAGCCAGAATTTTCTCTCATCAGAGCATCTCATCTTCGCCCTCTCGCACCATTAAACGAGTAAAAGTTGGAGCTATTTTATCAAACGTTTCCCCAAACGGCTTTGGCATGACTAGTAAAGGTGCTTCACCATATAAGACGGAGTCATTTTTCCTGCATCATCTGTGATGGATTGTCAAGGGTTTCTATTCCCTTGGTCACTTGGAGGCTTTGGTAAAAGAAAAACAAGAGGTGTTCGATTTCCAACACTCAATCTAGTAGCCCTCTCTCAGAAAACCTTGAAGCTCTTCTCTAGGTATCCTTGAGGTTCATGAAGTTGCGGAGGATCTTCTTGTCAAAGCGCTTCTATAAGGTTTAGGTCATGCAACTGTCGTAGGTCGTAGAGCTAGTGGTATTTGTCTCTCATTTTATTTTTTCTTCTATTGTGTTTCATTTTCATGCTTTTTGACCTTCGGGTCTCTTGTAACAATTTGTAACTCTTTTTCTTCCCTTTAATGAAATATGTTTCCTGCACGTTCTTAAAAAAAAGGATAAGCCGGAGTCAAAACTATTTAAGCATGAGCTAATAACACCTTGCCAAATGGCCCTTAATGAAAATGCACTCAGCACATTCAAGAGAGACAAAGAATAACATCATAAACTTTTGCATTGTAAGATCCATACGGCCATCGTTGTATATACTTTATATAATTAGTATTACTTTCTATGATTTTTAATTAATGTCATTAAGATAAAGTTTTAAATTCAAATAAACCAAAGTGTTGTACTAACATACCAAATCAGCAGGAATATCTAGTCTCCTCACTTTTGACAATTTTTTAGTATCAGATTTTCTTGAATGACATTCCTTTATCTGCTCGAAGCAGGAACAAAGGAGGTTTATTTGTATGAAGCCAATCACGGAAACTATAGAGGAGATCGTCGCTTGTAGTTAGGCCGGCTACATGCTCTCGAGTCTCAATGTGCTATGCAACGACTAATTTCGCCTGCACTTGCAACTGAAGATGTGAAATGGAACCATTGGAAAGAAAGAAGAAGAAGATGCGCAATGGAACACGTAACACTGCCTACCAATCCGATGTTGCAGAATCGATGCGTGAAATGCGGAGATCGGCAAAAAAAAAATAAAAAAAATCAAGACCTAACTATCTTCATTTGACCTGACGAAGCATTGAAATTTGGGAGCGTCAAATAATGGAGTATTCTATGCAAGTACCAATGAATCGTACTCATGACCTAGGGTTTGTACTGAACTTATTTGACGTAGAAGTACATGCACCTGTTTCGCTGCCAGATCGAAACCGTTACCAACTTGCTCGTTCAAAGTGTGCGTATACTATTCACACAAAAAAAAGTGTGTGTGCGCGCATTGAGAAACAAGTGACAGGTTTGTATGTTTGTATATATACAGTGACCGTATCTGAGGAGAGATGTATTGGCACGGTTTATTTTCAGTAGCACTAGGCTCAAGTTTGGATTAACAAAAAGAAAAAATCCTTTCAGGAAAAAACAAAAATAAAGAAAGAGAAATCGTAGTCGTAGGACTGACAGGCCGACACACTTGACTGAAGACGCACTCCAGAGAGCGCCTTAAAGCTCACTTTGCCCTTGCACGCGAGTGCTTTGATCAAGTCAAAATCAAGCCATCCTTTTATTATTAAAAAAAATAAAAAAACAAAGAAGAAACCTTCAGCCTTCAAAAAGAGCGTCGGTGCAAAGCTCGGGTGACACTCGAAAGAAGCGTGAAGTTATGGCGTTGACCAAGTTTACCAACGGACGGCAGCACCTCACGGTAAGCAAAGTGCCTCGAGTTCCTTACGCCCCGTTTGACGTTGACTTTGTCGTGAGCTTGTGTAAGATGGAAAAGAAATGAACCGAACAGGCTTCACGGCCCAACTGTTTTTTTTTTGGTAGCGTAGGCCTAACAAGTTGGTACGGCCGTCTCTTCGTGAGATAGTTAGCCGTAACGAGTGGCCCAGTAGGCAGCCCACTTCGATCACTGCAATCCACGAACGAAGCTATGAGGCCTATTCTATATTCTTTTACCTTCTTTTTCACAAAAAGATCTTACAATTATTCTACTGTAGTCAAATTTACAATTTCGGAACTGTTTTAGCGCTGAAAAACTTTTAAAAAATACTTTGTAAATCAGTAAGTCTGTAAAGCTATTTTGATAGCTCAGAGTTATAAATTGAATATTATATGATTTTTGAAAAGATACCCCCTTTATTTTTTTAATAGATAGTGTTAGTATAATTTTTTAACTTCAAAATGGAGTCAGTGTGTTGTCTTCATACCATCAATTAATAGAACCACCCAGTGTATATAAAAGATAAGTCAAAAGGATCTATGGTTCAAAGAACCCAACATTTAAAAACGAAAATTCAAGTTGTTCAGTAGATTGGGGAACATTCAACCTTCTTTAGCTCAATTGAGTGAACTAGTTTTCAGAAACGAGGGTCGCAAATTTACACCCCTGCTCTTATAGACAAATTGAACAATCACAATAGTTATGGGGATAGACACCGGCTGTCAAATACCTTGTTGATCTGCGTCCGTACTGTTTGGTTTATATCAGGACTAAAAAAATCTACTCAAGGTTGAGAGTAAACTACGTTTACAACGTAGCTACCCCACTCATGAGGATGCCAAATGGGACAACCAAAATTTCAGGATAAACGGCATAATCATGCGTAAATACAAAAAATAAAAATAGCACATTCGCAGCGATACGGTATATGATTGCCCAAAAACATGTAAATAATCTGTATATATTTGTACAATTTCTTATTGCCAGGCCACAGTACCCCCAAAAGAATTACCATCACCCGGCTTAATTTGCTCCCAATCGAAGCTCCAAACCATCATGTCAGCTAGTAAAGCTCAAAACAATCCTCAAACTTGTATGTTTACAGCTTCTTCTCCCTACCCCCACACATAATTAACGTATACTTGTACTCGACACATATTCCAAATTTCAAAAGAAAAAAAAAAGCAACTTTGTATGCCACCAGCAGCAGAAACAGAGCGTCGACGTGCTGCTCTGCTATTCCACAACTCACGACGCGGCGGCGACGGTCTCGACCTTGGGCACCTCGACGGGGAAGTTGTGGATCTCGTCCACCCACGGGTTCCCACACTTCTCTTTCGCCGGGTCGATGGTCCGCAGCGCCCTCCACACGGCGCTGTTGCACTTGAACCCTGACCCGAACGCGATCTGCCACGCTCGGTGGCCGCGGCGCACGCGGCCCTTGGCCTCCGTGTAGGCCAGCTCGTACCAGAGCGAGCTGCTCGACGTGTTGCCCCACCGGTTCAGCGTCATCCGCGACGGCTCCATGTGCCAGGGGCTGAGCTCCAGGTTCTTCTCGATGGTGTCGAGCACGGCGCGTCCCCCCGCGTGGATGCAGAAGTGCTCGAACGCCATCTTGAAGTCCGGGATGTAGGGCCGGAGGTTACGCAGGCCGAACACCTTGCGGCCCACGAGGGAGGCCAGGAACAGGACCTGCTCCGACATGGGCAGCACCAGCGGGCCGAGGGTGGTGATGTTGGTCTTGAGCGCCTCGCCGGCGACGGCCATGAGGTCTTTGGAGAGCGCCACGCCGACGCGGCCGGTTTCGTCCTCCTCCTGGAACACGCAGCGGAAGGCGCGGTCGTCGGCGCCGTGGTGCGTGCGCACCGTGTGGACGAGCTGGTACTTGGCGCGGCGGCGGTCGGCGCCGCCGCGGTTGGTGAGGAGCACGGCGGCGCCGCCCATCCGGAAGAGGCAGTTGGACATGAGCATCGAGCGGTTGTTGCCCCAGTACCAGTTGAGCGTGATGTTTTCCATGCTCACCACCAGCGCGTACGTGTTCCGGTGCACCTGCAACGCAACAAGCAAGCAACACAAGCACATCAGTCATCAGAAATCAGTCGAGAGCTTCGTCAACCTCCCGCGGCGATCGAGATCCCCAACCACCACAATTTATGACGCTCGTTACTAGTATATTTATCCCGCGACGCGACCCTTTTTCTGCTGCCAGCTAGCGGCCGCCATCAATGGCGCAGAGACCACACCGTGCGCCCGCCCGCCCGCAGGCGTCCTCAACAGCATTGATTGGGACAGCCGGTCGATCGATCGCCATTAACGCGGTGCAAGCTAGACAGAAGTGGACCGGACGGGAGGAGGAAGAGGGAACAGTGGTGATCATGAGCCGGTCGTACACGTCAACGGGGCTTCTAGACGCTCCTACTCCTGCCGGGACCGGTTTCGGTTATGGGCGCGGTCTCTGATTGGGGCGTGTTGTTGATGGGTTGCTTAATTATTTGAACTGGGCTAACAACATCGCCGAAAACGTATAAATGTGCAGGGCCAATAAATAGATTCTGGTCAGGTGAACTAATCATTTGGGCAACCCTCTAAAACCAGCAGATTTTGCCCCAAACAAAAGAAGGTTTCTTGCTTGTTGATGTTCGAAAGTAGTACTAGTAGTACTTATCCATTGAAAAACAAACTTAATTTTATTCAAATTTTCTGCTGCCGAAAGTTTTGTTTCAACTTTTTAATTGAAATCTAAATCAACTTTTGTTGTAGCTGTACGCCATCTTAATCGATCACTACTAGTACAGTTAATTAGTCAAGCTAAGTTTGTTCATCAGTACTACTATCGTTGAGCTACCACCGCAAGACCGAATTTACGTACTACTACGGCGCCATGCAAGAGTCAAGCCAAGTCAAAGCAGTGGACAACTAGCTAGCTGCGGTCGCTGAACCACCCCAACACACACAGACACAGGTACCTTTCTGAATCTCTATATATCGCGAAACAAAGCCAAAAATTCGAACCATGCAACTACTCGCACGCACTCTAGCTAGCAGCAGCTAATTAACAAAGAAATCAACCTCGATTAACTGAAGGTAAGTAAGTAAGTAAGCAGAAGCTAGCTTGTTAATTAATTACTGTTCTAACCTGGAGGAGCTGCTTGGCGAGGTCGATGGAGATGAGCCCCGCGCTACACCCCATCCCGCCAAGGTTATAACTCGCAACATTCCCGCGCAGCTTGTAGTGGTTGACAATCATGGCGGACAGCGACGGCGTGGGGTTGAACAGGCTGCAATTCACAACGACAATCCCGATGTCGCGCGCCTTGACGCCCGTCTTGGCGAGCACCTGGTCGATGGCGCCGAACATGACGGCCTCGGCCTCGGCGCGCGCCTCCGCCATGCACGGGTTGGGCGGCGAGTTGAGCACGGCGCGCGGGAAGTATGTGGACTGGCCCAGCCCGCTGCGCTCGAGGATCTTGCGCTGGAACGCCAGGTTGTCGTCGGTGAAGACGCCGGCGGCGACGGACTGGCGCATGAAGGTCTCGCGCGTGACGGTGTGGGACGGGGACGGCTTGTAGCAGGCGAAGTCGAGGAGGTAGACGGCGCGCGGGCGGCGGAGGAGGTAGGCGGTGGCGAGGATTGTGAGGAGGAAGAGGAGCGCCGCGGCGAGGGCCAGGTTGGCGTGGAGGGTTGCGTGCAGGGTGGTGGTGAGGGAGGTGGGGGTTAGGTGGGAGAGGCGGTGCGCGAGGTAGGCGGCGGCTGGGGCGAGGAGGATGTAGGGTGAGTTGGAGATTGTGTGGTGGTAGGCTAGCTTGAGCAGGCTCGGGTGGTGGCGGGCGTTCGTTATCGTCTCTGTGGCGGCAGCGCCACCGCCGGCGCCGGCGCCGGTGGCGGTGGCCGTGGTGGCGGGTTCTTGGCCGCTCATGGTGTCGCGACGGCGACGGCGGATTGCGGGTTCTCGCTCGACGATTGCTGGCTTGGCTTGTTCGTCGAGCACGGAGAGGGCGTGCGTGTTGGTGTTGGTGATTGTGGTTGAGGGTGGGGCTGGGAGGCGGGACTTGTGTATATATATAGGTGTGGCGTGAGGCGTCCGGGGAAGAAGAAGAAGGAAAGAGGGTCGGAGTCGGAGGAGAAGCCGAGGAGGTTTCTAGGCGTTGGCCGCCGTGTGGGGTGCGGCTGGGGTGGGTGCAACCACCGGAGCCACCATTAAGACGGCGGCGGCTAGAGAGAGAGAGAGAAGGTTGGGAGGTCGGGTCGGAGGCTGCAGGCTGCTTCGTCGTTCGGGTCAGAGTTTAATGCAGGATCGACGCGCCAGATGCAGGCGAGCCACTTGCCTGGCCGCCGCCGTCGCGTCGCGCCTGGCCAGGCCGGCGGCTGTGCCGAGCTGAGCCGATCGAAGCATTGCCGTGGCGCGGTCGATCGGCCGGGTCCGTGGCGGTTTCGGCGTGGCACGCGCGTGCCGTGTCCGTGTATGGAGCGGCGCGGGGTGGTGAGCGGTTCGGTCGTCGTTCGCTCATCGATTCCGCCTACTACTACTAGTGCTGCTGGCTGCAAGCTAGCTAGATCGACTTTGGTCAGCAGAGCACGGAACGGACACGTACGCGCGCGTCCGGCTCGGTTGCGTCTGCCCAGGATCGCACGAAACGGCACGTCGCGCGCGGGCGCTGGTACACGAAACGGAGGCGTGGTGGATCACGGTCTCCATCGATATCGGCACCTAGCTTCCAGGAGGAACCGGCCGGATCGGTTGTCACGTACGTTCCCAAGCTCCAAAGCTCGATTATCGCCAGCCGCTGACACGAGTGCACGAGGTAGTGGTAAGCCGTGACGATGCATCGCCGTCACCCGCATGCCCGGCCCGGCCCGGCCCGAGCCAGAGACGAAGTAGTACTAGGCACGAACGGATGGGTCCTGCGGATCGGTGGGGGCGCGCGATGACGTGGAGGAACCCGCGCCGTGCGATTCCCCATCTCTGTGGAGCACTCGCGGTGCACGGCACTGGTAGCTGTACTGTGCTACACAGTGTCGTGCAACGTACAGCACGCGCTTCTGACCACGATCGAGCTACGTAACTACAAGTAGCAGTGTGGTGTGCACGGTGCAGGCTCGGCAGGCTCCAGCGCTTTCCAGCCCGGCCTCTCTGCTCTGTCTGCTGCCCGGTGATGGTGGGCCGGCCGAGTCATCCATCGATCAACCAACTCCATCGGGCCGCTTTTAATGTGTGACGGTACTAGTACGAGTTTTGAAACGAGTCAACGCGACCGCCAGCGACAGATCGATCGACCCAGCCGGACGCGTACCCACCCACGATGTGCAGCTGCAACATGCCCAGCTGCAACGTGCGCGCACGGGTTCCTGCCTCGCTCCAAAGAGAAACGAATCGTGTCAGATTGACAATGCGCAGCTCGATGCTGGCTACCTCGCCCGACACCGATCACCTTCTTTGTTTGGCTCCGGAGATCCATGACCGTGAGCGAAGCGCACATGCAGGCAGGCAGGCAGGAATGCACGCGCCGAATCGCTCCATATATCCATCACTCCATTTCAACTCGATCTCATGCGGTGGGTGCGTGCGCATGCATGGAGACCGGGCTGCCAGTCTTTTCGCTGTACGTACGTACGTACGCGTGAGGAGAGGAGGAGTGATGCAGAGAGGAAGACCACTTGTTCCGGCAGGCAGCGGAGACTGCCAGGTGGGCCCCGGTTTGACCACGTGCCTCGGACCTTCGCGTCGTCGTCATCCACTTCCTGCTGCTGCCTCGCAACCAACCGCATTCATTCGCTACCCAGCCAGCTTCCCCCAAGCTGCGCGCATGCAGTTGCCTGTTGCAGCCAAAGCTAGCAGCGTCGGCGACCTGCCGATCGATCGATCCATCGACCCGTCCTCTGAATTCGAGGACTAAATTCAGAGGCGCTACAGTGCCTGTGAATTAGATCACATCTCAGCCGTTGGATGAAAAGTGGACAGCAATGATCGAGTCATACAGTAACCGATGTATAGTAACAAAATGAGGACACAGTAAAACGGGATACTGCTGCTACAGAACTTGCTACATTGCCAATGCAAGGTACTGTAGCTCTCCTCACATTTTACTGTGCTGGCCGCTATAGTTCTCTGAATTGAGTCCCTCAATTCAGAGGACCCGATCCCCCAACCCAACGCCGCAGTCTGCCAGTACTGCCAGCCACAGAAAATGCATATGCAGGTCTGGCCGATGGGGTCAGGCCGGCGGTATACGACAGACAGTGCTCCAGCTCGTATACGTGAAACGGCGGTTTGTTCATTAAGTTCAGTCTAGCTTGTGTTGTTCCTACATACACGCGCGTGTCCGGTACTGCTGAGCCCACGCCTGCTCTTTTCGTTTTCTTTTCCAACCAATATTTATTGGGCCGGTTTGATATATGATCGAGATGATGCATGCCGGTAGTGCTCGAAGCGTCGCTGTTGTACGTACACCTTGCTAATTAATTAATTAATTAAGGTCACCGTTTAAACAGTAGTTACAGTTATGATTTAGTACCGTGTCTTAGACTGCTAGTACCAGCTTGTGCTTGTTGTTGGTATCGGCGGACACCGCCGGATGGAGTTCTGAAAATCCTGTGTAAAATGCTGTTCAAACACCTTTAACAATGGTAATCACACCACTAGCAAAATTACGCTGACACCGGCCACCTATGAGGCTGGCGTCGCCCCTGGTTAGTACGTACAAGCCACAGTAACTCTCATAGAAGATATAAGTACTTTGAGCTAACTAGGTTTATATATAGCTAGTAAACGAAGACAAGATGTACAACATGCTAACTACTCCGGTCAAATTGTACGATGGATAGTCGGTCACTGATCGATCACCATTCTCCAACCTAACAACAACCACGGGAGAAAACGCTGCACTGCATATCTGGTATTCTAACCGGCATCACACACGACATCTAGCTCGACCCTGCAGGTGTAACGGAGCTTAATTTTGAGGCCTCCCAGTACACTGGCCAGCTTACATAAGATTATTACTGTACTACTTGCCCAAGCATATACCACGTACGGAGCTTTTGAGGCTTCCCATGCCAGTACGTATAACCTAGCTAGTTGTACGTAATTAGGCTTCGACAGTGTTTTGGCTGACGAGTGATCACCAACATGGTGGTTGCTTTCTCTCCCTTTCCGGGGCCATAAATACGCCACAGATTTGCGACAACAATATATATCCGCACACACAATTTCTCGTCAAAAAATATCCACACACAGTGACCCTGGGATGGGGTCATGCATGCATGGTGCTCCACAGATCAATCAGTGAGTTAAACCTCGTCCTTAACGCGATGATGGTACCGGTTTCAAAAGAGTCAACGCGACAGATTGGACCGGATCGACATTTCTGTATCTAAAATGGAACCCAACAGCAGCCAGGCTTTATGTTCGTTCGTTAACATGCACATGCACGGGTTCCTGCCTCGACAGAGATCGAAATAAACCGTGTGTCGCGCGCCATGCAGAGCTAGCTAGATATGCAGGCTGGTGGTTCGTCTCCTTGGATCCATATATGCGTGTGCCAGACGAAGCACATGCACCCGACGCACCGAACCGCTCCATTCGTCTTCGCTGTACTTGTCACGGCAGTAATGGAGCCGAAGACCACACGTCTCGGCAACGGACACTGCCATGTGGGGCCACACATGACTGCTGCCGTTGACGTAGTCGTCCTGCTCGGCGACAGTGCCCCAACCAACTGAATTCATTGGTCGGCTACCTGCCGATCGAGCGATCGACGACGACCCAACGCCCCTGCCAGCCACAGGAATGAAATATACGCACCACATGCTGAAGCACCGAGCCATGGCGGGATGGGATGGGAGGGAGCCGGCCGGGGTTACGTGCTCCAGCGAGTACGTACATGGCCTCTAGTTAAAACCTGTTCATTCATTAACAACTTTTTTTTTTCTTTTGCGAGGACATTCATTAGCAAACTGTTCATCCAGTCTTAAACATACACGTGCTCCTGAATAATAAAAGCGGAGATGGGCGGGAAATCGGTCCTACGTACGTCTAGAAGGCAATATTTATCTCTGTTGCCTGAAGCTAATATTCCCATGAAACAAGCCAGACAACATTAGGTTTCAATTTCGGTCTGGAAAGCTGTCTGTCGACACCCATTTGGTGATAAGTGACGAAGTAGTACGTATAGGATATGCTCTCGTACGTATAGTTAGCTCAGGTCACGGTTCAAACGGTAGTTTGCAGTACTATATATGCTTTTCTTGCTAGTGCGCGGTGCATTAGCAAGTATATAGTACTACAAGCTAACTACGTTTATATATAGCAAACAAAAACAAGATGTACAACAAGATCTACACGCGTGATTGAGACGGAGAGGGGCATTTAAACACCGGTCAATACGATGGGTGGCCGATGGATCAGCAGCTGGTCTTTTCCAACCTAATACAACAACGTCAGACAACCATATCCAATGCTCTTTCCCAGCACACACGGCAACATCAGCTAATCTGCCCAGCCACAGCAACACGTTCTCATCATCAAGATCATCAAGATTAGATATTTTTGTATTGGTGTTTAAGGTCGGACCAGGTCATAAAAATAGATCGATCGCTCAGACGATACACAAATTCGGGTTCGATAGATGCTGCTTTTTGGCTGATGATCAGGGTGGTTGCTTTCCGCACCAAATGACTTGTCTCCTTCTCCCTTTTCGTGGCCATGAACACGCTTACCTCGGGGTCCAAATCGTATCGTGGAGGAGGAGCAGCTGGTCTACGTCGTCGTCGTCCTCTCGCCGGCCGGCCACCTTCCCAACTACACCGCTTTATTATTTCGGTTTTTTTCCTTCTTTGATGGAAGCAAGCTTCTGCCTGGCTAGCTTGCTCGTGTTGCCTTGCCTTTGTGCTGTGTGCTGGGTTTGGTTTCAGCAACATGTATATGGACACGTGGTGTCCTGTCACGCACTAGTACGTAACTCCGTGAGTAATGACGCACGGGTTGCGTGCGCTCAATGTGGTTGTGTATCGGAAGTGCTATACATCATCAAAAACCAAGCAGCTAGCGGTTGGGGAACGAATTAAGCAGTAGTACGCCCAGCGTGGCTAGCGTCTTTGTGCCACGTACACGTGTGCAACTAGAAATGGAACAAAAGAGTAGTATAACATGCTTGGCCGACAAATCAATGACAATGGAAAAGAAATGAATGGGAAGTACGAACATGACGTGTCCAAAATAGATGGAGCAGGAGTAATAAGTCCCATAGTCTCCCATGTGGTGCACTTGTTTTCACTTTTCGAGGTGCATGCGTTTGACATAAGCTTTCATCAAGACATCAAGAATATGTACGTATTGATTAGTCCAAAACATGTTTGCTGCCATTTCCTATCACGGAAAACGCAGGTTTTGGGCACATGCATGCATGGCCAAACTCGTGCCAACATTCGGCAGTCCTTTACACGCATGGCCAAACTAGTACTTTGCAAGTGGAAAGAAACAGAGCCTCTTCTCGAAAGCTCGCATGAACTTCTTCCGGTCCACTTATAATTTTAAACGTTTGAAATTAGCCAATAACATAAGTTTTGGGCGTCTGGCTATCAACTTAGTATGGCGCCAAGTTGGGTGGCACAGAAATATGTTTCTTTCTCCAACAAAATCTTTTTATTCAGAGGAAAATAAACTCTTCAACAAAATCTTAATGAAACCGACCGAGACAGCCGCCTGCCTGCATCGATCCCAGCCCTAGATATATCGTTGTACCACATGGCACGTGCGGTAGCTTTTCGAGTACAATTGACGGATGTGTTCCGTTTTCTGCTGGTGAAAAGACGGTTGAATTCTTTGATCATTTGATGATGACTGAAAGCAACGGAGTGGTTGGGATAGGATTGCAAGATAAATTCGCTCATAAAAGAGAACGTGACTTCCCGAGGAAAATATCAAACGTAGACGCAAGTTGCAGTAGGACTTGTTTTTTATTTTTATTTTTGGAGAGTGAGAGGTGCTGTGAGAAACTGAGACGAGAAATCAGGCGGCATCAGGTGCCGCGAGCGGGATGGAAGACGGGATCGGTTGGGTTGGGTTGGATTGGGTTGGGCTGGAACTGATGCTTAAGTGCTCTACGCATGGGCCAAATATGTCCGGCCTAACAGAACCATGGAAACAAGCATACTTGAATCTTGAACACTGGCTAAGCCTGCTTTTCCGACAAAAAAGAAAACTAGCTAAGCCTAATCTTCATGGCACCGGTACAATAAGTTTTGGGATGAGGACGAAATTAGATGTACCTACGATGGAGTACTATAATTGACACAATGTGACGGATATCTTAATCACCGTTAAGCCTGCCGTAATTACGCTTGTCATCTTGTCCACGAAAAGCTGAAGATCAACGGCAGGCAGGCATGGTAAGATTGGTCTTGGTGCTGTATCAAGTACCTACTAATGGCAAATTTACTTCTCCATGTGCAAACGTGTGTGTGGAGGAGCCCGTGGTCAGGCAGGGATAAGATCGTGTCGTTGCTAGTAGCACAACTCGTGGATGCACGTGTTTATTTTGTAATCTGCACGCGCTCTGCTTGTCTGGTTCTGGTTGGCATCTATCTCTGCAGAGATTAGGGATCAAGCGTGAAGCCCACCACTAGTTAAGTTTACTATTCCGTCGTACAATTTGACCACTCTGGCTCCCTCTGAGCCATACGTACATCGAGTATCTGTTTATCGGTGTTGCGATTACAATAGAAATTACTACGGTATCTTTCTTGTTTATTTATACACCGCGTCCATGATATAGTTTGTGACATGCCAATCGCTATCGCAGGAAAGCTCACCCAAGTCGTCCTCAGAGTTTGTCTTGCTTTGACCAACCACAACACCGTTTTCATCCTCAACGAGCACTAGCGGCTTCGTCGTCTAGGTAGCTAAGCTAAGCATCGATCCATGGCGCCCCAACGGAGGGTCCTGATGCTGTGCGGCGACTACATGGAGGACTACGAGGCGGCCGTCCCGTTCTACGCGCTCACGGCGCTCGGCGTCGCCGTCGACTGCGTCGCGCCGGGGAAGCTTCCCGGCGACGCCTGCCTCACCGCGGTGCACGACTACCTCGGCTTCGAGCTCTACACGGAGCTCCCGGGCCACGCCCGGTTCCCGGTCACCGCCGACTTCGCCGCCGCCGCGGCGGCGGACCCGTCGTCGCGGTACGACGCGCTCATCGTCCCGGGCGGCCGGTTCACGGAGCCGCTCAGCTGCGACGAGGCGGCGGTGGCGCTGGTTAAGGCCTTCGCGGCGCCGGCGCCGGCGACGACGCTGCGACGGCGGCCCGTACTGGTGCTGACTTGCCACAGCCAGCTGCTGCTCGCCGCGGCGGGGGGCCTGCGCGGCGGCGTGCGGTGCACGGCGTTCTTCAGCATGCGGCCCGTCGTGGAGCTCGCCGGCGGGAGGTGGGTGGAGCCCGACCCGTGGGGGCTCTGCGTCGCCGACGGCAACGTGCTCACCGCCATCGGGTGGCCCGCCCACGCCGAGATCATCAGGGAGCTCCTCGCCGCCATGGGCTCGCGCGTCGACGGCGGCGGCGGCAAGGCCGTCCTCATCCTCTGCGCGGTGAGCCTAGCCTCTTCTTCTTTCTTTCTTTCCCCCTCGCCGCCGTTCTTCCCCGTTGCGCCGCCGCGGATTTTCACTCTCGTCTTGTGCGTGCGTTGACTTTTGCAGGACTACGTAGACGACTACGAGGCGAACGTGCCGTTCCGGGCGCTGGCCGGCGTGGGCTGCCGCGTCGAGGCCACATGCCCAACAAAGCGCAAGGGTGAGTCCTGCGTCACGGCCATCTACGACGCGGCGCCTGCCGGCTCGCTATCGGTGACCGAGGAGCGGCGCGGCCACAACTTCGTGATGACCATAGACTGGGCCGACGTCAGCGTCGACGACTACGACTGCGTCGTCGTCCCCGGCGGCCGGGCGCCGGAGCTGCTGGTGACCCACGAGAAGGCGGTGGCGCTCGTCAAAGAGTTCGGGGACAAAGGGAAGGTGGTTGCCAGCATTGACCAGGGCCATCTGCTCCTCGCCGCGGCGGGGCTGCTCAAGGGCAAGAGGTGCGCGAGCGGGGTGCCGATGCGGGCGGTCTCGAGGCTGGCCGGCGCTGAGGTCGTCGAGGCCGATGGAGCCGTCGCCGACGGGAAGCTCCTGACGGCGGCGAGCTGGCCGGACCTCGCGCAGTTCTTAGCACGCCTCGTTGACCTCCTCGGCATCACCGTCTCGTTCTGAAATTCCGTCGCACATCCGACGAGTTTAGAGCAACACGAAGGTGTTTCTAGTGCTGCTGGATAAGGTTTCTTATCAAGCAGTAAGGTGTTTCTAGTTCTGAAATTCCGTCGCACATCTGACGAGTTTAGAGGATTGAACGCTTGCCCACACAAATCATGTTCTAAATGTTTGATCCTTCAGAGAATGTTTCTGAGATGTGCATGTGAAATGAGCCGAATAATTGTATTGTTTTCGAAACAAAATCTTTACGAACGATCAATAAATGACATCATTGATATATGTATTAGATCTTAAATTACATATATCACCCACTGAACAATGGTTGTAGTAAGTTAAAAACTTGTTCGATCTAAAACTTGTGCCTTATTTATTCTAGAGTAAAATGCATGTATAGACATTGTACTTGTCTGACTGTTTCGTTTTGGCCATTGTACTTACAATACTGCAAATCTTGACCATTAAATTAGCTTATTCATGTCGATACGGCCATTACCTTTATAACGCTACGTATGTTTGCTGATGTGGCATACGTATAGCCGTGACTCACCCTTCAACATGGAAGTCCATCTGTGCCCTTCTTCTATCTGTTACTCTCTTTCTTTTTGCATACGTGCTCTATTGCTTCTATTTCCATACGCCAGCCAACTAGTTGGGTATGAGAAGTAGAAAGAAAATTTCTTGACCATTAATCTATCATATTTATCTCTACTTAACAATTAAAAATACAAGTGCAGTCTTCTTCTCTGCAGCCTCACTCTTTGCCACAAATGCAGCTTCTCCTTTCAATCACAATGAAGGATGCCACATGAAAAAACAAGCCTTAGATTGATGAACCCAGTGGCGGAGCCAGACTTGAAGCTTTGGAGGGATAAAAAAAGCTATGCTACGCATATTACAGCGATGGCAAGGGCCAAAAATTTAAATTATTAGCAAAACCTCATGCAAAATTTGGATTATGAGGGGAGGGGGGCATGGGCCCTGCCAGCCCCCCCCTTTGGCTTTGTCACTGAACGAACCGTAAACTGGAGAAGGTCTTTCTGCTTACCGAAGCATTGGATCCATGGTCAAAGGTTTCGTACATCTCCTGGGTTGGATCACATCACAGGCTTATGCAGGCTCATGCAGGCCGCTCCAGCTGTCTCTCCAATCAGTTACGCTCGATCTATTTTCTTTCCTTGCTCAGCGTGCCGCCAGAGATCGTTTTGTCTAGCTCTTTCCAAATGATAGACGAGTAATAGATGGAAAGGTTTTGTTGATACAAAAAAATCGTATAGAGATCGCGTCTGTTGGTCAAAGGTTTCGTACATCTCCTGGGTTGGATCACATCACAGGCTTATGCAGGCTCATGCAGGCCGCTCCAGCTGTCTCTCCAATCAGTTACGCTCGATCTATTTTCTTTCCTTGCTCAGCGTGCCGCCAGAGATCGTTTTGTCTAGCTCTTTCCAAATGATAGACGAGTAATAGATGGAAAGGTTTTGTTGATACAAAAAAATCGTATAGAGATCGCGTCTGTTGGTCCTACAGGGGACAATCATTTGAAATTCCACGCGGGAGGGTGAGTCGCGGATATATGTATGCCACATCACTAAATACGTACGATTATGAGGTTAATGAACTTATCGACACGGATGAGCTATATCTTAATGATCGAGTAGAGTAGTGTAGAAAAATAACTAAAATGTTAGGACCTTACAATACATTTAATGTATGGAGGTTTTCTGAAGGATCGACCACATGACATAGCTCCCAGTGTAGTGGCCGAGGCATTGCTAGGTTTTATGCTTGATGATGACATGGCGGTGCTCAACAAGACTGAGGAGGAGGAAGAAGAAGAGACACAACTTGCAACATCAGCAATGACAATAACGACAAAAAAAAGGTCTTGGGGAATGCTATTCTAGATCCTAATAAGGGGCCTCAGGCCCATTTCTAGTTACTTCGATCCCTATATCTGAATCACACTTAACAAATCGTGACCATTATATGCTAATATGTGTGGGTGAATAGATATCATAGGTTTCTTGTTATATCTCTCCCATTGTCATGCTTTTAATAATGGGTAAAAATATTTGGATAACAACTGAGAGGACTTCGATAAAATTTAGGCTTAGCACAACATCAATTTTCTTTCAAGAAGAGGGCTGACCCTCTGTTTTTATTAAACAAAAAAACCATTCAGTCTACAAACCATCCAAAACAGAAAGGTTATGTTGCACCCACACTTGCTCAGGCATCAACCTTTCAAAAGCCAGCACCACCTGTGCTCTTGGCTATGAGACAACACAAAAGAACTACAATTGTTTTAACCAAAACGTTAGAGAAACTAAAAGAAACTGCTTTACGCTTCACGAAACTTTCATCCACCACGGGATTAACCCACCTCCAGTGCTCTTCTCATTGGCGTCCAGCTTCTTGCTTGACCGTAGAAGTCCCGGGCCACCGCCTTTATTAGCCTGTCATCTCCTTGCCGTAGTAGTTCCTGCTCCTTGCTTTTCTCCAAAAGAGACTAGTAATCAAGCCAAGCGCATATGAAAAAAACTACAGCCGTTGGGTCGGTTGGGATGTTCCTAAAACACATAGTTTGTCGCCATTGTTTTTTCCATTCCTCTGTAATTATCCATCTATGGCATCTTCAATGTCTGTGGGGCCATATTGCAGATTAAAGGTCCAGGAAATTATAGTCCATAAAAAGTTAGCAACGGGGCACTTGAAAAACAAGTGCGTGACTGTCTCTGCTGCACCGCAAAAGCCACAGCACTGGTCACCTTTCTACCCTCTTTTGCTTAAGTTATCTTTAGTAAGGACTCTATCTTTGATCATAAGCCATAAGAATACTTTGATTTTCAAAGGTAATTTTACCTTCCAAATGAAACGATGGGGGAACTTAATCTGTTGATACTTTTGAGCTAGATAAAAAGAGTGTGCAGAAACTTTTTATTTGCAGTGAGTCTCCACCTTAGCATATCATTTTCATCAATGAGGGAAAACTCAAGCACACATTGACTGCAATTGTTGCCATTGTGCTATTGTTTTTACCCATAACAACCACCTGAACCTTATGTTACCCCAACCATCGTTTCCAACAGAGGCTACTAATATGTTTTTATTGAAAGTCAAATTGTACAGCCTAGGAAACAAGCTTTCAAGTGTTTCTCCTCCTAGCCATCTATCACACCAAAATTGTGTTCTTTCACCATTGTCAACCTGCATCTCACAAATGTCTAAGAATTTATCTTTATTCTCTAAAATACCTGACCTGAAATGTGAGTCTCCCTGTTTGGCTTTAACATGCCCAAGGATCTCCTTTTTATGATACTTGTTTCTCAAGAGTTGCTGCCACAAACCCTCCTCATTTTCCAAATTTCACAACCATTTACCTAAAAGGCTAATGTTCATGCAATCTAAATCTAGCACTCCCAGTCCACCTTGATCCATTTACGAAATCAATCTTAAACAAAAAAACCACTTTGTTTCTTTCTCTTAACCTCATGTAGTGTTTCATGTAGAACAAGTACACCTTCCATGATAAATCTATTTTTGATGAATGTAATTTGGTTCCCAGCTATCAGTTTGTCAATCACTAGGGTTAATAATATATTTGTTAAAAACTTTGTAATAATCTTATAGCTAACATTAAAGAGGCAGATCGGCCTAAACTTTTGAATGATATCAGCATCCTTGGTCTTGGGAAGCAAGGATATATCACCATAGTTCAGGCACAACATCAAATTTGCACATGAACTTGCCAACATATCCAATTGTTTTGGTGAACCCTACTCGAATGGTTTACTATTTTTTCTGTACTTCATACAAAGGCAGTGATGTTTCATATCTTATTTAGACGGACATGGCACATTTGTGATTTGTCCTACCTCTTTACAGGTTAGTCAATTATTTATTTTCAATTGTTCTGTCAAACAGTGCTATGAAACATAATCACTCAAATTTGCCAAACTGTGAAAATGTCTGTGCCCAATGCAGACCGACTGATGCAAGCAAGTGCTGGATTTCTCATTGGCAACACTGCAAGGTCTATTGCTCCAACCGTAATCAAAGAGAGTTTTCCGTTGTCAGCCGCATGCTTCTTATTCTTCCCTCAAATCTATATTGCTAGCTATAGATGACCCATCCCCAAATCTATTGGCAGGATATTACTGATTCCACTTTTGTGGTGTTGAGTAATGCACTTTTGACTGCACATTTCACCTACATTATTTCTATCAAATTGGTTATTCAGAGCGGTGTCATATTTTACATTGTACATTCATGTACTTTAATTAAATAAAATACTCTGACTAGGTTGCTCTTTCCTACAAACTGAAAAAGATTTGGTCACTCCTTCAAGTAGCCATTGCAGATGAACTGTGAAGATTGCTGCATGGTAAGGCGCACACCCTTGAATTCGCTGCTTATGTTTCCTCTTTTAAAGCTGCAATTTTATCTTCTTTCGTTCCCTTCAAAAGTCCATGCTCGCCTGCTCACTCCGTTTCCTTTATTTTCGTCTATCTTTTTCTTAGAAACATGTTTGTCAGTAAAGCTCATTTCTCGAATCATGATTGCAGGATATTATCAATGCCGTTTCAAGAACATTATTCCAGATTCAGTAGTTATGTTGAATATATGATGCAGCCCAGATTGCAGACATTTTTGGGCGCCACCAACTAGTTCGATGTTCACATGTTTGCTCTGAACTGAATAGAATAAGCCATGTTTCACAAAAAGGAACATATTGTGCAATTATTTAATTTATAAATAATTTACTATCACTCTGTCATGCAGCTGTGTTATCTTCATTTTAAGTGAGATTAAAGCTAGAAATTTTGAGTTGCTGCACATAAATACAAGGTTCATACTTTTCAGGATGCTTTGGTACATTTTTTTCCACTCAATATTTTTCCCACCCTTAGGTAAGATGCCCTGTCTTCTCTACAACTTATTAAATAACTGAAGACACTGAGTTGAGGGTATAAACTAAATGAGTCTTCGTATGGTCTCCAACTCTCCACCCCTAGGTAAGATGCCCTGTCTTCTCAACAACTTATTAAATAACTGAAGACATTGAGTTGAGCGTATAAACTAAAGGAATCTTCGGATGGTCTCCAACTCTCCATACTAAGTTCACATGAATGCAGCAAGAAAATTTTCACCTACCTTTCAGGTTTGAATTGTCTAACAATTTGCGCAGCAACGCGCGGGGTATGCATCTAGTTTCCTAAATAGTTTGTCCAAGATATTAACTGGACAAGTCTTGTACTCCGAAAGGAAACTTCTTTCGCGTGCCGAAAACTTTTTAGTCGACCCCTTGGACATGGCGGGGCTCCATCTGGGCGGAATGCATGGTATTCAGTTTTGGCATGGTCGCTGGACATTGCTTTTAGTGTTGTATATAGTAATATAAAGTGTGTGTCTTATCCATGCACATAAAGGTTGAAAGTTGTTTATGAAGGTTGGTCGATTTCCTCCATGTTTAGCTTCAGCTTGAACAGCAAGTCATAATATGTACCCCGAGCGAGTTCAAATTGGCGATGTAACTCTGTAAGCATCATCGGTATGTGAGCTCTTGTAATGAATCCTCGCAGTTCAACATTTGACGACGGTCGACTACATTTGATTGGTTGTGTCCAAAAGAATGATGTTATCATCATAACTGGAGATGACCATATAAGTATTTTACTGATAAATTTAAACTAAAAGAGCTTCCTAGCTGAAAAGGTTTTTGCAGCTCAAATAAAGTGTTACAAAACTTGAAAATTCCTTTAAAAGCATACTAGCAACACGCGGGAAATCGGAAATTTGGTGAATATATTAAACAGGAGGGACATGCCCCTACTGCTTTTATTCATAACTTAAGAGTAAAATTTATCTGGTGACAAATCCATATAGTTTATATGTCTAGGGACAAGTGCATGGATTGCCGTACGTAGATGCCTTGTGGGTATATATAAACTAGGCTCATTTCGCGATTGGGACGCTGCGGAGAACGACGGTCTCGGCAGTGAGGCCCGGGCCAAAGCCGAAGAGGACACCCCAGTCCATGCCCTCGCCGGTGGTGGCGAGGCCTTGCTTGGCAGAGCGCCTGCGCATCTCGTCGAGGATGAAGAGCACGCAGGCGCTGGACATGTTGCCGTACTCAGCGAGGACGTGGCGTGTGGCGCGGAGCCGGGCCTTGTCAAGCCCCAACTCGGCCTCGGCCCTGTTCAGGATGGCCGGGCCGCCGGGGTGCGCCACCCAGAAGATGGAGTTCCAGTCGGAGATGCCCAGCGGCTTGAACGCCGTCTCGAGCAGGCCCTCGATGTTCGTGGCGATGAGGTCCGGCACGCGTTCCTGCAGGTGGAAGGTGAGGCCCACCTCGCGGAGGTGGCCCAGGATGGCGTCGTCCGAGTCCGGCACGAGCGTCTGCTGGGCCGACACCAGCTGGAACAGCGGCCGCTCGCCGGCGGCCTCGTCGACGGGGCCGGCGCCGACCACGACCGCCGCCGCGCCGTCGCCGAAGAGGGCCTGGCCGATCATGGAGTCGATGTGGGCGGCGGAGGGCCCGCGGAAGGTGACGGCGGTGATCTCGGAGCACACGACGAGCACCCGTGCGCCGCGGTTGTTCTCGGCGAGGTCCTTGGCGACGCGGAGCACGGTGCCGCCGGCGAAGCAGCCCTGGTGGTAGAGCATGACCCGGTTCACCGAGGGCCGCAGGCCCAGGAGCTTGGCGGCCCGGAAGTCGGCGCTGGGCATGTCCACGCCGGCGGTGGCGCAGAAGATGAGGTGGGTGATCTTGGACCTCGGCTGGCCCCACTCAGCCAGCGCCTTCTCCGCCGCCTCCGCGCCGAGCTTGGGCACCTCCTCCACAAGGATGTCGTGCCGCACGTCGAGCGACGGCGCCGAGTACGCGGTCATGTTGGGGTTCTCCTGCAGGAGCTCCTCCGTCACGTGCATGTAACGCTTCCGGACCATCGACTTTTGGCCTGCACATTTTTGCATAATTAACAAGAAAAAAAGATGTTACCACGTGCATGCACGTCGTGCCAAGATGGGTTGGTAACCAGATATCAGTAAGTTGAATTTTTAACCAGCTAAAGCTAGAAGTTCTGAATTACAATACAACATCTTGCTACTTATTGGTTTTCCATGGTACATCATGAGCATTGTTATTGTTACTATAGTACTATACTATATAAACCTTTACCACCATGCACATTACCTGTGCCCTAAAAACCAGTTGTTTTGTGAGCGCAATTACAAGGACACGAGTGACATGACATAACGAACAGTGCCATGGAAAAATCACATGTTCTAATAAAATCAGTATATCTCACGGATTGTACTAATACCAACTTGACTGATGTCCAAACAGTTAATTATTCTAGATGCAAGTTTTCAAAAATCATACCCCCCTCCCCCTCCCTGTTCCGCCCCTGATAACGAAACATTACGTGCAAGTATAGTTATCACGAGAAAGCAAGGGAGTACGAAGGAAGAGTAGCAGTGTGTGGTAGACGCACATAGCCTCGTGAACTTGTTCTTGAGGTCGCTGAGGTGCTCGCTCTTGGTGATCCTGAAGTAGTAGTCGGGGTAGTCAGCCTGGTACACGCAGTTCGGCGGCGTCGCGGTGCCGATTGCCAGCACTGTCGCCACCCCGTCCGCGCGCTGCGCCTTCCTCATCTCCTCCGCCGTCACGTTAGCCGCCATCTCCTCAGTGCCGGAATCGAAGCTGATACAGGGAAAACAGCAACAACCAAGCTGGTGGCTACTAGCTCAGAAGTAACTGGCCTGTGGGCTTATGATCAGCCTCGTATCTGTGTGCTTCGAAGGGAGTTTGTAGTTACCCATATATATAGGCGTGGTCGTGGTAACAAACTCCTAGCTAAGAATAGGAAAAGGTACCAAGACGGGAACTTGCTGAGACCACGTCTCTAAACCAGCACACATCTCAGGCCTTTCAAAAGGTCGGCGGGCAATGTCAATGTCGTGCAAACGTTTCAACTATCTCAATAATACCAGTAGGGAACAAAATTCAGGAGAGACTAACACATGTGTATTCGCTTCAAATTTAAATATTGGGTTGCAGCCAATTTTGTGCTCATCTGGTGTTCCTCCAAAGACACACACAAATTTAAAATACTGAACCCCAAAGACAAATTTTGCGACATCTCGTGTTGAACCGTGCTAACTGCAATGAGATATGTATACCTTTTGACATTTGATCTCGTGCATTTTTTTAACTTTACATTACCGAGATTGAATGATTTATTTCTAATTTGTAAAGCTCAATATATATATATATATATATATATATATATATATATATATAGGGAAAATCCATTTTACTCCCGGGTGTAGTTACTCCCACTTCTAAAAAACCACCTTGGGTATGTGTACATACCCATTTATTATTTTTAGTATGTACATATACCCAAAATAAGATTTTTCAAAGTGATAACCATGAAAATTTTTGAGTGGAACTCATATTTTTTTCACCTTGTTATATATCACGTTTCTTGTATTGAAAAAGGAGTATGTCCATATACTTGATATATCCTCATATAAAAAAAAGGTATGTCCACATACCACTTTTAAAAATCAAGTATGTGTACATACCTTTTTTAGAAACCTCAAGTATGAACAGATACCTTTCATATTATGAGATACAAATGTGGGAGTAACTACACCCGAGAGTAGAAAAAAGGCTTCCTATATATATATATATATATAACATTAAATTAACTAGAAACACACAAGTCTTATGGATGTTCACATGAAAATGTGTGTATATGCGTTCTAGCCGAAGAAAATTATCCCTTATTATACATAAAGCTCAATATAAATACAGAAAAAAATCCAAATTACTCCCCTCAAGTATAGTCAAAGTCTACATAACCTCCTAAACTATTTTTTTTGTTGATTTCACCCCTAAACTACGTCACTTGGTTTAATTTACCCCTAATACAATTTGTCTTTTTTATTTCTCCATGCACAAGTGTGGCATCAGGTTCAAATTTTACGATATGATAGTAGACATCGTAACTCATGTCATAAAATATAAAATCAATAATTTTTATCATGATTTTGATGCGCTGAGATATTTAATAATTAGGTAATCCTTGGGATACAATATTATATTGAAAAATACGACAAAAAATTCATGATATATTTTTTCTGACATACATTGTGATATTCACTACATCCATGCATAATTTTAAATTAAAATTCAATACGTGCATGGAGAAATAAGAAAGACAAATTGTATTAAGGGGTGAATTGAACTAAGTGACATAGTTTAGGGGGTAAAATAAACCAAAAGATAGTTTAGGGGGTTATGTGGACTTTGGTTATACTTGAGGGGAGTAATATTAACTTTTTCCATAAATATATGTACCATTATACTACATTTTTTCTATTATAATTATATATGTCACAGACTCTAATAACAATATGATACTATCTAGATGACTGTACGATTTTGGTTGGATGACATCAATCTCAAATGTCAATATGCAACATGTCCGATTTTTGTTAGACTAAACATAGAACTATCTTCACATAAAGTTTTTCTTTATCCAACTTTGTAAGAACTAGTTAAATTTTTTTGAAGTTTAGCTGCGAACTTAAAAATTGTATGCACGAGTCACAAAAAAAGAATTTCTCATGGTTCAAGTCATGGCTATAACTGTGAGACATACTATATTATCCCTCAGAGTTCTAGCATTATTTATTTGACAGTTATTACAATTGAGAACCGTGGGAGAAAACTTATTTTTTTTTGGGAAAACCGTGGGAGAAAACTTGACCGCCAGTGTTAGTAAAGATCCGTGTGAGTACTCAATACTCTCGATTCATAAAGAATTGTGCGAGGCTGTGTGTTTCATCCCCTACCAGTGGCGAAGCTACATATAGCTTCCCTGGTGCACTGGCACCAAGGTGAATCACAATTTTATCACTAATGAGCTTCATTTTGACTGTATGTGCAATAGTTCCCCCCCCCCCCCCCCCCCCCCCAATTTGATCATTTGGCACCACCCTTATGCTGATTCTAGCTGCGACCCTGTCCCCTACGACTATTAATTTCTTCCCTTTTCTTTTTGCAAACGCCCGAGGATTCTGTGGTAGTGGATTTCGGTTTTTAAAGTCAAAATACCAGGTTTTTCAGCGCCGTGAGGTAATTTTTCCGAAAGTGCACATTGCATGCTCCAGTTATGGCGGCGGGTTTAAGCGTGTATTTGATGTGGACACCTACTTTTGAATACACGCACAAACAAGTCCAGCCGCTGAATTCAGGCAAAAGGACCAGTTAAATGAGCACGTGCAAAACATCTTTGTCGTTTTCAGGTTGAGGAACCTGTTTTTTAGTCTATAATATGCATGATGAGTTGATACTAATTATAGTTGTTCAGAGAACCTCTATTAGCTTTCACGTCTTAATTTGCTGCCTCGAGAAAATTAAATGTGATGATTCTAGTTTACCATAATTGTGCCGCATATATGCATGAGCTAATGCTGAAAACTTTATTCTATACTAAATAATCTTAAGCATTTTGATATAGCACAGGATGCTAATGGATTTATTGATGTCTTTGTCGTCGCATAGATTATGTGCCTCACCTTCTGTGATCCATGGATTGTGCCTTGCACCGCTACTTGCACTGCAGATTTTCATTCATCCCCCTTTCGCAACAACATGCAAAGCATGTCAATTCGTCCCTGCTGCCTAACCTTTCATCTATTTGTTTGGTTTTGTTTCCCCTGTTGAAAGGTCTACATATGTATACGTACACCAGAGGCAATTCCATTATATAAATATCTATTTCTCACTTCTATAAATATCTATTTCTCACTTCTCAGTGCTATAACAATGTTATGTGGATGTATTAGACAACTTTTGTTGAACTTCTCTAATTGCTAAGTTTATGGAAGAAACAAATCATAGTAGTCAAAGCTAAATTCGTAACAATTGTTTTTAGTGACACAAGATGATATTTAAACCATGCTTGAATTCAAATTCGTACCAAGCTTGAATTCAAATTTGTCAAGGCAATGAGATAAAGCTTCCCAATTGACCATTTGGGTGACGAGAGGAACTAAACGTGATGCCATTCTATTACTCTTTCTGTTTGTTTCCTAGAAAATATTTCATCCAAGATTCAGTTTCCCAATCTTATTCACCTTACTAGAAGGGCTGGTCAAATTTTAAGCCCATGGTCTTAATGAACACTGATGCTACCTACCAGCAGACCCCAAAAGGCAGTTGTCATTTTTTTGTATTTAATAAACTCAATTATTTGGTTCATCAGGCCAGCATCAGCTTAATAATTAATCATGACGTTACATAATTGCATCTTAACTCGCATGTGACTGTCACATAATTTTACTGGTGACTGCAAAAAGACAAATCGAGCATCAGTTTGTATATCAAACAAAACACATGATCTTGGCTCATAATCTTAAGTCTTCAGAAAATTTTCAAAGGCATCGATTGAAGCAACAACAATAAATAAATAAATAAATAAATCTTACATGTGCCAATATCAATACGACATTATGCATCCTTAATTAAAAACTCTAAAAAGAGACTTGTTGCTCCCAAGCAAGAGTGCGCTACCCCTACATGCAGCCCATGCGGCCTGTGAGGCTTTTGTCGTGAAGCAGGCTTGACACGGAGAGGAGAAAAATGCCCATACTGATGTCGTCGCATCAATTACTCAATCTCAAAACTTTAAAATGTCATAATTAACTCTCTCGTACAACGTTCGTTTTCTATTCTTCTTGCACCATTGTGTTCTACGGATCGAAAACAGACGTCATATGACCGAGTTATGAATTTTTAAGATTTAGGATGGAGTCATTGATGCGATGACATCAGGCGAAAGCGACATCCTGCTTTCACGCGTGGGCTGCTCCTTTCTCTGCTGAATAAGGACACATGCTGATTCCTGGTTTGAAGGATGAACAAATGGAACAGGTGACAGTTGCACGTGAAGGTGTGGGAAGCGCAATCACCTATTGCGCGATAGATCACAGTGTATATAGTAAGGTAGTGCAGCAATGTGACTGCCACATAATTGTTTTGACTTCTGTAAAAAATACAAATAGATAATCAGTTTTAAATCAAACAATGCGGGATGTCTCATCTCAGGTTTGATTTTATGATTTATTAATAATCCGGGCTTCCAGTCTAGTCTTTAGACCAATTTCAAAGGCATCGATTGATGCACAAAAAAATAGTATTACTAACCGAAATAAAGTTCCGACATGACAATTTTCATGATGAGAGAGGAACCAAACGTGATGCCATTTTATTTACTGTATTCATTTTTTTCCTAGTAAACTTTCATCCAAGATTTTGTTTCCGGGTCTTATTCACCTTAAGACAAGCGCTGATCAAATTTAATACCCACGGTCTTAGTGAACGTTGATGCTACCTACCGGACCCGAAGTTTTTGTGATTATTAAACTCAATCGGTTCATCCGGCTGTCATCACTTATTAATCATGATATTACGTCTGAACTGTCGCATTGTCCATGTGACAGCCACACAATTTTATTGGCCACTGCGAAAGGAACAAATTAAGCGCCAGTTTTGAATATTAAATAACACGGCATCTTGTCTCGTCTCTGGTCCGAGGTTAAGATCCATTAACCTTCTCAGTCTCATGTTGGTTAATAGACAATGTTCAAAGGCACCAACTGAAGGAAATAAATATGCACCACTCTCAATTCGAAATTATATATCTTCTGCAAAAATTAAACTATATGTTTGCTCTATATACAGCAAATAATAATGTATTCTTCTTCAAACAACAACTAATTAAGGCCTTGTTTGCATTAGTTTTAGCTTATTCAAAGCTTATTTTAGGTGTGGTTTCAAAAAACTGGTTTCTAAAAGAAAGTCGGGTGAGTTTATTTGGATTCTTGGTTTATAAAAAAAAACTAGTTTCTAGATTTTGGGCTGTTAATGACTTCTTGCCATCCTGATTTTAGTTGGGTTGGACCAGCTTCTTGGTTTACAAAAAAATGGTAAACTAGTTTTTATAAGCTGGACCAAAAGCTACCCTGTTTGAATCCTCTCTAGCTTCCACAACCTAGATTCTAAAAATCCAGAAAGATCCAAACAAGCCCTAAACTATGTGTTTCAAAGTCACATGTGTGCATCATCCATGTGACTACATAATTTTATCGACCACCGCAAAAGAAAAATCGAGCTAGGCGTGTTGAGAAACCGGTTTTATCGATCACACTCTCTAACAGGACTGAACATTGGATTGAACACCTCGTCAACCTCCTCGGCATCACCGTCTCGTTCTGAAATTCCATCGCACATCTGACGAGTTTAGAGCTCTTGCCATACAAATCATGCTCTAAATGTTTAATCCTTCAGAAAATGTTTGTGAGATGTGCATGTGAATAATGAGCCGAACAATTGTATTTTTTTGAAACAAAAACTTTATGAATGATTAATAAATGGCATCATTGATATATGTATCAGATCTTAAATTACATATATCACCCAATGAACAGTGATTATAGTAAGTTAAAAACTTGTGCAGCCAATTTTGTGCTCATCTGGTGTTCCTCCAAAGACACACACAAATTTAAAATACTGAACCCCAAAGACAAATTTTGCGACATCTCGTGCTAACTGCAATGAGATATGTATACCTTTTGACATTTGATCTCGTGCA
The DNA here is from genome assembly GCA_007726485.1 of Eragrostis curvula. Taxonomy (NCBI): domain Eukaryota; kingdom Viridiplantae; phylum Streptophyta; class Magnoliopsida; order Poales; family Poaceae; genus Eragrostis; species Eragrostis curvula. The sequence goes on along the minus strand of CM017440.1, from coordinate 26,174,626 downwards.
TTTTTTTTAACTTTACATTACCGAGATTGAATGATTTATTTCTAATTTGTAAAGCTCAATATATATATTAGATTAAATTAACTAGAAACACACAAGTCTTATGGATGTTCACATGAAAATGTGTGTATATGCGTTCTAGCCGAAGAAAATTATCCCTTATTATACATAAAGCTCAATATAAATACAGAAAAAAATCCAAATTACTCCCCTCAAGTATAGTCAAAGTCTACATAACCCCCTAAACTATTTTTTTTGTTGATTTCACCCCTAAACTACGTCACTTGGTTTAATTTACCCCTAATACAATTTGTCTTTTTATTTCTCCATGCACAAGTGTGGCATCAGGTTCAAATTTTACGATATGATAGTAGACATCGTAACTCATGTCATAAAATATAAAATCAATAATTTTAATCATGATTTTGATGCGCTGAGATATTTAATAATTAGGTAATCCTTGGGATACAATATTATATTGAAAAATACGACAAAAAATTCATGATATATTTTTTCTGACATACATTGTGATATTCCCCCCCCCCCCCCCCCCCCCCCCCAATTTGATCATTTGGCACCACCCTTATGCTGATTCTAGCTGCGACCCTGTTCCCTACGACTATTAATTTCTTCCCTTTTCTTTTTGCAAACGCCCGAGGATTCTGTGGTAGTGGATTTCGGTTTTTAAAGTCAAAATACCAGGTTTTTCAGCGCCGTGAGGTAATTTTTCCGAAAGTGCACATTGCATGCTCCAGTTATGGCGGCGGGTTTAAGCGTGTATTTGATGTGGACACCTACTTTTGAATACACGCACAAACAAGTCCAGCCGCTGAATTCAGGCAAAAGGACCAGTTAAATGAGCACGTGCAAAACATCTTTGTCGTTTTCAGGTTGAGGAACCTGTTTTTTAGTCTATAATATGCATGATGAGTTGATACTAATTATAGTTGTTCAGAGAACCTCTATTAGCTTTCACGTCTTAATTTGCTGCCTCGAGAAAATTAAATGTGATGATTCTAGTTTACCATAATTGTGCCGCATATATGCATGAGCTAATGCTGAAAACTTTATTCTATACTAAATAATCTTAAGCATTTTGATATAGCACAGGATGCTAATGGATTTATTGATGTCTTTGTCGTCGCATAGATTATGTGCCTCACCTTCTGTGATCCATGGATTGTGCCTTGCACCGCTACTTGCACTGCAGATTTTCATTCATCCCCCTTTCGCAACAACATGCAAAGCATGTCAATTCGTCCCTGCTGCCTAACCTTTCATCTATTTGTTTGGTTTTGTTTCCCCTGTTGAAAGGTCTACATATGTATACGTACACCAGAGGCAATTCCATTATATAAATATCTATTTCTCACTTCTATAAATATCTATTTCTCACTTCTCAGTGCTATAACAATGTTATGTGGATGTATTAGACAACTTTTGTTGAACTTCTCTAATTGCTAAGTTTATGGAAGAAACAAATCATAGTAGTCAAAGCTAAATTCGTAACAATTGTTTTTAGTGACACAAGATGATATTTAAACCATGCTTGAATTCAAATTCGTACCAAGCTTGAATTCAAATTTGTCAAGGCAATGAGATAAAGCTTCCCAATTGACCATTTGGGTGACGAGAGGAACTAAACGTGATGCCATTCTATTACTCTTTCTGTTTGTTTCCTAGAAAATATTTCATCCAAGATTCAGTTTCCCAATCTTATTCACCTTACTAGAAGGGCTGGTCAAATTTTAAGCCCATGGTCTTAATGAACACTGATGCTACCTACCAGCAGACCCCAAAAGGCAGTTGTCATTTTTTTGTATTTAATAAACTCAATTATTTGGTTCATCAGGCCAGCATCAGCTTAATAATTAATCATGACGTTACATAATTGCATCTTAACTCGCATGTGACTGTCACATAATTTTACTGGTGACTGCAAAAAGACAAATCGAGCATCAGTTTGTATATCAAACAAAACACATGATCTTGGCTCATAATCTTAAGTCTTCAGAAAATTTTCAAAGGCATCGATTGAAGCAACAACAATAAATAAATAAATAAATAAATCTTACATGTGCCAATATCAATACGACATTATGCATCCTTAATTAAAAACTCTAAAAAGAGACTTGTTGCTCCCAAGCAAGAGTGCGCTACCCCTACATGCAGCCCATGCGGCCTGTGAGGCTTTTGTCGTGAAGCAGGCTTGACACGGAGAGGAGAAAAATGCCCATACTGATGTCGTCGCATCAATTACTCAATCTCAAAACTTTAAAATGTCATAATTAACTCTCTCGTACAACGTTCGTTTTCTATTCTTCTTGCACCATTGTGTTCTACGGATCGAAAACAGACGTCATATGACCGAGTTATGAATTTTTAAGATTTAGGATGGAGTCATTGATGCGATGACATCAGGCGAAAGCGACATCCTGCTTTCACGCGTGGGCTGCTCCTTTCTCTGCTGAATAAGGACACATGCTGATTCCTGGTTTGAAGGATGAACAAATGGAACAGGTGACAGTTGCACGTGAAGGTGTGGGAAGCGCAATCACCTATTGCGCGATAGATCACAGTGTATATAGTAAGGTAGTGCAGCAATGTGACTGCCACATAATTGTTTTGACTTCTGTAAAAAATACAAATAGATAATCAGTTTTAAATCAAACAATGCGGGATGTCTCATCTCAGGTTTGATTTTATGATTTATTAATAATCCGGGCTTCCAGTCTAGTCTTTAGACCAATTTCAAAGGCATCGATTGATGCACAAAAAAATAGTATTACTAACCGAAATAAAGTTCCGACATGACAATTTTCATGATGAGAGAGGAACCAAACGTGATGCCATTTTATTTACTGTATTCATTTTTTTCCTAGTAAACTTTCATCCAAGATTTTGTTTCCGGGTCTTATTCACCTTAAGACAAGCGCTGATCAAATTTAATACCCACGGTCTTAGTGAACGTTGATGCTACCTACCGGACCCGAAGTTTTTGTGATTATTAAACTCAATCGGTTCATCCGGCTGTCATCACTTATTAATCATGATATTACGTCTGAACTGTCGCATTGTCCATGTGACAGCCACACAATTTTATTGGCCACTGCGAAAGGAACAAATTAAGCGCCAGTTTTGAATATTAAATAACACGGCATCTTGTCTCGTCTCTGGTCCGAGGTTAAGATCCATTAACCTTCTCAGTCTCATGTTGGTTAATAGACAATGTTCAAAGGCACCAACTGAAGGAAATAAATATGCACCACTCTCAATTCGAAATTATATATCTTCTGCAAAAATTAAACTATATGTTTGCTCTATATACAGCAAATAATAATGTATTCTTCTTCAAACAACAACTAATTAAGGCCTTGTTTGCATTAGTTTTAGCTTATTCAAAGCTTATTTTAGGTGTGGTTTCAAAAAACTGGTTTCTAAAAGAAAGTCGGGTGAGTTTATTTGGATTCTTGGTTTATAAAAAAAAACTAGTTTCTAGATTTTGGGCTGTTAATGACTTCTTGCCATCCTGATTTTAGTTGGGTTGGACCAGCTTCTTGGTTTACAAAAAAATGGTAAACTAGTTTTTATAAGCTGGACCAAAAGCTACCCTGTTTGAATCCTCTCTAGCTTCCACAACCTAGATTCTAAAAATCCAGAAAGATCCAAACAAGCCCTAAACTATGTGTTTCAAAGTCACATGTGTGCATCATCCATGTGACTACATAATTTTATCGACCACCGCAAAAGAAAAATCGAGCTAGGCGTGTTGAGAAACCGGTTTTATCGATCACACTCTCTAACAGGACTGAACATTGGATTGAACACCTCGTCAACCTCCTCGGCATCACCGTCTCGTTCTGAAATTCCATCGCACATCTGACGAGTTTAGAGCTCTTGCCATACAAATCATGCTCTAAATGTTTAATCCTTCAGAAAATGTTTGTGAGATGCATGTGAATAATGAGCCGAACAATTGTATTTTTTTGAAACAAAAACTTTATGAATGATTAATAAATGGCATCATTGATATATGTATCAGATCTTAAATTACATATATCACCCAATGAACAGTGATTATAGTAAGTTAAAAACTTGTTCAATCTAAAACTTGTGCATTATTTATTCTATTCAGAGATTTTCTTGTAAAATAAAATATGAAGGGTATGATAAAGTAATATAGAAAAACAACTAAAATATCTGGAGTCTACAATACATTTAATGGATGGAGGTGATCCAAAGGACCACATGACATAGTCCCCGTTGTAGTGGCTGAGGCATTGCTAGGTTTTACGCTTGATGGCGGTGCTCAATGACACGGAGGAGGAGGAGGAAGAAGAAGATGGTGGAGACACAATTTGCAACGTCAGCAATGACAATAACGACAACAAAAAGGTCTTGGGGAATGCTCTTCTAGATCCTAAGGGGCCTCAAGCTCTTGCTTCTAATTACTTCTATCGCTATGTTTGAATCATGCTTAACAAATCTCGACCATTACAATTGAGTTTATGCTAATATGTGTGGGTGAATAGAGATCATTGGTTTCCTGTTACATTTCTCCCATTTTCATGCTTTTAATACTGGGTAAAAAGATTTGGATAACAACTGAGAGGACTTTGATAGAATTTAGGCTGAGCACAACATCAAATTTGCACATGAATTTAGGCTCAGTCTTCGAAGATGCTCATAGGGGTAGGGTTTGCGTATGTGCGTCCATAGGGGTGAGTGTGCGTGCGTTGTGAGTGTCTGAGTTGTACTGTGTAATCACAAAAAAAAAATTGCACATGAAGTTGCCAACATAGCCAATTGTTTTGGTGAACCCTACTCGAATGGTTTGGTATTTTTCTGTGTTTACTAACCATGTTATCTTTAACCATTTTTATCTTTAGAATATATTTGCGGTTCTCATAACGTCTTTGATACAGTTCAATCTACACATTTGAATTATATGGATTGATAAAGTGTCTGGTAAATAGTCATAAACATATTTTGTTATCGTTGTTGCTACTAATATATATTACTTCATTTAGCTGTCCACTAATTGTTAGGCCATTGACTTCTGGTAGGATTTTAATAGCCATGTCCAAAAGGGATTTGTTTCTGTAAACATATATGTTAACAATATATTTCTTTATATTTTTTGTGATTATCTTAGGACATTCTACCCCTAACATGCTTGATTATTTCCTAAATAGTTTGTCCAAGATATTTAGTATACATGTGAGTTTTTTTAGATAATGCATTACATTTTTCCTTAAAATAGTTTATAATACTTTTTAGGACAATGATTATGTAAGGTGAGTAAACATCATGAACTCAGGGTACAATAAGACTTTGACAAGGCTACAAATTTTTTACATTCATAGGTTTCACAGCTAGCAAGGAATCTCAAGCTTTATTTGATTTAGGCTAGATTCATTTATTTGATTATTAGATTGTTTGAATGAAAACATTGGTTTAATATAACAGACTTGATACTATCCGGTTAGTCTTTTTTTTTTGCCTCGCCGCCTTTCTTCCCGATTGCGCCGCCGCGAATCTAACTCGTCTACGAGGCGAACGACGTGCAGTTGCGGGCGCTGGCCGACGTGGAATGCCGCGTCGACGCGGCATGCCTGACAAAGCGCAAGGGCGAGTCCTGCGTCACGGCCATCTACGATGCGGCGCCTGCTGGCTTAGTATCGGGCTCTACATCGCTGATGGCCACGTTCTCACCACCATCAGGTTGCCCGTGCACACCGAGATCATCATGGAGATCCTCGCCGGCCTGGGCGCGCGCGTCGACAGCAGGAGCGGCAAGGCCGTCCTCATCCTCTGCGCAGTGAGCTAGCTAGAGTCTTCCCCATCGCCACCGTTCTTGTTCAGTGGCGAGTCCAGCCGGCAGGGGGGGGGGGGGGCACCCCAGATCCAGCCTAAAGTGATTTTGCAGCACTGTAGCACCATTTTTTCTTTTCTTTTTCAATTTTTTTCCTTGTTTTGGCCCACCCATGTGAGACCAACAAGCTTCCGGCCCACCCCCAAGTCTGGGCCTAGACTCGCCACTGTTCTTGTTGCTGTGCTGCGCCGCCGCCGATTTAACTCTCGTCTCGTGCGTTGATGGTTCAGGACTACGTCGACGACTACAAGGCCAATGTGCCGTTCCCGGTGTTGGCTTCAGCCAGAATCAATCACACACACGCAAACACGAACGCCGGCGAGAGGGAGTCAGAAACAGGGGATTTGCCGACGATGAACGTCGCGGAGCCAATTGCTCCCGTATCTTGGCAAATTCTTGTTGAACTGGACTGGGTAGAGTACAATTGGGGAGTAAAGGTAAAGGGGCCTCTACTAGGCCGGGGAACTCGACTCGACGCCGGCCGTTGTGCACGTTCCGTGGAACACATTCAGCCATGACCCCGAGCCGTTGCTCGACCAGGTCATGGCGGCTTCTTCCACAAGAATCTGCGCCACGCACAACACTCGAACCATTCACTCTACCACTCGATCAAACCATGCAGCCGGCATCTGAACTAACTCACGCACGCATTGCCTACCCGTACCTAGCCTGCAGACAGACACACGCGCGCACGCACAGCAGGACACGCAGACTCAACCATGCCTGGAACACAGCCATGGAGACTTGATCATTTCCAAGCGCAAGGGCGAGTCCTGCGTCACGGCCATCTACGAAGCCGCACCTGACTTGACGACGGTGAGCTGAGGAGCGACGCGGCCACAACTTCGTGGTGACCTACACCCACGAGATGGTGGTGGCGCTCGTCCGGGAGTTCGGACAAGGGGAAGGTGGTTGCCAGCATTGACCAGGGCCATCTGGTTCTCGCCGCGGCAGGGGTGCTCAAGGGAAAGAAGTCCACGAGCAGGGCGCCGATGCGGGTGATCTCGAGGCTGGCCGACGCGGATGTCATTGAGGCCCATGGAGCTGTCGCCGATGGATCCTCCCATGCCTCTGATTAGTTTTTAGAGCATTGAATGTCGACACACATCATGTTCTAAATGTTCAATCCTCATGAGCAGGGACGGAGTTTCTTTAAAGCTAAGGTGGGTCCTGCCAAACACCCCCCCCCCCCCTCTCCCCAACATTTGAGCAATCTCTACACTGAATTGTGGTGTTTGATTCATCTTACTAACTAATATGTAATATTTTCAACCTAATTCATCTACCATTTCCTAATGGCCCCCTCAAGATTTGAGTGCACTGCAAGCTCGGTTGTTGCTCACGAGCTGAACAATTGTATTCCTTTTGTTCGCGAAACCAGAATCTTTATGAACCACTAAGGTGGTGTTTGGGTCCCGTATAGCTTCCTATGAATCTGAATTCTAGATGTAGTTTCTATAATCTGACTTCTAAAAAAAATCCGAGAGGAGGTGTTTGAATCCTGGATTCTCTTAAAATCTAGATTCCCAGTTTTTGAGGTGTTTAGTGACTATCTTGTCCTTCCTATATTTTTAGTGAGCGGTGGCACAAGCTGTAATTATCTAAAAGCATTAAAGGGCAGTGGGTCATTTGACAAATAAAAGCACGCGAAAGCTGGGTTAGGCCAGATTATGAGATTCTAAAATCCTATAATCTGAATTCTAGAATTTGCAATCTTGCTTGTTTGGATCCCCTATAGCTTTAAAATCTGGATTCTTAAAATCTAGGTGGATCCAAACAGGCCCTAATAAATGGCATTATTTATTTTGAAAGGAATAAATAACATCATTGATATGGATTAGAGCTCCGAATTGCGTATATCTCAATACTGGTTGTAGTAAGTTAAAATTTAAACGTGCCTTGCAATCAATAAGTTAGCATACATTTAGTCTGCAATTCTTGTGCAACAAACAAAAGCAATTTTCTCCTAAGTTATACATCAATTTTATAATAGAATAATATAGGAAAAATAAATATTAGAAGATCAAAATATGTACAATGGATGGTGGTGGTCCGAAAGACGTTGTGATGCAATTTTCACGTTAATGTCCGGGGCAAATCTAAGCATCACACCCGATGAAGACATAATGACACACTATGGGGCAAGGGTTTGCTTCTCGTTGCTTTAAATAACAAATCGATATCACACTAAACAAATCATGTCCATTACAATTGAATTTAAGATAATAGGTGTAGGTGAAAAGAATTCTCAAGCTTCCCCATCATATCTATTATGTGGCAATGTCTCTCATACTGGATAACAACTGAGAGGATTTCGATAAAGTATAGGCTTAGTATAAAATGAAAATTTTCACATGAAGTTATCAACATATCTAGTTGTATTTGTGAACCTTCCTTCTAGGCTATTCATTTATGGTAATCACACTTGTTTTAACCTTTTTATCTTTTGAAATGTGTTTCAAGCTCCAATGAAGTTATGATATTATGGAGGCACATCTCTGATATAGTTAATGTTTTTGATCTACACATTTGAATTATATGGATTGATAATTTTTGATTGGCAATATGCCATAAATATGTCTTGTTTTTGTTATTGCTGCTAATATATATTATTTCATTTGGGTGTCCTCTAATTGTTAGTTCATTGCCGTCTGGTAGGATTTTAATAGCTATGTTAAAAAATGATTTGTTTCCATAAACATATATGTTAACCATGTCTTTGTCTATAACACTTTTTTTGTGATTATCTTAGAAGAACCTTGCTACGTAAAGTCTGTTCGACTGCTTCCACGCACATGATGCCGCACTTTTTTGATTATCAAGAATAGTTACATTGTTTGATCACAAACCCATAATGAAACTAGGGAGGTCATCCAGCCAGATACAAGAATGTTTTGAAATAAAAGCTACCCTAGCTAATTCATACGCAACTTGATTGGAATCCATGTAGCAATGCTCAACGGAAATATTGAAACCGCTCCATAGCATGGTACAATCATCATAAATAGCAGCAGCCGTTGTTGCCGGGAATCTCCCTTCTTGCATTGTCCCGACCACCTGCAAACAATCAGATTGCACAATGAAGCGATCACATTCAACGTGTTGTGCCAGTAATAGCCCTTCCTTGAGTGCATAAGCTTCCGCCATCAGAGTATCGGTCACATGTGGCAAGTAGCCTTGAGCTGCTGCAATACATCTCCATGCTGAATCTCTTATCACAACTCCCGTGCTTCCACGCCTCATGACAAACTTCATTCTTGATTGCATTATCACAACTCCCGTGCTTCCATCTCTAGAGCAACATGAAGGTGTTTCAAGTGCATGACGAACTCAAGCAGCTGGATACAGGGGATTTCTTAATCAAACCAGGAAGTGTGTTTCGTGGCAATTGCATTGACAAACTACTCCATCTGCTCCACTTCTACGTATCAACAACTAAAGAATACATATTATAAATCTTTATTACGCAACAGCACGCACTCCTTGTGTATGGAACTTTTAAGGCCCATTGAGCATTCATGTGATGTCTCATATAAGCCTGCGATAGCCAAACTGACTGTTCAACTGTGATACATGTTTGTTAACCTCTTATTAGAAGTAATATTTGTAGCTATACCCCAAGCAGAACAGGTATGGCTACACACATATATTGCTAGATCATAATTTCATTTCCAACACTAGTGCAAGACACTTCAACCCTGCGATCTGAACAAGAAAAAAAGATATACCAAACAGGAATCATGTAACCTAATCCAAGTGTATTTCTATTTTCATTTTATATACGATGCCATTAAGCTCCTCGTTTTTTAAATGCTTTTTCGTTGAATACGAATCTTCAAAGGTTCAGGCGTTCTGCCGATTTCCTATCTTATCCTAAGTTCATCGAACTGAAAGACCTGGCTTGACTTAGTTTCTATCAAATTTATCTGAATATCAGTGACCATGACTCAAATTATTTGCATTTAGACTGCTCTTCATTAGCAAAAGTAAAATCCATGGGTCTATATGTAATGTTATCTTTTGACTAAAACTGGACCTAGGCCTTTAACCCGAACCAGATTAGCTATGACAAGTCCAAACTTTCTTTTAGCATTGATGAAATCTTTCGAGTCATTTGTTGGCCCAAAGGGAAATTTCATTCAGTCTCAGCCCAACAAGGGTTCATGGGTTACATATATATAGAGTTCAACATAAGGACCTAAACGTAAATAGATAAAAGTAGGGGTACTACACTCAAGGACTTATTCTTTCATTCTCCCCCTAAGTCTTGAGTGGTAGTTGTGCCATCCCGATCCTAGACCGAAGCTCCTGAAACTTGACCTTGAGTGGTAGTTGTGCCATCCCGATCCTAGACCGAAGCTCCTGAAACTTGACCTTTCCAAGTGGCTTGGTAAGAATGTCAGCGAGCTGATCTTGGGTGTTGATGTAGTCGGCCTTGATGCTTCCCTCCTCCAGGCAGCTCCTGATGAAGTGGTACTTGACCCGGATATGTTTGCTGCGCTCGTGGAAGACGGGATTCTTGGCCAACGCAAGGGCAGACTTGCTGTCCACCCGAAGCTCCACTGCTTCGGCTTCTCGACCAAGGAGATCACCAAGCAGTCGTGCTAGCCAGAGTCCTTGGGTCGAAGCAGAGTTGGCGGCTATGTACTCGGCCTCACAGCTGGATTGGGCCACCACCTGCTGCTTGATCGACTGCCAGCTGACAAGGCACTTGCCGAGGAAGAAGAGTGTCCCGCTCGTACTCTTGCTGTTGTCGATGTCGCCGGCGTGGTCGCTGTCGCTGTAGCCGATGAAGTGTGCCGCGCCGGGACACCTTGGGTAGTGCAGGCCGTAGTCGAGGGTGCCCGCCACATAGCGAATGATCCTCTTGACAGCCTGCATGTGCTCCTGTGTCGGTCGCTGCATGAACCGACTGACATACCCGACAGTGAACGCCAAGTCCGGCCGCGTGTGGACGAGGTAGCGAAGGCTCTCCACAAGGCGCCGGTACTGCGTGGTGTCGACCTCCTCAGCGGTGCTGTTGCGGCTCAGCTTCAGCCGCTCCTCCATGGGTGTGTGAGAGGGGTTGCAGCCGGTGAGGCCGCCTAGCTCAACGATGCGCTTGGCGTAGGCGGTCTATCGAAGTGTGATGCCGGAGTCGTCCTGGTGCACCTCGATCCCCAGGTAGAAGGAGAGAGGCCCCAGGTCACTCATCTGGAAGGCGGTCTTCATCTCAGCCTTGAACGCCTCCACGTCAGCTTCCTTGGCTCCAGTGATGACCAAGTCGTTGACGTAGACGCCCACCAGCAGGGCATAGCCTCCTTTGCTCGAACCCCATCGCCCTGAGGGTGGAGTCCAGCTTGGTGTTCCATGCCCGCGGCGCCTGTCGTAGGCCGTAGAGGGCCTTGCGCAGCCGCAGAACCTTGTGCTCCTGGCCGGGGATGACGAATCCTGGCGGCTGGTGCACGTAGACCTCCTCCTTCAAGTCGCCGTTGAGGAAGGCCGACTTGACGTCCATGTGGTGGACGCGCCATCCCTCCTGGGCTGCCAGCGCGAGGAGGAGACACACGGACTCCATCTGTGCAACAGGTGCGAAGGCGTTGTCATAGTCGATCCCCTCCTGCTGGACAAACCCGCGCGCCACCAAACGCGCCTTGTGCTTGATCACCGCCCCGGCCTCATCTTTCTTCAACTTGAAGACCCACTTCAAGGAGATAGCGCGGTGGCCAGTGGGAAGATCTGCCAGCTCCCAGGTGCGGTTCTGCTCAACGGAGTCCATCTCCACCATCATCGCGGCCCGCCAGGCCGCATCCCTCTTCGCCTCCGCGAAAGAGCGGGGCTCGCTGTCGCCGTGCGCCAGGTGCAGCTGCTCATCAGCGCCATGCTGCACCAGTCCAGGTGCTGGCTGCTCGCCAAGGATGTTCTCCATGGTACGATACCGCAGCGGCTCGTCGTCGTGGAACGCGTTGATGCGGTCCTCGTCGTTGGAGAGCAGCGTGGCAAACTCCACCGGGTTCGGCTCGCTGTGGACCGAAGCTGCCGGCGCCGAGCCTGGAGGCGTGGGTGCCGGTGTAGGGGTACGGGGCGAAGCCGGAGGAGTCGGTGCAGGAGGGCTCGGTGGAGGTGGTGGTGGTGAGCCCGGAGACGAGGGGGGCACGCTCGGTGAAGGAGAGCTGCCCACTCCCCCGTCCCTCTCGAAGTAGACGTACTCAACGGTGAAGTCGCTGGTGGTCGAGGCCGTGCCGTCGTCCACCGCCTTGCCCCACGCCCAACTTCGCCCTTCGTCGAACACAACGTCACGTGCCACCCGCACGCGCTGTGTCTCAGGGTGAAGGATGCGGTAGCCCTTCACGCCGTCTGCATAGCCGATGAAGATCCCAGGCGTACACCGGTCATCGAGCTTGCTGACGTGGCTGAGCTCCTTGACGAACGCCAGGCAGCCGAAGACGCGAAAGTAGCCGACCACCGGCTTCCGCCCATGCCAAGCCTCATATGGCGTCTTGCCATCGAGTGCCTTGGTGGGCGAGCGGTTGAGGAGGTGAACTGCTGTCATCACCGCCTCTGCCCAGTAGATCGTCGGCATGCCCCTCTGCTTGAGGAGGGCACGCGCCATGGCCACGACCGTCTAGTTGCGGCGCTCGACGACGCCGTTCTGCTGCATGCGGGGTGTACGGCGCGGAGAAGTGCCGCTGGATCCCCTCGTCGGCGCAGTACTCCGCGAACTCGGTCGCCGTGAACTCGCCGCCGTTGTCAGTGCGCAGCACCCGCAGTTTGCGGCCACACTCCTTCTCCGCAGCAGCTTGAAGGTGCTTGATGGCGTCCGCCGCATCACCCTTGGCGTGGAGGAGAACCGCCCACATGTAGCGGGAGACGTCGTCGACGAGGAGGAGGAAGTAGCGCCTGCCTCCTGGAGTGGCTGGCGTCACCGGCTCGCAGAGGTCGCCGTGCACGAGCTCAAGCCTCTCCTTGGCTCGAAAGCTCGACTGGCGAGGGAAGGGAAGTCGCCGCTGCTTCGTCAGCACGCAGGTGTCGCAGAGCTGCTCGACGTGGTCGATGCGCGGCAAGTCCCGCATCATCTCCTTGGCCCTGAGCTGCTTCAGGGCCTCAAAGTTGAGGTGCCCAAAGCGCTCGTGCCACCGCCATGCGTCGTCGTCCCGCCGGGCTGCAGGACAGAGTGGCTGCGCCACGTCGACGTGGAGGACGTAGAGGCGGTTGCTCCCCCTGTTCACCTTCGCGAGAAGGCGGCCACGAGCGTCCCAGATACGCAGGAGGCCGTCCTCGATCTCCACGCGCGAGCCGTTCTCATCCAGCTGTCCCAAGCTGATGATGGAGTTCCTTAGCGCGGGGATGTAGTAGACACCAGTGAGCAGCCGGTGCTCGCCAGTCTTGGCGACAAGGATGACGGAGCCGGCGCCCTCGATCTCCACAGCGGAGGCGTCCCCAAACTTGACGGAGCCTCGCACGGTGGTGTCCAGGTCGGAGAAGAACTCGCGTCGACCGGTCATGTGGTGGGTGGCGCCGGTGTCGAGGTACCATCCGTCGATCTTCTCATCGCTCGAACCCTTCCCGAAGAAGGCGTGAGCGCGAGATTCATCGAGGTGGAGAAGCGCAGCAGCCGGGCCGGGAGTGGAGTGAAGCTCGACACCCCCGTGCATCAGGAACAGCGCCGGCTCGTTGTCGACCTGTGCCTGCGCGACGTGAGCCTGACCGCCGCGCTTCAGCTGCCTGCAGTCCTTGGCCCAATGGCCCGACCTGCCACAGTTGTGGCAAGTGTCATCCTGGGTCGCCTTGCGCTCTCCATCGCCACTGCCCTCGGCGCCACCGCGGGGGGGAGGCGCCTTGTCCTTATTCTTGCGTGGGCGGCGTGCGCGACTGGAAGACAATCCCAAGGACTCCCCCTTCTTCCGCTCACCCTGCCGAGCATGCCACCGCTCCTCGGTGAGAAGGAGCTTGCCTCCCGGAGTCGCCGACTCGACGGGAGGGTGGTCCTCGCGGTTGTCGACGGCCTTGAGCCGCCCCGTCACCTCCTCGATCGTCAGCTCGGAGAGGTCCAGCAACGTCTCGATGGAGATGGCCATCTGGGTGTACTTCTTGGGGACGACTCGGAGAAACTTCTCGACAGCTTTCTCCTCGTCGATGTCCTCGCCGCCGTACCGCGCCGTCTGCTGCATCAGGCCGGAGAGGCGGAGGGAGAAGTCGTCGATGTCCTCGCCTGGCTTGAAAGCCAGACGGTCCCACTCCTTGCGAAGCTTCTGTAAGGTGGACTTGCGAGCACGGTCGCTGCCGACACGTGCCGCGGCGATGCCGTCCCACGCGTCCTTAGCCGTGTCCTTCTCCGCCAGGCTCGCCGCCATCTCCATCGGAACCGCAGAGGCTCGCCGCCATCTCCATCGGAACCGCAGCGAGCAGCGCCTCCAGCGCTCGCCGGTCCTCGTGGTCGTCGACGTCGCCGTACCGCACGGCCTCCCACATGTGCCGCGCCTGCAGCTTCACCTTCATGACCGCACTCCACTCGGTGTAGTTGGTCTTGGTGAGCATCGGCCACTGCGTACTCCCGCCGGCGTCCCGAATGACGACCAGGGAGCCTCGCTGACCATGGCGAGGGGAAGGTCGCCGCTCATGGCGCTCACGGCGCCACTCCAGGGAAGGAGAGACACGTCGACGCCGTGGAGGTGTACGTGTGCCGCCGGTCCGGTCGTCGAGTTCGGAACCGGAGTCGTGGGCGCTCCGACGCGCATCATGGACCCACCGCTCCACCTCCATGTCCCGGTCTTCCTCCCGTGCCGCCCGCTGGTTCTCCCGCTGCTCCAGCGCAGCGAGGGCCTCCCTGGCCTCCTCCGCCACTTGCTGCTGCACAGCAGCCGCAGCCGCCGCCGCAGCCTGCCGTTCCGCCTCCGCAGCGCGCGCAGCCGTCGCCAGCGCCGTCGCCAAGCGCGCAGCACGCGCCGCCACCTCCTCACGCGCCTCCGCCTCCCTGCGAGCCGCACTGGCTCGACGCGCCTCCGCAGTGTCGCGCTCGGCGTCCGCCGCTGCCGCAGCCGCAGCCGCCTCGTCCGCCGCTTCCGCTGCGCGGCGCCGCGCGCTCGACCTTCCCGAGCCATGGCTGCTCGCGCGCGAGGAGCGGGAGGGGGTGCGCGCAGAAGCGAAGGGAGGAAAGGAAGTCTTTGACCGCCCTCTTTAATGTTTATAAGAACTTGAGGGATGCCATAACTTTTCTTGGCGGCAAGGTTTCGGGTTTCCCTTTACCGAATGCTATGGCCTTTTAGTTCGCCGAGTGGATTTCGACGAACTCTGGCTCTCTGAAGGATGTGGCCAAGAATTACGGCGTCGTTGCTGGGGCTGCTGGTATTGAAGAAGCCTTTGCGCAACTAAGCCTGTCTGGAGGTAGTGTCGATCCAATATTGGATGACGGCTTCGCTATTTCGACCGAGACAGGATCCGTTGCGGGGGTGGCTCGACAATCAGCCAGGAAGCTGATTCCTCATTGGAGCGCTGTTGGCCCTAGACGTATTTCTGCTCTCTTTGAAGTCTCTGCTGGAGGACAGAACGCAAGCCCTTTGGCCGGCCAGAATGCTAGTTCTTCAAGTGGTCGGGGTGCCTCTGACAGCGAAGGCTCTAGTACTTCGAGTGGGTCTGATAATGACGCCACCGAAGAGTGACTGTTGCTATATTTTAGGAGCTTTTGAATTTTGTAGAAAACTTTACTTTAAACGAAGGTTAACTCTGTATATTTATTTAGTTTGTCCTTCGATTGATGTATTTGGACGACCTCGTTGGTCTCTGCGCGATGTCTGAAATTCGTTTTTAGTATTTCTCTTTCGCGTTTTCTTTCCCTTGTTTTTGGGAGAATATTGCCTGATCGAAGGCTTCTTCTTTTGAAGCTTCGATTCGTCGAGAACAATGGACTTTGTTGCCTTTTGTTCTTTTCATGTCCTTTGTGGACGCATTCGAAGGGTGTAAGCTTTTTGGCGCTTTATCCTTCGATTTCTACTTTTTTTTTTATTTTTGTGTCCTCTTGGACGCGATCGAAGGTTGTTGGCTTTTGGCGCCTGGCCTTCGACTTTTAGCCTTTGATGACCGTTTCTTCCCTTTTTAGGGGATGTCGTATGTCCGATTCTGTCCTTTAGGACGGTTAACGCGAAGAACGTCTTTAGAAGGGAAAAAATTGTATTCCTCGGTCCTGCCTCGTTAAAAACCTTGCTCCCTTCGGAGGGATTCCCTTTTGCAAGGAAAAGAGTACAGGCCGGTTTTTCTTTTATGCCTGATATTTCTTCAGCTTTTCTACATTCCATGTGTGACTGACCTCCTCTCCTTTGGAGCTTAGCAGCCTGAAAGCTCTTTCGTTTACTGTTGCCTTCGCTATGAATGGCCCTTCCCATTTGCTCTGTCGTTTTCCCACAGCCTTCTCGTTTGGCTTTCGCCGAAGTACCAGATCTCCATCTTTTATCCCCTTCGGCCTGATGTTTTTGTTTTTCCATTTTTTGGTTTCTTCTTCGTATTTCTGAAGGTTGAGAACAGCATCGTTGCGAACTTCTTCCAAGTTTTCCTTCGAAGTTATAGTTGACTCGTCAGAGTTTCCTGCTAGGCTTCGTAGTGACTTGTTTTGTATCTCTTCTGGCGTCATTGCCTCTTCCCCGAAGAGTAGCTTGAAAGGACTGAAACCAGTTGATCTAGATGGAGTTGTTCTTAACGACCAGAGTACTGAATGAAGCTCCTCTGGCCATTTTCCTTTTTTGATGTTGAGTAGCCTCTTTTGTACTGCTTCGAATATTCTTTTATTTGCACTCTCAACTGCTCCATTTGATTGAGGGTGGTATAATGATACGAAGCGTAGGTTTATCCCCAACGATTCGCAGAATTCTGTGAATAGATGACTGTCGAATTGTTTCCCGTTGTCCACCATTATCTTTTTTGGTACTCCGAATCTGCAGATTACTATTTGCGAGACGAATTTTTTCATGTTTTCCTAAGTGATCGAAGCTACTGCTCTGAACTCGATCCACTTTGAAAAGTAATCCATTGCGACGAAGGTGTACTGGAGATTTCCTGGAGCTGTTGGTAGTTTCCCAACTATATCGATGCCCCATTGGTAAAATGGCCAAATGGGTTGCATCAGCTATACTTCTGCTGCCAGGCTTCGCTGATGTCTTGCGAAGAATTGACATTCAGTGCATTTTTTGACTATTTCTTCTGGTCCTTGGTGGCGGTTGGCCAGTAGAAACCCATTCTGTATACCTTCGCGACGAGGGGTCTTGATGCGATATGAGATCCACACATGCCGGAATGTATTTCATGAAGGAGTTGCTTCCCGTCTTCTGGTAGAATGCATCGCAACCAGGCCTGACAGACTCCTCCTTTGTATAGTTGGCCTTCGATTAATTTGTAATTTCTTGCCTTTTGTGCTATTCTCTTTGCTTCGGCTTTGTCTTGAGGTTCATACTGATTATTGAGGTGGGCTATTATTGGAGCCCTCCAATCCTCCCATAGCTGGAAAAGGTGGTGAATTTTCCTTGCTGATTCTTCGGCAGTTGACTTATCTAGAATTTCAAAGAAAACGTCTGGGGGGAGACCTTCGCCTTTGGCGGCGGCCTTCGCTATAGCATCTAGTTCTTGATTTAGGTTTCTCTTTAGGCTTTGCACAGTGAAATCTTTGAAATATTTTTACATTTTTATGACCGCTTTATGATACTTGATCATTTCTTGGTCCTTCGTCTTGTAATTGTTTTCGACTTGATTTGCTACTACTTCGGAATCTGTGCTGATGAGCACTCTTCTTGCACCCAAGGGCTTCGCTAACAGTACTCCTTCGTATTCTGCAATATTGTCGGTTGACTGAAAGTCCATCTTGACAGCATATCTTAATTTGATTCTCGAGGGTGACGTTATTATCGCCGCGGCTCCGGCTCCTGTTGCTCCCCATGCACCGTCAGTGAATATTGTCCAGCAAGATTTTTCAATTTGGATGGAGGCTTCGGGAGTAGGAGGGGTCCATTCTGCTATGAAATCTGCGAGAGTTGCTGCCTTGATGACTGTTCTTGCTCTGAACT
Organism: Eragrostis curvula; assembly: GCA_007726485.1. Lineage (NCBI taxonomy): Eukaryota > Viridiplantae > Streptophyta > Magnoliopsida > Poales > Poaceae > Eragrostis > Eragrostis curvula. Next base: position 26,156,728 of record CM017440.1, on the reverse strand, counting down.
CGATGTCGAAGGGTGCCAGTTCTGTTGACCATTTTCCTATTCGTCCGATCGCTTCCCTGCTTCGCAGTGTGTCGCGAAGGGGGAAAGAGGTTGGTACTATTATTTTCCTGTCGCTGAAATAATGTTTCAATTTTCTTGAAGCCATGATCACTGCGTAGGCCATCTTCTCTATTTCTGAGTAGAGTAGCTTCGCTCCTGACAGGGCTTCGGAGACGAAGTATACAGGTTTTTGAACTTTGTCTTCGCTGTGCTCGTGAACAAGTACTGCACTTACGGCTGATACCGAAGCTGCAATGTATAGGAGTAGGTCTTCTCTTGGTTTTGGGCTGGTCAGAGCAGCTAATTCTGTAAGAGCTCTTTTTATGTCTTCGAAGGCTTCTTGTTGTTCGGATCCCCATTGAAATTTTTCCTTCGCTCGAAGTGCCTTGAAGATGGGATTACTTCGTTCTGCCAGTTTCGGAATGAATCTGCTTAGAGAATTATGCCTTCCGACTAGTCTCTGTACATCTTTTAAGCATTTTGGTGGGGCGAGGTCTTGTATAGCTTCGATTTTCTTCTTGTTAGCTTCGATTCCTCGCTGGGAGACCATGAATCCCAGTAGTTTGCCTGATTCAACTCCGAAGACGCATTTTGCTGGGTTCATCTTTACATTGTGCTTTCTCAGATTCTTGAAGGTCTCATCTAGGTCATTTAAGTGGTCAGCCTTTCTATTGTCTTTACAACTATATCGTCCACGTATGCTTCAACATTTCTTCCCAGTTAGTCTTCGAAGATCATCTTCACGAGTCTGGCGAACGTTGCTCCCGTGTTCCGAAGGCCAAACGGCATTCTTACGAAGCAGAAGGTTCCATCGTAGGTGATGAAGGCTGTCTTTTCTTCATCTTCCTTCGCCATATGAATCTGGTGATAGCCTGAATAGGCATATAAGAAACTTAGCAGTTGACAACCGGCTACCGAATCAGTTATTGTATCGATTCGGTCTAGTGGGAAATTGTCTTTAGGGCATGCTTTGTTTAGCCTTGTGAAATCAATGCACATTCTCCATTCTCCTGTCTTCTTTTTGACGAGAACGACGTTGGATAACCAGCTCGAGAATATTGTTGGTCTTATGACACCGGCTTTTAGCAACTTGTTTACTTCGTTTGTTGCGGCGGCCTTCTTTTCTTCAGACGCTTTTCTGATCTTGTCTGCGAAGGGTCTTATTCTTGGATTGACTTTTAACTCGTGCTGAATTGTCTCTCTTTTGACTCCTGTGATGTCTTGTGGTGACCATGCGAAGATGTCAGAGTTTTGCTTCAAAAACCTGATTATCTGTTCTCTTTCGTTCTTAGACAGATTTTTTCCTATTTTAACAGTTCTTTCTGGTTTCTTGAGCCATAAGATCACTTCTTCGACTTTGCTTGAAGGTTCTAGCTTTGCTTGTTCTGCCTTCGCTTGATGGCCTTCGTGCTCTTTCTTTTCTGCTGAGTCGTTTTCTTTGCCACTTTTTGGTCTGAAGGGGTTACAGCATACGTTAATGGTGCCTTGTTCCGAAAATATCTTCATCATCAGGTAGTTGTGATGGATTGCAGCTCCGAAAGCTACTATGATTTCTCTTCCGAAGATTGCATTGTATTCGCTGGGTGAGTCTATGATTATGAACTCCGTCTCCTGGGTTATGGATTTATCTTCGTCTTCGAAGGTTACTTTCAACATTATTTTTCCGATTGAACATGCTTCTTCTCCTCCAAAGTCCTTCAGGGTTATTTTGCTAGTGTTCGCATAGCTGTTGATTTGCATGCGTACCAAAGTATCTTTAAAGATGATATTTTCTAAGCTTCCACTGTCGATCATGATTCTGTGAACCATATACCCTTCGATGTCGGTTTTGATCACGAAGGCGTCTGTATGTGGATAATTGGAGACTCTGATGTCGTCCGTTGTGAAGGGGATGGTTGAATGCTTCCATCTTTTTTGCTCTGTTCTTACCCTCGCAGCTTTTGTTTGGTGGTAGTCTTGCTTTCTTTTCATCGTGAGTTCGGCCCACGGACGGCGCCAAATGTTGGGGGATCGAAGGTCTGTGTGTGACGTGTCGAAGCCCTCCAACGGAGTGTTGATGAAGTCTTGCTCGCCCAAAGCCTTCGATGGGTACCAGTGCCTTCGGATTACCCTGCGAAGCCCTCCTTGGTGGATATCGTCGTCTGTTGAATGATGCGAAGCCCTCCTTCCTTGTCCGCGATGCCGGACGAAGATGTTCTCGCTCAGGTTCCCTGCAGTTAGGCGCGCGAAGCCCTCCTTTGCCCGCGATGCCGGGCGAAGGGGTTTGGAGTGTTGAGAGGATCGAGTGCGGTGCAAATGATTGTCTTTGGCTCGAGGCCCCCCAAAAACCAGATCCCCTTACAGGATCATCTCCCTCCATATTTATAGGGAGCGGGATGATCATATTTACATGCATGCCATCGGCTACTTCAGCATGGCTCTTAGCTTGGTAGTTTGAACTCCTGCGCCGTCTGCTCTTTCCGCTCTGCTTCGCTTGTCCTTCGCGAGGTTCCGAGTGGCTTCGGCTGTTTTAGGCGGGTGTGGCTTAGCCTTCGCTATCTCCTTCGCCATATATTTGTTGCCAGGATCCCAACACTATACATCTAACCAAACAACTTACTTGTACCAACTCATCCAAGACCATCCCATGCTAAATCAACCCATCTTGGATGGTTCCATTCCATTCAACTCCATACAAGCAACCAAACACTACCTTAAGCAGGGATCCCCATACCATCCGCTAAAACTATGGCTTTTTCAGAGCCTTGCACAGCAGTAATTAAGCAGGGGCGGATCCATGTTGTCTTGACTGGGTGCGGCCGCACCCACGGCCAGATGCAAAATCCCTTGTAGTACACAAGTTGCTACCCTATTCGCACCCCTTCTGGCCAAATAGCTGCACCCACAGCCACACCCGCACCCCCCTCCAAGTTTCTCTAGCTCCGCCACTGGCAGTAAGGCCCTAAATTTGCCCAACGTTGCAACAAAAATGATATGAAGCTGACGATATTTAACATTTACCAGCAACCCAAGCATCTTCCTTACCTAAAATTCGATAAATATTACTATTCTTGAAAGGCACCTGTTGTCATACCCGTGCCTTTGTTTGCTTCCAGCCACTAATTATTGCAGTTCAATGCTTGATGTAGCACATGATAATTCCTCCTAACGAAGGGAAGGAGTTATCCAGATCGGTGCCGGCCAATTACACCATGGAGTGTGAGACTGCACCTCACCAAAGCTATGCAATGTGTCACTTTTGAAATCCCAGATGCCAATTTCCCGCATATTATGCTTATCAGCACACATTTCTTCGTCAAAGCCATCAGTAACATAAGCAGAGTCTGGCTTCAACATAGGAAAATCCTTGGTCGGAAGGCACACTGAGGAATTAAATCCAAGAAACAGAGCATGGTCTCCAATGCTCGTCAACTTCACAAGATCCTGTTTTTCATAGGCGACCTTGTAAAGGAAAAATTCTTTTATGCGAGACACCTTGTATGGATCTTCAACTTCATGTGCCACTTCCAGTGGAACCTCGACAGGAGTGGTGGACTGCTTTGTTTCCTTCAGCCTCCAGACTTGCAATAGATCACCCCACGGCGTCTGCACAAGATCTTTGATAGGATCATTCCATGGTATCGCTTCCGGCATAATGTCCTTGGCCATCGGAGAAGGTCTGCTTAAGTCCAAAGTAAGCATAGAACCATCAAAGCTCAAAACATAGAACAATCCATCGTTGGGGTTGTAGAAAGCATCGCGGTAGCTGCTGTCCCATGTGAGCGTTTCTCCAGTGATCTGAGTCCACCGGTCGTCGCCGAGGCGTGCAAAGGAGAGCTGCCCGTCCGGCCGGTGCAGAAGCAGAAGGATGCAATCCCTCCCCATTGAAGGACTGCACCACATGACTACCTTGTACTCCTTCCGTCCCAGAATATTTGGCATTCTAGCATTATCTAGTTTTCTCAAAATACTTGGCGTTCTCACTTCCCGAGACACCTTTCTCTCTTCCCAATACACCTCTATCTTTATCTCTCTTCTCCTCATTTTCTCGTTTTCTACGCATTTACTTTATTCCTTCTCTTCTTAATCTTCCCAGGGCTAGAATGCTAAATATACGGAGGGAGGGAGTAGTAGAGAACCAGGCGCAGCTCCTGCGCTGGATACAGAACCGGGTCCTCCTCGTTATCCAGATATCCGTTCTCCTGCACTCTGTACATGAGGTTGCCTGCGTCGTCCAGGAAGCTCTCGACGTGGTACAGCGCCGTGACGGGCGGGAGCGCGAGCTGGGCGCCGGTGAGCGGGTTGACGAGGTGGAGGTTGGACGCCTCATCGGCGGTGGCGAGCCAGCCGTGGGCGGAGCCGACCAGCGCGCGGCTGCGCAGCGGCGGGTCCGGCAGGCGAACCCGGAAGTTGGCGCCGCTCGACGGGCTGTAGAGCGTGGCGGTGCTGGCGTCGTTGTCGTCGCGGGCGGAGTAGAGCAGGCACGGGGACGCGTCCGTGATGGGGAAGCGGACGTCGGCGCAGGCGGCGTGCCACGAGGCGCAGACGGTGCCGGCGCGGAACAGATCTGGGAAGCCCAGCGACTGCATCACTGTGACCAGCATCTCCGGCGGAAGGCCGGCCCAATCAGGGAACGCCGCCGCCATGGCGCCTTGGAGAGGAAGCACCTTCTGCTGCCGGCGCCGGCTTTGGAAGGGAATTGGGAAATCGACGACTCCTCGAGAGGAGAGGCGACTCGGACCCGCCGTAGGCTGGACAGATACAAAGACTGGTGGGGAAGAAGAAGAAAGGCCCGGCCTGGCCCAAAGAGCGAAGAAGCAGGGTCCGATCTCCACATGGACAGCATGCGAAAATCATGGCCCAATTTTCCCTGGGTCGTATTTTTTGTTTCGGCAATTAAGTTTGTGTGTGTGTGTCTATACCACAAGCTGAACAGGAAAGGTTAGACGGGGAAGTATTGAGTGCAATAGACTAATTTGGTGCAATTTGTGCAACAGAGTTGCCAGCCATCAGATTTGGATGAGGCGCGTTTCAACTTTTGACCGTGGGAGGACCCCCCCCCCCCCCCCCCCCCTCCCCAATAACATAATCGTTTTCTAGAAAAACTCCTTGTTTAACTTCCTCATGCATAGATCCAAAAAACTTCCTCAATTTGCTTAATCGTTGGTGTACCTCTCGATCCGATGCTCCCCGTCGGCCGGCCCGCATGACAAACTCAAGCTGCTGGATAAAGGCTCTTCTTTAATCAAGCAGGAAGTGTGTCTTGTCGACTGCATTGACAAACTACTCCATCTCTAGCTATCCGCTCCAGTTCTATCAACAACAAAAGAATGCATACTATAAACCTTTATTATCCAATAGCACGCACTCATCGGGTATGGAACTTCACGACCCGTTGAACAATCATCTGATGTCTGATACATGCCTGCGATAGCCAAACAGACCGTTCTACTGTGATATATGTTTATTATCGAGTAATATTTTTAGCTATACCACAAGCTGAACAGGTATGGTTAGACACCTAGATTATAAATTCATTTCCAACACTGATGCGCACTGCAATCTGAACAAGAAAAAAAAGGAGTGACCTGACCGGGATCATATCTAACCTGTAATACAAGCATAATTCCTACTGTCTTCTTATTTGCAATGCCATTAAGCTCGTTCAAGTTTTTCTCTCTTTTTTTAATGTTTTTAGAATATGAGTCTTCAGAGGTTCAGGCGTTCAGCCAGTTTCCTATCCTATCCTAAGTTCATCGAACTGATAAGACATGGGTCACATCTATCTGAATTGGTGACCATGACTCAAATTATTTGCATTTAGACTGCTTCTCATTGCCAAAGGTAAAATGCATGGGTCTTAAATAATTTATCTTTCCACTTGCACAAAACGTTTTTGGATCTAGCTAGTCCTTTAACCCAAATGAGATAGCGATCTCACGTCAAAAGTTCCCTTTTAGCATTGATGATCCTCGAGTCTGTCCTGAAAATTTGCAGACAGCTTCAAATCCAGTAGCTGGTTATTCTGAACGGTTGATCGACATACTTGCAGCCTTGACTTCATAACACTACCATAGTTCAGAATACAAAGAAGCAGGTATCCCCAAGCCATCAGCGAAAACTATGTCTATTTCAGAGACTTGCACAGCAGAAAGGCCCCGGATTTGCACAATGTTGCAACAAAAATAATATGAAACTTCTGATATTTCACATTTACCTGCAACCACATTGACTGTTCATTTGTCAGTTTAAATTGTCCAAAGCATTTTCCTTGACCTAAGGTTTGATAAACATTACTGTTCTTGAATGGAATCTGGTGTCTGAATCTGGTGTCATATCCGTCCCTTTGTTTGCTTTCAGCCACTACTTGCAGATCAATGCCTGCTGTCGCACCTGATATTATTCCTCCTAACGAAGAGACGGAGTTAACCAAATTGGTGAGGGCCAATTAAGCCATGGATTGAGAGACTGCACCTCTCCAAGGCTATGCAGTGTGTTGCTTTTGAAATCCCATATGCCAATATCCCTCAAATTATGCTTGTCGTTACACATTTCTTTGTCAAAGGCATCAGAAACATAAGCAGAGTCTGCCTTCAACATAGGAAAGTCATTTGTCGGAAGGCACACTGCCGAATTAAAACCAAGAAACAGAGCATGGTCTCCAATACTCCCTATCTTGATAAGACCCTGTTTGTCAGTAGCAACCTTGTAAAGGAAAATTTCTCTTGTGAAAGATACCTTGTATGGATCGTCCACTTCATGTGAAACCTCGACCGGAACCTCGACGGGAGTACTGGACTGCTTTATTTCCTTCAACCTCCACACTTGCAAGAGATCACCCCACGGTGTTAGCACGATATCTTTTACAGGATCGGCCCAAGGAAGCTGTCGTGGTACAATGTCCCTGCCCACCGGAGAAGGGCCGCTTAAATCCAAGGTAAGCATAGAGCCATCGAAGCTCAACACATAGAACAATCCATCCTCCTTGTTGTAGAGAGCGTCCCGGTAGCCGCTTTCCCATGTGAGAGTGTCCTCGGTGATGTGAGTCCACCGGTCGTCGCCGAGGTGGACGAACGAGAGCTGTCCGTCCGGCTGGTGCAGAAGCAGAACGATGCAGTCTCTCCCCTTGGAAGGACTGCACGACATGACTACCTTGTGGTACAGAAACAGACGCAATTCCTGGGCCGGATACTGAACCGGGTCCTCCGGGTCATCCAGATCTCCGCTCTCCTGAACACTGTACATGAGGTTGCCGGCGTCGTCCACAAAGCTCTCGACGTGGTACAGCGCCGTGACGGGCGGGAGCGCGAGCTGGGCGCCCGTGAGAGGGTTGACGAGGAGGAGGTTGGACGCCTCGTCAGCTGTGGCGAGCCAGCCGTGGGCGGAGCCGACGAGCGGCTCCGCAGCGGCGGGTCCGGCAGGCGGACCCGGAAGGTGGCGCCGCTGGACGGGCTGTAGAGCGTGGCGGCGCCGGCGTCGTCGTCGGCGCGGGCGGAGTAGAGCAGGCACGGGGACGCATCCGAGATGGGGATGCGGACGCGGCGGACGTTGGCGCAGGCGGCGTGCCACGAGGCGCAGACGGCGTCCGCGCGGAACAGATCCGGGATGTCCAAGGACTGCATCACCGTGGCCAGCATCTCCGGCGGAAGGCCCGCCCAGTCCGGGAATGCCGTCGTCATGGCGCCTTGGACCAGACGCGCCTCGCTACCGCTGCCTCCGCCGATGGAAGCTATAGATGGCCAAACGGGCGGGCCAAAATGGGCAGGCACGGCACGGCCATTTTGGCCCGGCCCAGGCACGGCCCGGCCCACGAAATGATGGGCCGTGCTTGGGCCGACCCCTCAGCCCAGTGGGCAGCACGGCCCGTCACGCATAACAAACGGCCCGAAGCACCCCACAAAGCACGGCCCGGTAGCGGCCCAACTAACAGCCCGGCCTGCTTCCCAAACCCTTGTCCATATAAAAGCCCCCCACCCGGTCGTCTTTCTCATTTTCCTCCCCCATCGCGTCGCCGCCTCCCTCCCACTCCACCTCCGCCTCCAGCCCGTCCCTCCGCCGTCGCGCCGCCGCCTCCGACCCTGCGCCGTCGACTCCGACTCCGCGCCGTCGCCTCGGACTCGAAACCCTAGATCCAACCGCCTCCGGTCCGTCACTCCGCCTCCTCGTCGCCTCCTCCGACTCCGGGTCGTCGCGTCCGGCTCTCTGTCTCTGACCCTGCGCCGTCGTCCGCCTCCGCGCCACCGCCTCCGACCCCCGCGGACTCATGCCTCCGCGGCATCCGCGCCTCCTCCTCCGCACGAGACCCAAGATCCAGTCGTCGCCGGCCCGTCCCTCCGCCTCTCCTCCTTCGTCCCTGCGCCGCCGACCAGGACCGAGGATGGCTGCGATGCCGGAGACGGCGACGTCCTATGTTTGGAGGACAAGGAAGTCGGCGTCCTCTGTTTGGAGCGACTTCGAGCAACTCTTCCATGACGTCGATGGTAAGCAGGTGAGGTACGCTGCTAGGTGCCTCCACTGCAAACGCCAGTTCACTGCTGGTAGTAGATTTGGTACCGGTCATTTGAGTCGTCATCGATCTTCTTGTGTTGCGAAGGCCCAACATGCTGCTAGGATGTTGGATTTATCTGTTCGTCGTTCTCGTCATGAGCACAAACTGGAAGCAGCATTTGAAAATTTGTACCTTGATCTTGGTCCTGCTAAGACTGCTATGTAGCCACTTGTTCTTGTACCTTGATCTTGGTTGTAACTTGATTTGTGAAATTGTTCTTGTTCTGTAACTTAGCATGCTTTGTTGGACATTCTGGTGCGAAGTTTGTGGACAGTGGTGATGTTGTGTTACCAATTCTGGTGCAAAGTTTGTGACAAACTTATCTTTAGTGTTGCAAAATGCAAATTCTGTTGTGTTGTAGGTTTTTTTTTTCGTGCTCATGGGCCTCATGGGCCATTTCGTGCTTTCGGGCTAAATGGGCCGGCACGGACCCGATTACCACAGCCCATCTAACCACCGGGCCGTGCTGGCCCATTTATTTCTGGGCCGTGCCAAGGCGGGCCCGTGCCGTGCTGGGCCGGGCCGCCCATTTGGCCATCTATAATGGAAGCGTGGATTGGGAAATTGTTTCCTCGTCGAGGCGTCAGAGTGGACTTCTGGACTGGTGGAGAAGAAGAAACGCGCCAGGCCTGGCCCGAAAAAGTGTTTGGACGCACGCGGCCTGCATGAGGAAATCATGATCCAACTCTCATAGGAGGTGCAATTTTTACCTTTAATTACAAAATCGGGTAGTCTGACTCTCTCAACTCCTTCTCTCACTTCAGTTTACCTTCCTCGGCGGTATTGAGAGCGGTTTTGGCCGACGTGGCACATGTGGACACCACATGTCAGCGCCACGTCATAACACACCTCTCTCCTTTTTCTCTCTCTTCCTCCTCCTGCTGGACCCAAAGGCACATTCCATCGAACACCTTGTACGCGGCCACGTTCCCAACCATATAGCGGCCGCGTTCGTCTCCTCCATGGCCAAGCCAAGGCCCAAGGGCACTGTCATCATGGAGATGCACACGAATGCCTCCCTAAACACGCACGCCCACGCAATCACGAGAGCTCATCGTGGCGGAACACAATCCAGGCCGGCGGCGGCGGCGCAAGCAAGTTCTCAAGGGGTGGAGTGGCTCTTGGCGGCGCAAGCAAATGTTCAATGCCGTGGATTGTTAATTCGTTGTTCCCATCATGAGCTTGCAAGTTGCAAAGGCACTGCAGACGTGAGTTCAAGCACGAACCGTAACCTTCTGCTGCTGTGAGCTTGCTTTTCCTTTTCGAGTGCTGCTCTGTTTCAAGCTAAATTCAATTCCCAGGTTGAACCTTTGTACAAATCAATCGCTCCATGTTATTACACACAGACCCATGCTCAGGTAGCTATCTTTGATTGTCGGTTCATTGCCAGAGACGACCAAAATTGCTGACGGGCCGTCATCCCTGTCCGTCGGGCGAGCGACGGCCGCTCGGCTCGATTTCATTCTCTGATACGCAACTGATTGTGCCGCTGCATAAGTAGGTTCTCCTCGATGCCAACACACTACCTGTTTCGAGGCTCTGCACACCTGGTTCAAAATTGGCTTGAGGCCATGGACATCAGGGACGCCGCCTACTACGTCGTCGTCAAGTCGACGCGCGGGGCCGAGGGCGAGCGCCAAGGAGCGGAGGCAGCAGTCCATGGGAGGGCGGCGCGCGAGGGAGTGGAGACAGTGGTGAGCCTGGGTAGCCGGGATGCGGCAGCAGCGGGGCGTCGAGATGCGGCGGCGGGGCATTGGGACTGCAGCGGGGTAGTAGCGTTGCGGCGGGGAGGCAGAAGCGGGGCGTCAGGACGACGTTGCTGGGCGTGGGCGTGCCGACGTTGCGGCGCGGAGAGGGGCAGCGGCGCGTGCCGTGCGGGGGAGGCGTCGCCGCGCGAGGAAGCAAGGCGGCGTCTCGTCAGGGAGAAAGAGAAGAGAGAAAAAAAGAAAAGAAAAAAAAATGACGTGGCAACTGACATGTGAGGCCCACATGTGCCACGTCAGACAAAACCACTCTCAAAACCGCTGAAGGAGGTAAATTGAAGTGAGAGAAGGAGTTGAGGGTGTCAGGGTACCCGGTTTTGTAATTGAAGGTAAAAGTTACACCTTCTATAAGAGTTGAGGGAGGCAAATAGGACTTTTTCCTTCTCTTAAATAAGCTGATGTGTGTTAAAAAAAAAAAAGCTGATGTCTGGCAGTGTGAGTGGTCCTTTGATCCATTCAACGCTAACATCACGAGAGAGGCTAGAGTGGATTGCAGATGCTATCTGTACCATCGATGTACTCTATCCAATGGCAAATGATGAAAACCGTCGGATGGAGCGTATGGATGGTATAGATAACATCTGTAGCCTAGGATGTCCTCATTCAGTATTTTGTCCAAGAGAGGCAGGTCTTCCTTCTCGATTCTAGTACATCTAGTGCAACGCGACACTTTTAAAAATGAGATAATTGCAAAAATCACTTCATAAGTCATTTGGAGTTCGACAGTTCCATCCATAAGTCAATTTTTTGCAAACCTCTACTCACGTCCTACATTTTGTTGCAAAAATCATCTCAATGTGCGCATATTTGATCGATTTCATAAGTGTTCATCAATAAAAATTCAATAAACTAAGTTTACTAATTTAATGAGACTCTATTGATCTTATTTTCAATAAAAATGTAACAAAATACAAAACTTTATGGGACACCGTATATAATCTAGCTAGGTTTTTTTTTGCAAATCTCAAATATGGAGATTGTACTCTCAATTTTTTGCATGTTTCATAAGAACACCATGAACTACTCTCAAAATGGATTTAATTGATTAGACATTTGCAAATTGAGGTGATTTTGGCAACGAAGCCTAATAGGTGGGTGGAGATTTGCAACAAAATACTTTTAGGGATGGGAATCTCAAACTCTAAATGGCGTATGGGGTGATTTTTACAATTAAGCCTTTTAAAATTGGTGCAAGTGGGAACTCATGTCAGTGATCAAAGCGGAGCTGCAGTTGCACTGTTGGGCCCTTTACATAGGGCGGATATGTGTTAGCTTTTAGGTGATTTATGAGACGGAAGGGCAACTTTCTTCAAATTAAAAGTTGGAAACTCATTTTTTTCTACAATAATTGATCTATTTCTAATTTGGACATTTATATTTATTAGAATTAATTTTTATCTCAAATGGTTTGTTTTTCATTCATCCACATTGACACAACCAAATCGTGTGCCATCAAATTTTTTACAAATTGAAAAGGATGCAATCAAACAGGTAATTGATTTGATTCTGACTAAAATCAAAGCGAGTCATTTCATAAGCACACTATTACACGATTTAGGAACATCTAAAAATTCGAATAGGGCAAATTTGAAACTCACAAACTCATTAGATCCTTAAACAGAATGCTACCAAGGGTATGACTAAAGGCTTCAGTTGTCAAAGCACATACTAAAGACTGTGAATCTGCCTCTTATCTAAATATTGGAGAGATTATAGTCTGACAGTAATCGCAAGGTTGTTTAGACTATTCGAGCTTCAACACATAAAACGTCATATATTAAGGAATATTGATGTCATTCTTGTGAAATGTTGAACAAACCAGCATTATATAGACAAGAAAATAACTCAAATGTATTGACACTTGGAGATTAATATATTTGTAACAATTTAAAGTTTCCGATCATTACACTTCAAGATTTTTTTTCTTATACAATATCGTATTGCTGGTAGCATGTAGCTGTGCAGACTTATTGTTACTGAAAGTAACATGATGAACAAGTCCCTAAAAATCATGAAATCTGAAGATCATAACACATGAATACTCATGTTACTAATAAAGCATTAACATTGGAATCATGCACTTCAACATTCATCAAGCTCATAGAAGACAAGCTATTTCAGTCATTCGGTGCATGCGATAGATTTTCATGACATGAATGTTGGCACTCCTACTTTTACCCAAGGTTAGTCATTGCATTAGTCCCACATGGTAATACCTCAACGCCTAATTTTCTTACTGCTTATCAAAGTTAGAACAATTTTTAGATAGTTATTTTCCTTTACCTTGCATGTAGATTTATTATCCTCTTATATATCAGTATTCATATTTTTCCTCTCGCTATACATAAAAATATCTGTGGATGTTCAATAATGAGTTCAACTTTGCATAACAACATTTTAAGGAAGCCTTCGGAAGTTATTTCATAACACCTTGAAACGTCACAATTCTTCAATATTGAACAGGATTGTGTGGACGTCGTTATTACCAGAATTGTCATTATTACCACATCTCAATGCCTCACGCAGTTTGTTCTCATCATGAATTCAGCTAGTCTTGGCAGTCGACGAACTCATAGTTGACCTTGAGCTTCCCGCTGGCCATGCCGCTGCCGTCGGTGTCGATCTGGTAGAACACCGGCGTGTCCATCCCCAGCGCGGAGCCCCCGCCGCGCCCGCAGTCGTCAACGATCCTCACCGTGGCCTGCGCGCCGGTGGCCGCGTTCGTCACCGTCAGGCACCGCCCGCACGCGGCGTCCCCGCGCGGCCCGGCAGGCCCGCAGAACGCCGTCCACCAGTAGCGTGACCGCCACTCCGGCGGCTTGTCCTCGTCCCAGACCGCGCACGACGCCGACACGGCGCCCAGCTCCCAGTTCACGGACGGCGCGTTGTAAGCGATGTACGTCGCCATCACGCCGCTCGCGCTCGTCCCAGACTTGCTCGCTAGCAGTTGGTTAGCGAATTGCAGTACTTGAAAAGGCGTGAAGGTGGTGTGTTTATATAGACATGGGATGTTGAGATGTGCCATGGCTTGATGATTGTGATGAGTAATTGACTTGGCGTTGAGTTGAAATGCGAATTTTGATATCGCTTTAGCTTGTTTGTTTTGGCAACTTTGAGTGTTGCTTTATGACTAACCAGAGTTGGTGAAGGTGTTGGCAATGTTGGAGGAGAAGGAAATGTGTTTTCTTGTCTCATGATGTGTAGGTCAATGGAGTCAACTTGGTGGTCAACGGCAGGAGGATCGGGACCAAGCGGGGGCTTGGGGCCAGACGATCGAGAGGTCGGGTGAGGTCAAGGGTGATCCACACCGTACACGTGGAGAGGACAAGAAGCATGGATGGTTTCGCGGTTTGGCCTCAAAACCGTGGAGGTGATGAAGACGGCGTGTTGACCAGGGTCAAGGCGAACGGGAGGCCGGTGCAAGTGAAGGGTCCCGACGGGCTGGGACCGAGGAGACTTGATGGCGATGAGGTTCGCGAGACGAGGTGACACGCGTCGACATCAAGATGGTTTCCCGGTTTGGCCTCAAAACCGGTAGTGGACGGTTTCCCGTTTTAGCCTCAAAACCGGTGGTGGGTGGTTTCCCGGTTTGGGCCTCAAAACCGGTGATGGGTGGTTTCCCGGTTTGGGCCTCAAAACCGGTAGTGGACGGTTTCCCGTTTTAGCCTCAAAACCGGTGGTGGGTGGTTTCCCGGTTTGGGCCTCAATTCGTCCTCAAAGTGTTTCTCTCATCTTGAATCCCAAATTTATTATTTTCCCTATTTTCAGAGCTATTTTTGGGTGATTTTCGATTCGCTTTGTGTGATGCGTTTTGGGATGGATTTGTTGGGGGATCTTGGTGCTATGACATGCTAGAACAATCCTCTATGGTTACTTGACCAAATCCAAGGCACGAGCACCTTCGATTTCATGGATTTGTGAAGTTTCATCCAAACCCTAGTTCATCCGGTGAAATCCAAAATTCGTGGAGATTTCTTGGTCTTTTTGGTATGGATCCTTTTGGATGATGTTCTCCATCTCAAGGTGAAGCTACGGTTCAAATTTCGTGAAGTTTGGAGGTCGTTTGGTTGGATTTCGAGTTTTGGAGCATCCGTTCTTGAGTTTTCCCGAGCTGTCCTGTTGCTGGCGGAAGTTCCGACACAAGTTCCGACAATTGACGGAAGTTCCGACAATTTACAGAGAGTTTTTGTCGGAACATCCGACACTTGACAAGACTTTCGTGAATTACAGATTGTTTTTGTCGGAACATCCGAGACTTGTCGGAACATCCGTGAATGTCTCACCGGAACATCCGAGACATGTCGGAACATCCGTGAAGTGGCAGAAACTTCTCATCGGAACATCCGAGAGAGGTCCGAAACATCCGACAAGGTCTGAAGTTTGGTACTTTCTCTTTTGATCGTGCTTTGCCCATTTGCTTCCGCATTTGCTTGTACCACTTCTTAACCACTCCTAGGATTAGCACATCATCTCTAATTGATGTGTGAGGTCTTGATGGTTGAAAGAGAGGTGTGTTGGGTTGTAATTAGGACATTGGCCAAGTTCTATTGAAGAATTTTTATCGGCTCCCATTCACCCCCCCTCAGCCTTCTCGATCTTTCAATTGGTATCAGAGCCGGTTTGATCACTTGTTGGCCTTTACTTGTTTTGTGATCCGAAGGTGACTTCTTGCGGTGCTTGTTTGTGCTTTGATCGCTTGCTAACTCTGACCGGTGCTTGATCGATGGTTCCAAGTGCTTGTTCCCATGTGTCTTTGTCCTCAGATTTGGAGATGTGCGATATTGCTATTGAGGATGACACGAAGATGAGTCGAGTTGTGGATGCTTGCATGGATGATCTTGAGGAGAAGGAAGAGTTGTACCTCACAAAGGAGGAACTTAATGTGGTTGAGCTTTTCAAGCTTTCAAGAGGCAATGAGATGAAACATGAGGATCTTGCCTCCGAGCTTTTTAAGATGAGCCAAGGTAATCTCGCCATGGGCATTGTGGCTTTATTCACTATGGTTCATGCTTGTGATGCTAAAATTGTTGAACTCAAAAAGAATGTGAGAAGTTCTATGCCTAGTGATGGGGACTTGTTGTTTAGACTTGATAATATGAATTCTTTGCCTTCTTGCAAGTCTAGTACTTCTTTGCCTTGTGATGATTGTGTTGCCTTACTAAAAAAGAATGATGAGTTGAATGCTTCCATGGCTTGCTTGAAATCTGAAAATTAGAAGTTGAAGCATGATTGTTCTTCATGTGAAAAACAATTGGGAAATGCTAGATATGTTATTGACATGTTGAATGAGAATGCTTCTTTGCCTTGCATGTCTTGTAAGTCTTTGCATGATGAGATTGACTTGTTAAAATCAAATGCTTGTATGCCATGTGCTTCTTGTGATGCTTTGCACCAGAAAAATGATAAATCGAAATCCTCTATCATTCGGTTGAAAGCAAATCCCATTTTGTAATGTGCTTCATGTGCTATGTATGCTGAAATGTCGGAGTCAAATAATTCTAGTTCTTGCACTTGTTGCTCAAGCATGCTTGCTGAAATAGATTCGTTAAAATCAAATGCTTCTATGCCATGTGATTCATGTGTTACTTTGCGCAAAGATCTTGATTGTGCTAAAGTTGAAATAGGCAATCTTATGTCCTTGGCTAGAAAAGGTTGCAATTCATGTATTGGCATGCTTGCTGAAAATGAAAAGTTGAAGCTAGATCACTCTACTTGCTTAGAGAAACTTGAAATTGCTAAGGCTGAAATTGCTCGAATTACTTCTATGCCTTCTAGCACTTGTTCCTCTACTTTGAATGATGATGCTTGCCTTAATTCTTGTGCTAATCATGATGCTTTGCATGATATGCATATGAGTGATTTTTCTTCTAATTCTTGCACATCATGTCATGATTTGAAAAATGAAGTTGAGGCTTTGAAGCTGGTGCGCGATGATATGAGCGCCAAGTTGGTTGAGCACAAAGATATGAGTGCTAGCCTTGAGAAGGAGAATGATCTCTTGCGTACCACATATGCCGAGTGCATTGAGAAGGAGATGCAAATCTTAAGAGATGCTCCATGTGGTACTTGTGAGCGCCTCAAATCTCAAAATGAGGTTTTGCTTCAACTATGCAAGAGTTTAGATGCTAAGCTTCTCGATTCACGCAATTCTTCTCACTCCGATTTTGGTGTTCCCAAAACTTCTTCTTTGTCTTTGGAGTTGAGTTCTTCTCATGTTGAGCGTGAGTCTTTGGGTGTTAGCACTTGTGCTATTGCCTTGGATGATTCTTCTTTGGCTAATACTCATGTTGTTGGCTCTTGCGGTGTTGCCCAAGGAATTTCAAATGACAAAGGTGCTTCTTGCTCAAATGGTACATCAATCTCAAAAGAAAAGTACCATTGCACCTTTTGCAAGAAAGATGGGCACATTGTTGAGTTTTGCTTTCACCGTGTCAAACACGAGCGTCGCATTCGTGCAAAAGCTTTTAGGAATACACATAGTCCTTTCCATGGCATGTGTGGACCGAATGTTGTCTCCAAGTCAAGTGATGCTTCTAAATCTTCATGCAAGTCTCAAAGGACTTCTCACTTGAGCGAGAGTGGTGCTTCTTCCTCTCAAACCGTATCTCCAAATGGGAAATTGTACCATTGCTCTTATTGTGAGAAGGATGGGCATCAAATTGATTTTTGCTTTAGGCGTGCAAAATGTATGTGCCGATCTTGTGCTTTGTTGACGGTGTAAAAACCAAGAATTTACCGTCAACTTATCGGTGAATAAAAGGGTAAATCACCAACGCTCAGCATTTATTTGTTTAACTAATGCATTTCCACGAGTTTTCGATGATTTATAAGTGCAGGAGTAAATAAGGAGAAAATGGGACTCTGTGAGCAAAATCACAGGCCGGCCGGCCTCCCACCTAGGCCGGCCGGCCTTGTCCAGTGCCCGAAGCCTGCAGGCTTGCTCCAGTGGGCTAAAAGCAGTCCAAACACGAAGAATATCAAAGCCCAACTTGAAAATACCGCAGAAACTCCGGAAGATGGGCTGAGTGGGCCTAAACTTGTCCCTCACTCCAGTTCTGCCGCCCCCAGAAGCAAACCGACTTCGGAACCGACTTCAGGAAGTAATCAGGAGCGTCCAGAGCGAAGGCGGTGGCAAACCGCCTCGATGGACGGCCGGCCGGCCCCCCTACTAGGCCGGCCGGCCTGCCTTGGCGGGCGCGCCACTCCTCCTCGCGCTATAAGACTCCCCTGGTCCTGTAGAGGCTATAAATACCCCTGGGCTGCTGCAGAACAACTCGCACCTCATTGAAGAATCCAATTACTCTTTTATTTTCTAGTTAGTAGTTAGTTGGGAGTTAGAGTGTAAGTAAGAGCTTCGCTGGGATTTCGGAGTCATCTTCGGAAGTTGGGTAAAGCTCTCTTGTATCTTTATTTCCTCTTTTGTAAGAATTATTATTATAAATATCTCTCCCTATTTATTAAATTCGGAATTACCTTTGGTCGGCATTATTGCTTTGAGTAATTACCATAGTGAAGTTCCTGTATTAGTTCCACGACTGTGTGTGGTAGATATGAGTGGATTGATTGCTGGTGGATGCCTACACAATTTACTTAGATTTATTATACATGGTTGGTCTGTCCTGTTAGCTAGGGATAGGCTATCTAAGATGATTATTTGTATGGTTCAAAGAATCATGTTAGACATGAGTTTGCACCCGGTCTTACGGAGGATGGTAGCCACACGTGTGACAGGTGTGTTCAGGCCTTTGCAATCCACCATGTTCAAGGTCGGCATAGTAGGGTCTTAATTATAGCACGAATTCTCCTTAGTAGTCGGGCCTAATTCTCGGGTTGGCTTCTAATGAGAGGCGTGTGCCCCGATATACAGGAATGGAACTGTCGTATGATCTTAAGTAGGTATATGTAGACTATTAGGGTGCTGAACATAAATACTTAGTACGGATATAATTCAAAAATCTTAATACTTCACTCGCTGCTCTCCCAATTTAATTACTAGTACCTTCTATTTGGATTTACTTCGTGAGTGCCACTTATCAAACTCTTATCGTTTGACGTGATCCATATGATTGAATTAGATAGTCTACTTATGAAATTCTTACTATGCTTCCCTGTGGATAATTATAAATACGATAACCCTGGAATACTCCATGGTGAAGTGCTACAATGGTGAACCGTGCGCTTGCGGAATAGAAATATTTTATTATGCATACGTAACGCCAACAAGCATTTCTGGCGCCGTTGCCGGGGAAGCATTAGATTAAGAATTTCCTGTTATCATTGATTGCTATCCATGTTCATCATATTTTATCACGAACCCATCACATGCGTGACCGTTTAATCTTATCCTTTTTGCGAAAATAAAAAGAAATTTTAATTGAGAGGAAAAGATAAAAACGTCCGAAAGAGCCATGGCTATCGTTTCGCGAAAAGTTACAAAGCCAGATGCATCGACCGCGGGAAAAGCAAAAACAAAGCTTATCAAACCTCCTACCATGCCACAAGGAAGGAAACTTGTAGGCACCATGGTTGATCGTTGGGGAGACATCTTCTGCTACCATTTCATCGAGAAGCCACCATACGCCCCATGCCAATTGATCAATGGTCGTGTGACGATCAAAGGTGAAGAATGCAAGGTAACCCCCGCGAAGGAAGAAATTCCAAAGAAGACCTGTACTTCGAAAAAGAAAGAGCCAAAGAAAACCGCGCCAAAACCCGCGCCAAAGAAAAGGGAACCAAAGACGGCTCTCGCCGAGAAAGTGCGGAAGATTTTGTCCACTCGGAAGATTTCAAGATGCCAACATTCTACCGCTGGACAAAATGCAAGCGTCAAGACCGCGTAGAAATTAGAACAAATTTTTAGTAGGTCGTACGCTAATAATCCTCTGACGGGAGGATAAAAACCGTCGTTATCCTAGGAATAAAAGTTTAAATTCTGTTTTCGTAATTTTCGTGGGCCCATCTAAAAATATAAAACAAAATAAAAAAATCATAAAATATTTGGACAGTTGGAACCCTCCCGGGCCCATCTGGCCCCACCAGTCATCTCCTTCCACTGCCCGTGCAGCAACTGGCGATGAGGATAAGGAGGAGGACGCGTAGGGGAAAGGGGAGGCGCACCCCGCGCCCGGGCCTGCCGCCGGCCTGCCAGACCCGCCGGCCGGCCTGCTCCGCGCCCCGACGCGCGCCACCGATGCCCTGCGCCTGCACCACCTGCACTCCTACGCACCTAGCCTGTCCGGGATGTCGAAGCACGCGAGGAAAGCGAGCAAAGCTCGCCCGACATGAAATGACGCCGTCCTGTCGACGCTCTGTGCAACCACGCGCGCCGAAAGCCGCCCTGCTGCACTGCCCCCGACGAGCACGCCGCGCTGCTCCCGTCCCGTCGCGAGAGGACGCCGGGGCCCGCCGGCCGGCCCCCCTGTCCGCCGGCCGGCCCTGCTCGGCCGCGCCCGGCCTCGCCCGCGCGCCTATAAAAGGAGGCCGCTGCCTCCATTCTTCCTCGCACCAAAGCTCGACGAGCTCTCTCTTTTTCCTCTCGCTAATCGATCTCTAATCAAGTCTTTAGCTTAATTAGAAAATAAAATAATAATAAAATAATAAAAATGCTAAAAATGACAAAAACAAAATAAAATTTCCTGTTTTCCAGTAGTAGTAATTTCTTTATTTTCTATTGCTAGTGGAGGCCCCTAAAGCCCCACTGTGTAGACGACTAACCTCTGAACGACTGACTTATGGACAGCTAACCCGCTAATTTTATTTCACTATCTATCCTTCGGGTATTTGCTGCCTAACCATTTGTGCAGGACAAGATGAGCTTCCTGGGAGGCATCAAGAGGACGTTCACCGGCAGGAGCCAAGGGAGTGGCTCCAACTCAGGGTCGGAATCATCACTTCCCCCTGTACGTGGAGCACCTCCCCCAGCAATTGAACCAATGGAACCACCACCGCCAGTCGAGCCAATCCTTCGGATCCTGGAACAACGGGAACACATCATCCCCAGATCGGAGGAAGAACGGAACCACATAGAGGGGCTGGTTGACCGTGAATTTCAGCATTCACGAGTGTTCGACCCCCAGCTGCTCCACGCAATCGGCTTACTCAAGGACTTCGAGAGCGCCCTCAGGTACACTCACCTCGTTGATTTTTATGATACTACTGAACTAGGCTCTCGTTGGCTTTCAATAGAGTTCCTAGCTAGTTTGGAGGTAGACACTACGGGAGGGTTGGCAAAGGCTAAGTTTAAATTCCACATGTTTAATCAATACTTCACTAAGAGTGTTAAGGAAATGAGTAAACTGCTGGGGTTTAAATCTAGCGCTCCAACCAACATAGACTCCTTGCCGAATTTTAATGAGCAAGCTTTCTGGGTGAAAATTGCTGGGCATGATGCGCCTAAGCGTCGTATGCTGGGCTTAACCTTGTCTGCTAGAAATGAGAATAGGGCTGTCACTCGAGTTGATTTGGGCTACCTTTTCGCCATGATTAAGAAGATTAAAATCAACCCACTGTTTTGTGTGATTAACCACTGGCTGAATGTGACGTTCTCCTCCCAAGCCCCTATCCTGTTTACTGCTTATATCACTAGAATTGCATGGGGACTTGGTTTGCTGAATCAAGCACGTCTGGAATATTTACCGGGGAATCAAGTTGTTGTTGGGTACGACCATTTCCGTCAAGCCCACATTCTTAGTAGAGACACCCTGGGGAAGTACCGCATGATTTACCTCGGTTATTGCACGGAGATTGACTTGCCCGAGCCGAAGCTTAGCATCTACCACATCAATCCCTTGCTTCTGTTAGATTTAAAGAAAGCTGAGCCAGCCCGTAACAGCATAGCTGGAGGACCTTCGACTAGAGCTAGAACCAGAGCAAGAAACCAGGGGGCATCCCCTGAACCAGCTCCTATGCCTGCACCGCAGCGAGGAGAGAGCAGCACTAGTTTGCACCAGTCTGACCCATGCAGCGGTTCACCCACTTGGCCACCACCTCTCGGAGCACATAGCATAAACCAGTATCCGTACCCCCCAGGAGGTTATTCTGCCGTTGGCGGGAGGCATTTTCAGCCAATCCTGCCACCTAGACCATACCAGTATGCACCGTACTCAGAGCAGTACCAGCACGCGCCACACCTAGAGCAGTACCAGCACGCGCCACACCCAGAGCAGTTCCAGCATGCGCCACACCCAGAGCAGTTCCAGCATGCTCCATACCCAGAGCGCTACCAGCACGCTCCCCATCCAGGGTATCATGACCAGGGACAAACCAGTAGACCACAGATGGGAACCTCACGATCTGCCTGTTTTGCACCGACCTAGGATTACTCAAACCTCACGGAGAGTATTTCCCACATTTCTGGCACAGTAAACGAGAATCGTGAAGCGCTAATAGACCTTCGAGGACGTGTAGATTATCAGGGTAATGTCATAGACTATACACGTTGGGTGTCGGAAGACACCAACTCCATCTGTCATGGCATAGCTCGCGGAATGGACCTAAACTTAGTGGAGCCCGAGCCGCCGCAGCCGCCACCACCCCCTCCAGAATCACAGCAGCCGAACCCAAATGAGTGGGACTTCTGGCCAAACCAGTACCACTACGCATGACTCAAGCTTAAGCCATGCAAAGGCCCAAGCTTGGGGGAGTGCCCGCACTTGATATGTTCTTACTGGTGTTTGCTGTGTTCTGTCGAGAGTGTTGTCATCTGTCGTCTGCCCCACGTCATTTGCTGTGGCCTTGCCTTGCCGTGCCTTGTCTTGCCTTGCCTTGCCTTGCCTGATTGGTTGGTTGTATCAGTTGTATCGTCGTATCGCATCACTTTAATTTTTCTTTAAAAAAAAATTGAAAATTAAAAAGAACAAAAATATTTCCCTTGCTTTCCGAATAAAAATGCTCAGCTTGGTGGCTTACCCACTATGGAAATGATGAATGGTTGCTCTGCTAGTTACCTGTATGTGTCATTTATGCAATTTCTACTCCATGCATTTGTTAAAGCAATTTGTTAATCGGCATGATCAAATCTTTAGTCTTGCTTTACTTACGTGGGTTGCACACAGTTTACTAAGTCTGGGTATTGACTCGTATGATATGGCTGTCTCTAATAAAGTCGATAAATTTTTTGTAGTAAGAATCCAGAGATGGTTTAATTTTGAAAATCTTGCTGCAATCAAAACACTTTATGTCTCGCACTTCCCTTTGTGAGGATTTATTTACCTACCAGAGCCATACAAGTCACATTCGGAAAATAGCTACACTCATAGCAATCCTTTTGAATTTTGAGTTCGGTTAAACTTTGATCTCTTGAAACGCTGCATTCCTCAGTTCAGTCATAATCCATTCGCGTGAGAATTCAAAATTCCATCACATTTATTCATGAGAAAAATTCTATCTTCTCCATTTATGCTCAAGAAAATATCCAAGGTTATGAATGCCATCAGAATCTTGCCCTTTTCGCACCATGGGAGTTTCAAAAAAAAAAAAAAACTCCCATAAATGTGCAGCAAAAATACAGAGGCATGATGGCTATCACCAAAAATATCTTGAGCAAAAGAAGATCAAGAATTTTCCATCCACGCATGAGTCCACCCACCAGAATGACTGAATTTGAGGAATTGCTATGTTTCTTTATATCATCTTTTAGCCTTACAATATATTTGCAAAAGGATATGCATAGCCACACCAAGCTCCACCAAGATTCCCTCCCTTGAGTAGAATAGGTACCGAGTGAAATCCTGTAGGAAAATAGCCTCATTAAAAGAGAGACCAAAAAAGGGAAGTGCAAGTACAAAGATTATTTCAATTTTTCATGCAGCATATAAGAAAAACTCTGGATTTATCACTTACAGAAATTACTTGACAATATTCTGAGATAGCTGTTCTACTTGTCAATACCGTATGACAAAGTAACTTAAAAGCCCCACTAAGTGTCGCAACACTGAATGAATATTTTGTGCTGGTTAATAAATTACTTTGCTATCTTGGAGTATGTTGTTGCATTCATAATACCTGCCGGGCACTAATATTGTAGCAACTCCTGATCCGCCGATACCTGAGTTTTTATTTTTGCTCGGGACGAGCAAATTTTAAGCTTGGGGGATTTGTTGACGGTGTAAAAACCAAGAATTTACCGTCAACTTATCGGTGAATAAAAGGGTAAATCGCCAACACTCAGCATTTATTTGTTTAACTAATGCATTTCCACGAGTTTTGGATGATTTATGAGCGCAGGAGTAAATAAGAAGAAAATGGGCCTCTGTGAGCAAAATCACAGGCCGGCTGGCCTCCCACCTAGGCCGGCCGGGCTTGTCCAGTGCCCGAAGCCTGCAGGCTTGCTCCAGTGGGCTAAAAGCAGTCCAAACACGAAGAATATCAAAGCCCAACTTGGAAATACCGCAGAAACTCCGAAAGATGGGCTGAGTGGGCCTAAACTTGGCCCTCACTCCAGTTCTGCCGCCCCCAGAAGCAAATCGACTTCGGAACCGACTTCAGAAAGTAATCAGGAGCGTCCAGAGCGAAGGCGGTGGCAAACCGCCTCGATGGACGGCCGGCCGGCCCCCCTACTAGGCCGGCCGGCCTGCCTTGGCGGGCGCGCCACTCCTCCTCGCGCTATAAGACTCCCCTGGTCCTGTAGAGGCTATAAATACCCCTGGGCTGCTGCAGAACAACTCGCACCTCATTGAAGAATCCAATTACTCTTTTATTTTCTAGTTAGTAGTTAGTTGGGAGTTAGAGTGTAAGTAGAGTTAGAGTGTAAGTAAGAGCTTCGCTCGGGATTTCGGTGTCATCTTCGGAAGTTGGGTAAAGCTCTCTTGTATCTTTATTTCCTCTTTTGTAAGAATTATTATTATGAATATCTCTCCCTATTTATTAAATTCGGAATTACCTTTGGTCAGCATTATTGCTTTGAGTAATTACCATAGTGAAGTTCCTGTATTAGTTCCACGACTGTGTGTGGTTAATATGAGTGGATTGATTGCTGGTGGATGCCTACACAATTTACTTAGATTTATTATACATGGTTGGTCTGTCCTGTTAGCTAGGGATAGGCTATCTAAGATGATTGTTTGTATGGTTTAAAGAATCATGTTACACACGAGTTTGCACCCGGTCTTACGGAGGATGGTAGCCACACGTGTGATAGGCGTGTTCAGGCCTTTGCAATCCACCACGTTCAAGGTCGGCATAGTAGGGTCTTAATTATAGCATGAATTCTCCTTAGTAGTCGGGCCTAATTCTCGGGTTGGCTGCTAAGGAGAGGCGTGTGCCCCGATATACAGGAATGGAACTGTTGTATGATCTTAAGTAGATATATGTAGACTATTAGGGTGCTGAACATAAATACTTAGGACGGATATAATTCAGAAATCTTAATACTTCACTCGCTGCTCTCCCAATTTAATTACTAGTACCTTCTATTTGGATTTACTTCGTGAGTGCCACTTATCAAACTCTTATCGTTTGACATGATCCATATGATTGAATTAGATAGTCTACTTATGAAATTCTTACTATGCTTCCCTGTGGATAATTATAAATACGATAACCCTGGAATACTCCATGGTGAAATGCTACAATGGTGAACCGTGCGCTTGCGGAATAGAAATATTTTATTATGCATACGTAACGCCAACATGCTTCTAGCTCTCCGAGTATTCATAGCTTTTCCCATGGCATGAACACCCGTGAGCCTAGCATGAGACACCACTTCATTCATGGATTCTTTGACTCCTTTTCTTGTGGGTTAGAACGTGCCCGTGGACATGCTTCTAATGCTTCTTGTGTTGGTCCACGACATGGTTCTCATGATGCTTTCATTGGTTCTCTTCATGTTATTCCCTTTAGAGGTACTCATCGTTTTGCTTGTGGTTGCACTTGTTCGTCCTCTCGAGTTGCTATTTCGCTTCATACTTCTAAGGATGTTTCAAAGTCTTATCATTTGAACCAAAGTTTGCATCATGCTAACCCTCATGATAATTTGAGTACATGTATTTGTCATGTGTCCAAGTGTTGGATTCCCAAGTATTTGCTTACTAACCCTTCGGGATCCAACACTCGGACATTTCTCTCTTCTCATGTGTAGGTTTTGGGGACACGGGTTGGAGGACATGAGCTTGATTGATCTCGGTCTTTTGCATGACTTGATTGAGACATGGATGGTTCTCCATACCTAGTACATGGCCTCCAAGAGGCATGAGCTTCAGTGGCGTCTTCACCTACTTTGTGAGCTTTTCCATACACTCATACCTTCTACATTCATGTACTTTTACTTGTGGTGTGAGGTGCTTGTTCATATGCTCACTTGATCCTCTCGGCATGTATTATTTGTGTATATCTTGTAACATGCTTTTATTTCTCTCTTGCCCATTGACTGCTTTTATTTGTGTGCACTATTTGGTTAGCATGTGACTATCTTTATTATATCCAACCATGCATGCTAGCTTTGTATTTGTTATTGGCTTTTGATCACATTTTCATGCCTTAAATTCTCTCTTGTCATTAATTGCTTCTTTTCATGTACACCATTGAGTAGCATGTTTCTATGTCGTTTTTAAACCTACCATGCTAGCTTTGTGATGACTCATGTAGTGTTTGCCACTCTTTCATGTATCTTGTGTGATCCATGGTGTATCGATCTTCTCATGCTTTGCAAATGGTTCTCATGTGCTTGCCCTCATGTGACATGTGCTCCTTATTGCTATATTTGTATCCCCTTCTTTGAATGTTTATTGATTGCCTTAACTAGTGTCTCCTTGTCCTAATTTCAATTGGTTCTCGAGTTGTTTTATTGAGGGGAAGATTGGCTTGGTTTGAGGGGGAGTTGTTATTTTCATTGAGATGTGGAGCTTGTCTTTTGCTTTGGACCTTTGAGATGTCTCTCTTGTGAAAATGTATCTCACTTTTGAGCATTGCATCTCATCATGTAACATATGCTTTGTAGATGATGAGCTTCATCTTTTATGCCCTCTTGCATTTCTTGTTGCTACGGTTGAGTTTAAGCTAAGTTGTGTGAATGTAAGTAGCAAACTCTACAAACTTAGGCTTTTCTAGATGGCTTGGCATAGTTGCATTTTGAGCTCTCATGCTAAACTCAAAGATGAAAATTGGCTATTTATGAATCTTATGATCTATGCATGCCAATTAATGTCTTGCTCACCATGTGTATAATTGCTTATATCCTTGTCAAGACTTGTGTTAAGGCTAGCATAGAAAATATCTTGGCTTCGGCAACTTGTGTTTGGGGGATGGAATGCTTTTGCAAATGTTTAGCTCATGATGGGACTTTGGGGGAACAAATGTTCCTTTTGCCAAAAGGCATGCTCTTTTGCTCATGTGATTAATTTGCTAAAATCAATTTGGTCTTTTGTTCTTAATGCTAAATCCAATATGGTGCCTTGATGCCTCGGGGTGTTTGCCGTAACCAGTTGTGCGACCCTCTGTATGGATAAGAGGTTACTTGAGGATAAAATCCAATACGGTGCCTTGATGCCTCGGGGTGTTTGCCGTACCCAGTCGTGCGACCCTCTGCATGGATAAGAGGTTACTTGAGGATAAACATAACATGAGTAAATGCTTTTGTTCATAAATCATGTATTTCATTTTGTGTTTACTCACTTGATCAAATTGAGTCTTTGTTGCATATGTGAGTGTTTGTCAAAGCACATTTTTCCGAATGCTTGTTGCTTGACTTGAGATTGACACTAGCTAGTTTTCATGGATTCACTTAATGCTTGTTTTACCTTGGCTAGCGGTAATTATACATGTGGTGGCAGCTTTTATCATGATATAGCAAGTTTGAATCTATATTGATCAATTCAATCTTCTTGCTTAGGTTGTCTAGCTCTTTGCCTTTGTGTCATGCTCTCTATTATGGTCTTTGTGCGATTGTGAGCTCATGCTTTTACACCTTAATGCTTGCTTGATTACTAGCAATGATAAATGCTCGTTGGTATAATTGTTGAAGCTCCATAAGTTTCTATCCTCATGCATTGCATTTTCGGCTCTCTTGTATTCTTGATGAGTTCATTGCCAAAGGGGGAGAGATTTAAAGGGTAGTAAATGCACAAATGTGAGAAATTGAGTAGCATATGTATTGCATGAGAGGTAATCATAATTTGAGGGGGAGCATTCATTCATAACTTGAGGGGGAGTATTCATGTATTTGAGATTTTGTCAAGTCTCTTGTGTTCTTTTCGATGAAATGGTCATGATGAACAATTACTCTAGTTTATGGACCATGAGACACTTTCTTGCCAACTTTTGGCTTTTGCGATTCTTTTATGCTAAGTGGCCAATTTCGACTTTTTATTGGTTTTTGGTCATTTTAGTTGGGCTTCAATGGATTCGCATTTTAAATCCAAATTCTTGTGCTTGGTGTTGTCAATGTACTCATCAAGGGGGAGATTGAGAAGCCATGTTGATATGTCCCATGGCTTAGCTTTGTAATGAGTAATTGACATTAGTTATTTCCTTATTGAGCTTAATTGTAAATGCAAGGTTATAGGGATTGCACAAGATTTGGTTTTTGTCAAGATACTCATCAAAAGGGAGATTGAGAAGCCATGTTGAAATGTGCCGTGGCTTGACTTAGTGATGAGTAATGGACTTTGGTTTATTCCTCATGGAACATAAAAATACAATGTTAGTTTATGAGGATTGCATGAGATTTGCTTTGTGTCAATATACTCATCAAGGGGGAGATTGAGAAGCCATGTTGAGATGTGTCATGGCTTGATGATTGTGATGAGTAATTGACTTGGCGTTGAGTTGAAATGCGGATTTTGATATCGCTTTAGCTTGTTCGTTTTGGCAACTTTGAGTGTTGCTTTATGACTAACTAGAGTTGGTGAAGGTGTTGACAAAGTTGGAGGAGAAGAAAATGTGTTTTCTTGTCTCATGATGTGTAGGTCAATGGAGTCAACTTAGTGGTCAACGGCAGGAGGATCGGGACCAAGCGGGGGCTTGGGGCCAGACGATCGAGAGGTCGGGTGAGGTCAAGGGTGATCCACACCGTACACGTGGAGAGGACAAGAAGCATGGATGGTTTCGCGGTTTGGCCTCAAAACCGTGGAGGTGATGAAGACGGCGTGTTGACCAGGGTCAAGGCGAACGGGAGGCCGGTGCAAGTGAAGGGTCCCGACGGGCTGGGACCGAGGAGACTTGACGGCGATGAGGTTCGCGGGACGAGGGGACACGCGTCGACATTGAGATGGTTTCCCGGTTTGGCCTCAAAACCGGTGGTGGACGGTTTCCCGTTTTAGCCTCAAAACCGGTGGTGGATGGTTTCCCGGTTTGGGCCTCAAAACCGGTGATGGGTGGTTTCCCGGTTTGGGCCTCAAAACCGGTGGTGGAGGTTTTCCCGGTTTGGGCCTCAAAACCGGTGGTGGATGGTTTCTGGGTTTGGGTCTCAAAACCGACGGCGGACGGTTTCCCGGTTTGGGCCTTAAAACCGGCGGCGGCGGATTGTGGTGCATGTGGCACCATCGCGAAGGTAGCTTCGAGGTGAAGCTAAGTTGTGAAGGTCCCGACGGCGTTCGGGTGATGGAGAAAAAGTTGGACGGAAACGTCCTTATGTATGTATGAGTGTGTTGTAGTGTGAGGGGCATTTTCAGAATGTGAAAATGTCCAAGGGGATAAGGTGAGGGGGCTGGTTGGCTGCCCTCCCTTGAGCCTCTCACTTGTGTTTGTGAGGGAGGGCTTGAGAGAGGATAGAAAGGAGAGGGGAGAAGAGAGGAGATGGCTCTTTGATTGAGCTTTTTGTCATCCTTAGTTTGTGTGTGATAGGGAGTGGCTTGATATATACATCTTTGAGCAATACAAAGTATCAATTCGTCCTCAAAGTGTTTCTCTCATCTTGAATCCCGAATTTATTATTTTCCCTATTTTCAGAGCTATTTTTGGGTGATTTTCGATTCGCTTTGTGTGATGCGTTTTGGGATGGATTTCTTGGGGGATCTTGGTGCTATGACATGCTAGAACAATCCTCTATGGTTACTTGACCAAATCCAAGGCCCGAGCACCTTCGATTTCATGGATTTGTGAAGTTTCATCCAAACCCTAGTTCATCTGGTGAAATCCAAAATTCGTGGAGATTTCTTGGTCTTTTTGGTATGGATCCTTTTGGATGATGTTCTCCATCTCAAGGTGAAGCTACGGTTCAAATTTCGTGAAGTTTGGAGGTCGTTTGGTTGGATTTCGAGTTTTGGAGCATCCGTTCTTGAGTTTTCCCGAGCTGTCCTGTTGCTGGCGGAAGTTCCGACACAAGTTCCGACAATTGACGGAAGTTCCGACAATTTACAGAGAGTTTTTGTCGGAACATCCGACACTTGACAAGACTTTCGTGAATTACAGATTGTTTTTGTCGGAACATCCGAGACTTGTCGGAACATCCGTGAATGTCTCACCGGAACATCCGAGACATGTCGGAACATCCGTGAAGTGGCAGAAACTTCTCATCGGAACATCCGAGAGAGGTCCGAAACATCCGACAAGGTCTGAAGTATGGTACTTTCTCTTTTGATCGTGCTTTGCCCATTTGCTTCCGCATTTGCTTGTACCACTTCTTAACCACTCCTAGGATTAGCACATCATCTCTAATTGATGTGTGTGGTCTTGATGGTTGAAAGAGAGGTGTGTTGGGTTGTAATTGGGACATAGGCCAAGTTCTATTGAAGAATTTTTATCGGCTCCCATTCACCCCCCCTCTGGTCGCCTTCTCGGTCCTTCACTTGGCAGTCGACGAACTCATAGTTAACCTTGAGCTTCCCGTTGGCCATGCCGCTGCCGTCGGTGTCGATCTTGTAGAACACCGGCGTGTCCATCCCCAGCGCGGAGCCCCCGCCGCGCCTGCAGTCGTCGACGATCCTCACCGTGGCCTGCGCGCCGGTGGCCGCGTTCGTCACCGTCAGGCACCGCCCGCACGCGGCGTCCCCGCGCGGCCCGGCAGGCCCGCAGAATGCCGTCCACCAGTAGCGTGACCGCCACTCCGCCGGCTTGTCCTTGTCCCAGACCGCACACGACGCCGACACGGCGCCCAGCTCCCAGTTCACGGACGGCGCGTTGTAAGCGATGTACGTCGCCATCACGCCGCTCGCGCTCTGCGCCATCACGCAGTTGGTTAGCGAATTGCAGTGCTTGAAAAGGCGTGAAGGTGGTGTGTTTATATAGACATGGGATCCGGATGATGCTCCAGAGTCCAGATGGAAACAAATGTGTTGCATATTACAATACTGATTAGGTGCTGTATTTTCGTAATTTGACTCGATCAAATATGATGGCATACTAAATTATAATGAGCCAGCAGCTGGTAGAGTGTATGAGCTGTGATTAAATGTTCTTTGGCCATTCATACATTTGGTTCGATAACACCTAGCTAAGCTCATATTTTTCTTTTTTGAGAGACGCTAAGATAAATAATTTAACTGCGCTAGTACTTCGCCTTGGGCCTTAAACTTTTGCCGCGAATAGTGGCAAACTTAAAAGCAACCCCGGCAATTCCCTAATAATCCATTCCCACTATTTTGCTATTAGGAAAGCCTCAATAGTATTTTAATCATATTGGGTATTGCAGCTCCAGCAGTTCCCAAATACCCCATACCCATTCCGTCAACCCCACACTGCAACTCTCGTGATGCCGCGCCCAGCCTGGCGGCCCTCCTGCACTCATCCCAACGCCACGTCGCCACCCCCACTGCAGCCGGCCGCCACCCATCACGACTCCCCTCCGTCACCTCCCGCTATAAGCTCGGCCATCCGCCATAGCTCTAGGTGAGCTTCTTTTTTTTTGTGTAAAAAAAAGAAAAAAAAAAGAAGCTTGATGTAGGACAATGCCGGCAACCATGACGGCGACCGGGTAGGCGCTGGAACTAGCGCTGGACCATGAGAACATAAAGGCGGAGGTCAGGCCGAGGCCCCTTCTCTACTCCTCTCCTTGTTGCTTGAATTGAGATTGACGATGAAGGACCTTGACGTCCCCGTACCGCCTTGGTTGTGGTTGTGGGCGCTCAGCTCCGCCTTAGTTGACGGCGCCTGGTAATTCCCCAATAACTTCTCCACTTTTTCTCCATAGCAAGTTTTTTACTGGAGCAAATAATAAAGTCAGAAAAAAAAGATACTTGAAAAGCATTCAACACATATAAGAAACTATTAAATGTAACAAGAAATTATTAGAGATGGGTTGGGTAAATATTGAAGTTGCTCTAACGTCCGTTAATGTACCACCATAATGTTCGCCCCACAAAGGTTCTATTTGTTGTGCTAACGTTATTGGCGGTAGGAAACAACACACAAAGTAGATAAGAGACAAGACACAATGTAGGGTGGAGTCTTCTTTTTATTATTCTGAATAAACTTGTGTTTATAATGCTTGGGGTGCTCCACTATTTATATTCAGGGAAGAGGTCCTCTTTCCTACTAGGAAAGAAACTCATTTAGTAAATTGCCCACACATTAAACTAGGAGTCGGATAGGTTCTTTTAAAACTTTCTTTCTTAGTCCAACTAGAATTATTAGGATAACACCAATGGCCGCCAACCGGGCCAGAGTACTTTAGTTTCATGAACGGGAACGCATGCAGCTCAATTCGTGAACGGCGAGTATATATAATAAAACACTAATAATCCTCCTGCTCTATAATAAACTTACGCTTGTCTGGAGTTCTCAACCGGCGGAAGAGACCGAGGCACGTACGTGTTACATACAAGCACGATGGACCGGCTCCCGGCGGACGTGCTCGCCATCGTTCTCGGCCGCCTCCCCCTGCGCAGCCTCGCCGTCTGCCGGTGCATCTGCCGGGGGTTGCGCGCCGCCGTCGAGGAACGCTGCT
This sequence comes from Eragrostis curvula, assembly GCA_007726485.1. Taxonomy (NCBI): domain Eukaryota; kingdom Viridiplantae; phylum Streptophyta; class Magnoliopsida; order Poales; family Poaceae; genus Eragrostis; species Eragrostis curvula. The sequence continues at coordinate 26,124,582 of CM017440.1, read as the reverse complement.
CCCGCCTCCTGCTCCCGCGGTCGCTGCACGGCATCTTCATCAACTACGACTACGAAGGCGAGCGCTGCCGTCTGTTCTCGCGCCCGCCGTCGGCGGCGGACGGCGCCCTTCCCGTCGATAGCACCATGGGTTTCGTCCCCAAAAACCCATGGGACTGGCGTTGCCACAGGACAAGGTTGATCGTGGACCACTGCAACGGCCTCTTCATCTACGACGACGGCGGCAAAGGGTACTACGTCTGCAACCCGGCCACCCGGTGGTGGGCGGCAATGCCGGCGCCGGAGTCGTTGGACTACGGCAGGGCTGGGTATCTCGAGATCGACGAGGTCCTCTGCCTCGCCTTCGACCCCGCCGTGTCGCTGCAGTATGACGTCTTCCGGCTGCGCGGCTTGCCGGGCTCGGACCGCGACGGCGGGAAAAAGATGTCACGGAAAGCGCGACGACGCGCGGCTGCTGCGGAGGCGAGAAGGGTCTTGATGGAGTGGCCGCCGCCGGTGTTGGAGGTGGACGTCTTTTCGTCGGCGACCGAGCAGTGGGAGGAACGGAAGTTTGCACGACAAGGGGGTGCCGTCGTCACCACCATTGCTCACATAATGCCTGATAAACTTTGGCCGAAAAGGATATGTGATGGACCACGCCGACTCTATTCAGAGTACTGGAACGGAGCTCTCTATATCCATGTTCGTGGTTGCCTTCTTTTAAGGTGCGCTACTCCCCATCCCCACTCTGGAGCTAGCTTCAAAGACTTCATTTAATAATGTTATAAGCATCTACAGTTTTTTTTAGTGGCGTAATAAGGATGAGAGGTATGACCTAATAACCCTGCAGGATTATTATAACATTGCTACTGACAGCGAAGAAACGAAACCTTATGGGCCCACTATAAGTTGAAAACTATGTGTAAGAAACATATATAATTGCCGGCATGGGGATTCACGTAGAACAATGGCCCAAATAACTTGCGCATTTGAGTACCACTGATGAGCATTGTCCTTTTATTGTTACATATAATCGTTTCTTATATATGTTGTATGCTTTTCAAGTATCTTTTTTCTAACCTTGTTATTTTCCCCTGTACATAATTCAGTAACACAAACCCCTAGCAAATTTGTCTGTGTTTTATCTCAAGCTGCACTGTAATAAATATCCTTAAAAACAAACTAGTAGACATATGGTAATGTATTTTTGTTATGTAGGTTATCCTTATCAGACAATACTTATAAATCAATGAAAACTCCAAAACCTACCGAGGAGAGTGTGAACAGTAATACAACCATCGAGGACGATGAAGAAGAAGGTCAACGTTCCAGTGATGTTCAGTCGTATCTAGGGAGGTCCGAGAAGGGGATATACTTTGTAACACTTATCAAATTTCAAATCTGGGTTTGGTCACTGAGTGAGTCAAGTGTGCTAATGGAGTGGGTGTTACAACACCATTCGGATCTTTCCCCTCTTTCCGCTACACTTTTGTCTGACAATACACAAGTCAATGCATCGTGGATCTTTGAAGATTATCATAGCGATAGTGGAAATGATGACAGTGACGGTGATGATGAAGACAATGATAGTGAGGTGAACGACGACGAGGATCAGGATAATTCTACCCAAAACTCCAGTGACACTAATGATAGTGATGAGGAAGACGACGACGACATGGAGCAAGATAACTCTCAATGGAGTTCCTCAGACAATAGCGATGATGGTGGCGACGATTGCCAAGAGTTTAGCCAATGGAACTCCGATGATGATTATACTCTTGAAATACAAAATAGCATGGACGTCGACCTGAGGTTTAGTGACTTGTATTTTTTCGGGTTTCACCCATACAAAGAGATTATATTCTTGGGGGAGTACTGTGATGTGGTGGCCTACCATTTGGGCAGCTGCAAGGCTCAATATTTAGGTCACTGTAGACCACGTGGATTTGACACTACGCCTAGAAAGTCAGTGATGGAATCATTTCCCTACACCCCCTGCTTCATAGATGCACTTCCGAAAGGGAATGGTTGCTGAAATTCCTTGTGGTCGAAACTGTAATATTTTTATTCAGGAAATTATTTGGTAATGGTATTGTTTGCTCCATGTTATTATTGTCATCTTAGAGGAGTGAGCTATATTAGATGGTAGTAATTTTTTTGTTCCAAGCTATAAGCTGTCATGAAACATTGCTTTTGCGAGAACAACAAAGTTTTGCCAATAAATTCTTATTCACCATTGTTATAGAACTCCATTTTTGGAAAAAAGAGTACCTTTAGAAAGTTTTATGGCCAAGTGGCGACAAGAGAGTATATACCTCAACAGATAAGAAATAAGCTTAATTAGAGGAGTATATACCTCATCAGATACAACTCCAATTTGGTCCATCATGGCCGCCGTCGCGCATATCCGTATTGTTGCATTGTGTCAGTTGAACTGTTATCCTGCCCTACTCCTTACATAATTAGAATTAACTTTCCTGTGCTCAACAAACAATGAGTAGTTTTTTATTTTGGAAACTAGTATCTATCACAGTTCGTCACTCCAATTACACTCGATGGTTATTCTAATTCTGAAGTGAATTAATTATAATGCCAATACAAACCGAATATAATAGTAACACAAAAAATCTTTAGGCTCTAAAACACATTAAAGTTCTTATCTTGGACGCAGATGATGAAATAGACATGATTAATCATTTAAAAACAAGAGTTTTGATTTCTGGGCACAATGTGAAGCGCAAGGAAGCTGTGACGACTGATGATGATCAACGAGTGGGTAAAGAAGGCTACGGACATCGACGATGACACAGACTTCGTGCTCGCCACCGCAGTCTATTTCAAGGGCGAGTGGCTGCACCCTTTCCGCTACACCTGCACTCGCTGGGGCACATTCCAGGCAGAGTTCATGTCGGAACGCTGCAGGCAGCAAGTCGCGTGCATGAACGGGTTCATGGTCTCAAGCTCCCCTACAAGGCAGGGCAGAAGGAGGCGGACGGGGCCGACACGCGCGATGACATCACAACAATGGTGGACGTGGTTACCGATAAACATGAAATTTAGACGCATTAAGGTGGTCAAAAGAGGAATTTTGGTGAAGGATGAAATATCTTTCCCATGGTAGGAGACGTGCGGGTCAAGACAAAAAAGCAATCGGCGGCGGCGACCCAAAGGAAAAAACAACGCCGGCCCCCTCGTCTCCGGCGGCCTCGCCGTCGGTGGAGGAGGGAGGCCCGGCATCTCGACGTCCGCTTTGTTCCTTCATAGGTTTAGATAGGTAGGTTTTCCTGTGGCCGTCGCTTTTGGCGGCGGTCGCGGTGTTTGTTAGGGTTAGGGTTTCTCTAGTGGTTCGGTCGATGAGGGCGGCGACGGCGGTGTGGCGGCGTCAAGTTCGTCGGCATGGAACACTCGAGGAGGATGTGTCTCGACGGTGGTGGCGAGCCAAAGGCGTCATCATCGATGAAGAATAAGGTACTCCGGCCCCTCCTTTGTCTCGTCATGGTTTTCATGACCATGACTATGGGCTAGTGAGAGTTTAGTTTCCGGTGACATTTATTTGGATGTTACTCAGATTTGTGTTTTCCCATTGCGAATATGGTGAAGGAGGCGGGCTCGGGGTCACTAGGATAGGCTAGTTGGGTGGTGGTTACCCTCCGATGGACAAAGTAGAGTTCATCGCCGACCACCCATTCAGCTTCTTCATCATGGAGGAGCGGTCTGGGGTCATCGTGTTCGCGGGACACGTCCTCGATCCTTCCAATTGATGAGCTTCAGGTTTCAACATACTGCAACCATGTGCTACCTGAAAACTGCAAAGTGCTTGCTCGGTCGTATCAGCGGTTAAATGTTAGTTATCATCAGTCATGCTTTTATTACCTTTGTTATTACGGAATCTGTTTTACTTTTTATAAGGTGAACACGCACTTAATGACTCAAACAATTCATTTCTTACCAGTTACCAACAATTGTTAAGGCCACAACGTTCCTCTGGCTATGTGATTTCGTTGTACTATTTATGTGATGACAATGTTGGTCTTTGCAGCCTGGACCGAGCCTGCATACCTGAAATTCTGAACTTTGGGTCTTTGAACTCTGAAACTCTTGTGTAATGCTAGGGAGAGTCAAAGGAGAAACGTAGCCACCTTATAAACCAGCGGAGTCAGGTCATGGGCTGAGGGACGGAAATCGGCTGTGATGACCCATGTTTATTTTTAGAGGTGGGCCACACAAGGATCCCCTCGTGGAAATCGATTTTTCACAGGAAGGTAGAAGTTACACAAATGTAACAGAGCCAGCAATTGAACTTACGTAATTTGCAGTCACACTGGGCAATAATTTTTCCACAAACCAATGCAAATGCTATATGTAGAACTAATTTGGAGTTAATCCAACATGGAGCAGCTTCAGGGCACGCGCAAACAGGTTGACACTGAACTCACATGACCAAAGCAGCAGCAGGAGCTTCATCAGCCTCAGAGATCGATGCAGCACCGAGAGCCATGTAGCCGTGCTGACCGTGGGAGCACTCCCATGGCTTCTTGTGAGCACCCTCCCGTCTCTCGCCTCACACGCCTCTTCAAGCTTAGCTTCTACTCTCATCCTGCTTGACAACACCATGCTTGCGCACTACTCCGTTTGTGTTTATATAGATGCAGAGAGTTTCAGTCTTTCAGGTTCCTAGTGACCGGAACTGACTAGAGGGGACAGCAGAGGAACAAATTAACTGCAGACAACGACATGTGTGCAGAGCTGTGAATTCCTGGCTTGGCCCGAACTTTCGAGTGACTGAATCACTGACTTATAGCCATGCAAGCACAGTAAATTAGGAGCATCTTGTAACGCCTACCGATGCTCCAATGCTGTAATGGTGGCAGTTCTGGTTGCAAAAGGCGAAGTGGAGTGTATGACTGGAAGAGGAGAACACGACATTATGGCAGCTGTTTGGCCGGTGCAGCCGTGCAGATGGATCCATAGCATGGGCATCGTCACAAGCAGGGGAACGTGATCCTGCGCGCGTCATTGATATGGAAGCCAGATCTGAACAAGGCAGGGAGATTTGGGCGAGAAAGGCGCATAGCTGGATGTCTAGAAGAGAACGCCGGGCAAGAATCTTGCACCCGCGACGCGGAGAACACAAATGTTGGGCACGAACAAGGATAGCTTCCGTCCTGAATTCGTGTCGAACCGTCTTGTCAGACTCGGTGTGCCCTGCTCTGAAGTTTGAACTATGGTTTGATGATGCTTCTATCGCTAATGACTAGGACTCTGACAGGTGAGCTCGAACTCTCGATCTTATCGAGTTGCGACTTGCGTGCACGGAGAAGACGCTAATCAAACACCAGCTAATACGTGTATACAATTTCTGATTCCTATAGCAGCACCTCGACCCTGGAACATCTCTCGTGGCACTGGCATGGTCAGTTGCAACCGATCGTCGTCGTGGTAGTCGTACTTCTGCTGCTCCGGCGTGGGCAGCGGCCGGCGACGGAGAGAGCACGCGCGGTTCTTGCGAACCCACTGGAAGATGCAGCGCTTGTGGAAGGCGTGAGAGCAGGGCATGGCCCTGTGCGTCGCCTTTGCGCTCAGTGGCGAAGCTAGAGGTTCCAGCACCGAGTGCACACTTCCACATACATATGACAATAATTGTCCAATATATTGTACGATCATTAATAATAAATCATATTTATGCTTATCAAAATACAAAATGTCAAATTCTGGTTCAAATAGCAAAATGCACCATCTATCCTTGACAACTTTAAAAAATAAGTTAACAAAAACGACTTCATATTTTTAGAACATGAATCTGGATAGAAAAATCAAAGACATAAGATACATTCCTTCTAATATTTATCTACCGCTATGGCATTGAAGCGACGAACCACAACATCATTTGTAATTTTCCCATTTCTTGTTGCTCTACATAGCAAGTGAGGCTGACTCATGCATTCATCGCCAGTATGATTCATCACCTACGTTTTAACAATTTCATGGTTGAGATGGTGGCAGCGGCAACAAGAAATACAATTACTAGCTTCAGAAAACGATAAACCAGAGGAGAGCACTTGTCTTTCAAAATAAATGGGATAAAATTTAGCGAGGCTTATCAACCTCGCTGCATTTTTTTTAGCGTAATCAACGTCGCTGCATTTGTTTTTGAGCATAATCAACCTCGCTGCAAAGTACACCCGCAGGAGCAGCGGGCTCTGCGGCGACCGATTCCTTCGCAGCGAGGTGGACGAGCGATCGGTTCCCTGGCGGCGAAGTGGGCGAGGTCATCATCCGCAGAAAAGGCCTTTTCAATGTGGCTTCTATAGTTAATACCAGAAACGCACAAAAATATGGCCATCTGGCCATTCGTTGCTTGCTAGCTGGGCTCCAGGATACATGGGCTTTGGCAGTTGGGTTTGCTAGCTGGGCTTGCTAGCTGGGCCGTCGCCTGGGCCCCGTGGCCGCGTTCGTTTAGGTGGCACTGATTAGTTTAGGAGGTTAAGTGAACTACATGAATACTTGAAGATAGTAAAATAGACTTCTTCCATTGTAATATGAAATAGTACTACTGTTGAAAAAGCCAGGAAATAAACATAATGCTGATATTTCTCAAACATAATTGGTGTATGTCCTATAATATTGCTAGCCCGTGCAGGTGCACAGGTTGATAGGCTAGTGCTTCTAATTAGGATTGATATGCAACCTGATATACCTGTTTGGCCAAAAAAATTCAGTACGCTAAACTCCTATATCATGTCTTCAGATATGAAGGAAAAAACGGAACTTTAAACATAACGATGTTTTTGTTAGCGAAGATATCTCTTCACTTGTGTAACGGCAATTATAAAGCAGAGATCATTGTGAACAGCAGAAGTCAAATTATTTGTTTCCATATAAATGCAACACTTGGAATGCATGAATTATTTGTTAAACCAAACGGTTTATCGTTTCTGTTTCGTCCAAATTAAAAAATCATCGTTGAGCGCCGCTCAACTACGATCGAGCAGTAGCCACGGTGATCCGTCATCTCAACTCCTATAAGCGAGTGATCCGTCATCTCAACTCTAGTAGACTGGTACAAGAATCAACTCGAGGAACAACTCGAATGTGAATCTCAGGATACAGCTCTGAAATGATTGTGGCTGCTGTCTGTGGCCGAAGTGCAAAAGGAAGATAAATGGACGCTAGCCCGCGATTAAGGCTACGGGCAGTAATCGGACAAGGTGAGTGCTCGCACATCTCTTGGGCGGTAATTGTCCAAGTAGAGTCGTACGTGCAGTGGAATCATATATAATTACTGTTTGCGTCAGCTTCAGACAAGCTAAAATTCCGCATTACAAAATTTAAACTGCCAATTGTTTGTAACACGTGACTCACCAACTCATGTTCACTTGTTCGACATTTCAACCTTGCTGATCCTTATTACTTCATTTGACGCATGGTTGTATTGCCAAAGGGCCTGAGGGTAGGTGGGGATTTACATCAAGAGTAGATCATGGGAATGGTTAGATGGTTTGGTAACATTTAATTTGAAGGCAACTCGATCTTTATAGTGTAGTTTTTTTTTTTGCATAAATCCAACTGGAAGCATTACCATCGAGCTATTAGCTCATTTATGCCTGACTTTCTAATAATAGACCAGGCTGAAATTAGTTTATAAGTAAGCCCTTGACAAACTTTTAGAAATTCTTACGATTCTTTTATATCAGATGTGGATTCAAAATTGCACAAACACTTTCATTCATATTTTTGACAGAAATAATTTCAATTCAAATTGTTGAATCACAAGCTAGCAAATGATATCGAGAAACAAAGAAATGGATGCTTTATTGTAAAATTTTTAAAAGTCAGTTTATCATACACAAGTCAACTGATTCTTTCACTACAAAGGAAACCATAGGTTTACTATTACATTCTATGTTTCGTCCAAATTAGTATTTAAACATTACTTAACTGCAAATAAAGTGGCTTTTCAAGTCAGGAGTACAAAAACTGCATTTCCTATAGTTCGACGTATCAATGTTGGCTTTTATGTCAACCACACAGAAATTTCTATCGTCAGTGGCCATCCTGCCGTTACCAAAATGCTGATTTGAAGATGCTTGGAATGTACAATTAAGCCCCATAGTAGGGTCATTCAACAACTGAAGAAAAGGAGAGAGGGTGGCAACGCCACATAGTATTTCTGGTGATCCTCTAGAAAGCAAAAACCTTGTGAAGCCTAGTGGAAAGTCCAACCATTTCGGCGTTATGGACTTTTCATACGTATCCCAGACGACAGGAAGGTCAAAATAAAAGAGCAGAAAAACAAGCAGCAAGAAAAAAAGACGGCCAAACCCCAAACCCCGAACCCAGCAACCAGCCTCAGCCCATTTCAAAAAAAAAAAAAAAAAAAAAACCCTGCCAGCCTCAGCCCAACACGTAGCCTCCGGCCGCAGCCTCACAGATGCTGGTGGAGTCCTTCTGCACTGTGACCTCATGACGCCTCAGGAGGCCGCCGTCCGCTCCTTCTACGACTCCGCAGAGGGGGGCGCAAATGGCAATGCGGCTGATCCGCATTGCCCACGTCCGGCCGCGAATCCAGTAGAAAACGACAGCGGATATGTGGGGGCAACGGGGATAAGGTGGGTTTTTCTTTTCTTATTTTCATTTTGTCCTATCTTTTTACTGCAACATTTTTTTGGCCAACCATACAAAGGTATTTTCGAGTTCTAGTTGCACCATTCTGCTACAAAATGCTTCTAGTTAATTTATATATTTTTATTACAATTTTTTTAATTTTCTTTAAAATTTGAATTCAAAAACCGGTGGACCGCAGTTTTGTAAACCTCGCAGGCTCCCGGACAAGGCAGGGCCGAAGGAGGAAGCCGCGGACAGGGCCAACATGCAGTTCTCCATTTTCATCTTTCTCCCAGACATGCGCGACGGCATCGCAACAATGGTGGACATGGCCACCACATTGCCGGCGTTCATGTACAGAATCTTGGACGAGATCGAGGAGAAGTATGTCATCCTGAAGCTGCCAAAATTCAAGATAATCTTCAACTGGAGGCAACTTGGCGGTGCCCTCCGGCAGCTGGGACTGTCTCTACCGTTCTCCCCGAGGAAGCGTTGGACCTTAGCGGCATGTACGAGAAGGAGAAGGATGATGGCAACGGCTCGCGGCTGCCCGTGTTTATGAACAAGGTCGCGCATATGGTCAATATGATCAGCTTGTTTGGTGGGTGGTGGTTACCCTCCGGCGGAAAAGTCAAGTTCATCGCTGAATAGTCAAACGTAACTCAAAAAGTCTAAGAAAGGAAAGAGTAGTTATCATCTGTCATGCTTTTATTACTTTGGTAACTGAATCTATTCTACTTTTGTAGTATAAGGTGAACACGCAGTTGATGGCTCAAACGATGTAATTTCATTTTACTATTTATGTGACAATGTTGCTCTTTGCAGCCTTAACTGAGACTGCAAACCAGAAACTCTGAAACTCTTAAGTGATGATATGGAGAGTCAAACCAGAAATCTAGCATCCTTATAAACCAGCCGAGTCAGACCTTGGGCTGAGGGACGAAAATCGGCTGTGATGACCCATATTAATTTTTAGAGGTGGGCCACGCAAGGATTCCCTCGTGGAAATCGAGTTTTTCACAGGAATGTATAAGTTACTCAGCAGTGCTAACAGAGCCAGCAATTGAACGTACGTAATTTGCAGTACCACTGGCAATAACTTCTTACAAACCAATGCAAATGATAGTAGAGAACTAATTTGGAATCAATCCAACAAGGAGCAGCTTCAGGGCACGCGCAAACAGGTTGATACTGAACTCACATCACAAAAGCAGCAGCAGGAGCTTCAACTTCAGAGATTGATGAGCGCTGACAAGAATCATGTAGCAACGCTGGCCGTGGGAGCATTTGTGATGGAGCTTCCATGGCTTCTTCCGAACACCCTCCAGTCTCTCCATCTCACACACCTCTTCAAGCTTAGCTTCTACTCTCATCCTTGTTGACAACACCATGCTTGCACACTATACTCCGTTTGTGTTTATATAGATGCCTGGAGTTTCAGCCTTTCAGGTTTCGAGTGACCAGCACTGACAGGCGGGGACATCAGGAACAAATTAATTGCAGACAACGACGTGTGTGCAGAGCTGTGGCCTGGCATGGCCAAACTCAAGTGACTGAATCACTCACTGTTAGGAGAGAGAGAAGATATGCATGCTCAGTTAGGAGCATCTTGTAACCTAGGAAGTCCGGATACGATACGGATACGGATACGCGATACGGCGACACCGCGATACGTCATTTTCTCAAAAACACGGATACGGGGATACGTTGACATATATATGAATATAAATATATACACATATAAACAAAATTTGATTATATTTCACAGAAATGCATAAATTAATTTATGCATGACAAATTCCACTTAGTACAAGATTCAACGTAATAAATTTAAGTCTACGTCTGCTAAAACAATGCAAGTCTAATTCCTAAACTTGTCGATGCCTTATTGCACTGCCGCCCCTGCTATCTCATTATGAATCCGTTGAAGCATAGTTGCGGTCACACAATGACATACACGAATTCCACACTTGGATTTTTGAAGCAAATGTGCTTCAATTCTACTATAGCTTCCATTGTATTCTTGAGCACAATGCTTTGCATCTGAATCGCATGACTCCAGCAGCAACTACTTTTACAACATTGACATGATTCCACAATGGCCTAGCGTCTAAATTATTACCAGCCGCTGGATCCTAAAACAGAAAATTTTTGTCTCAGCAAGGTAGGAACTAGGAAAGAACATCAAGAAACAAAGTCTAGAGCACAAGATGCAAACCATGGCAAACAAAGCCGTGTAGAGATGAGGTTGTCTTCAAATCGAAGGAAGGAGCAAATCCTGTTGCCGCTCTCTGCTGCCCTTTTGGTGCGGAACTCGCTGGATGGATGGAGGCGAGCCTCGCCGGCGGCAGGGTTTGGAGCAGCGACGGCTAAGTGGCCCGGCGGCAGCGGCGGCGACGCTGCGCGTGAGTGCCTGCGGCAGCGGAACGCGTGAGGGAGAGACGCAGTGGCGGCGGCGCGGCGTGCGTTTGTGTCGCCCGATTTGGTTTTGAAGCGAGGGTCACGTATCGGCGAGGTGTCCCGCAAGTATCGACGAAGTATCCGAATACTTTCAATTAATTGGAAAATCGGAAATTACAGGATACGTCCGGGACACGTATCCGGCCGTATCCAAGGAGTACCGGTATCCGGAGACGTATCCGATACCGGTACGCCACTTTGCCGGCGTATCCGCGTTTCGCAGCTTGTAACGGTGGTCGATGTTCTAATGCTGTAATGGTGGCAGTTCTGGTCGCGAAAGCAAAGTAGATTGCATGACAGGAAGAGGAGAACACGACATGGCAACTGTTTGGCAGGTGCCGATGGATCCAGAGCATGGGCATCGTCACAAGGAGGGGAACATGATCCTGAGTACGTCATTGATAAGAAAGCCAGATCTGAGCAAGGCAGGGAGATTTGGGCGGGAAAGGTGCAAAGCTGGATGTCTAAAAGCGAACGCTGGGGAAGATTCTTATATGCGCGACACGGAGAACACAAATGTTGGGCGTGATGCCTGAATTGGCGTGGAACCATCTTGTCATCCACACTGTCCCCTGCTCTGAACCTTTGTTTGGTGATGCCAATGCTGGTCAATGACTCGGCCCCCGACTAGTGTGACTCGGAACGCTTGATGTTATCTAATTGGACGCACGGAGAAGATGCTAATACGGCTCATGCTTTCATCCTCGCTTCGAATAAAAAAGTTAACCCGGAGTTACCATGCATTTGCACACTAGCTATTTAAGTTGGTTCATCTCCCACTAGATTTTCCATGTGATGCTATTTTTGCTTGCACCTCTACAACGCTGCCAAGCGAGTAGGCCCATGGGCTTTACAGTAATCGCCGCCGAACATGGGGAGGTTTGTGCCGGGGAAGTAATCGAAGAGGCAGCTCAGTGCCGAGGGAGAATCCATCCGCCCCGCCGCCGGCCAGAATCCATTGGACTGCGGCAGCTGGAGAACACGACCGGGAGAAGATCGGACAATGGCAGCGGGATGGAAGAAGCCAGAGAGCGCAAAATTAAGGACGTCTTTGATAATCTGTACCTATATGGCCAAGGTAGGGCAGGGCAACAGTTCTGATTCCAATTCCAGCAAGGAATTGAGGACGCCGGGTTGTGGCAATGGTGATTTCGATACGGGGCAGGCGGTTTCCGCCTCTCCTCCGCCTGTAATTCAGCATCTTTGTTGTCTAGTACTCCCTCTGTTTTTAATTATATGACGCTGTTGATTTTTTTTGTTCAACTTTGACCAACAATATATATGAAAATAATTAGTCGCTTAACGTGAAATGTATATTGTTGGATCTATCATCAAAAGACTTTAAGATTAACTTGTACATTTAGCTATTTGCACAAATATTTATTAATAAGACGAATAGTCAAAGTAACGAAAAAAATCAACAGTGTCATATATTTAAAAACGAAGGGAGTACAAGTGAGCACCGCCCAGGGCAGGATTCTTATATGCGGGACACAGAGAACTCAAACTTTGGGCAGAGCTGCTTGAACTCGTGTGGAAACCATCTTGTCAGCCACGCTGCCCTGCTCTGAAACTTAGCTTGCAGCAGATGCTAATTGCTAGCCAATGACCCGGTCTCTGGCTCGTGTAACTTTACTCGTCTCGATCTCATCGATTTGCGTGGCCGGAGAAGATGCGAATCAAACACCAGCTAATACAGCTTAAGGCCGAACTAATATGCTGCTCTGATCTGGTCAGATCGAGGCTCAGAGCTACAAACCAACAATGTACCGCCCTTGGAAACTGCGGCGGCGCCGCCGGCGAGTCACTGGCCGGCGCCCTGCTCTAGCCTATAACTCGTGGCGCACGCATGCGACGGGGCCACACCCTCGTCGGCCATTGCCTGCGACACTACTGCTCCCGTCCCCTCCATGGCGAAGACAGCGGCAGCTCTTGCGCTGATCCTGCTCGCCGCGTGCTTCGCCACTACGGCGGCGCAGCAGGCGAGCGGCGTGACGGCGGTGCGGAACTCGTACACGGCGGCGCTGTCGTTCTGGGACCTGTGGGCGGTGCGCGCCTTCTGCGCCACGTGGGACGCCGGCATGCCGCTGGAGTGGCGGCAGCGGTACGGCTGGGCGGCGTTCTGCGGGCCGGCCGGGCCGAGCGGCGAGGCCTCCTGCGGCCGCTGCCTCCTCGTGACGAACGCGGCCACGGGGGCCCAGGCGACGGTCAGGATCCTCGACCAGTGCTCCTTCGGCGGGCTCGGGCTCGACCCCTTCGTGTTCACCCAGCTCGACACCGACGGCCACGGCGTCGTCACCGGGCAGCTCACCGTCAGCTACCAGTTCGTCGATTGCCAGGACTAGCTAGCGAGCTTTTTTTATTGATTGCCTGATCGAGAAGGATAATGGCTGGATACGCTGTCACAACGTCGACTAGTGAACTTTTTGTGTCATCTTCTTTAAAAAAATTGTACAGTAGTGCTCATTTAATTTGTGAATTGCATTTCTTCTTTTTTAGAATAGGTGCAATTATGGATTCTTCATAAAAAAAACATGGATAGAAGCTTCAAACGATTCTGAAAACTAGCATGTGAGTCGATGAGATGATAAACATGCATATAAAATTCCAAGTCGTAATACATCTCTATTGAGAGAGAGATACCTATCCCTTCAAGTGGTCTTCCTTGGAGATATACCATCATCTTTTTTCTTTTTTTTTTTTGAGATTACACAGTACAATTCAGACACTCATCCTTATGAACGCACATACGCAAACCCTACCCCTATGAGCATCTTCGAAGACTGAGCCGGCAAATCCTCAATTGACGAAGTCACCGCTGGCGCCTCGCTGTCGACGGCCATGTCGCCTATCGCTGAAAGCACAAATGCCGTTAAGTCCTAGAAAAATTCGCTCCTACCGGGAGTCGAACTCAGGACCTCAAAGGTGCTACTCGGATGCCTTAACCACTAGGCCAAGACCCTTTCACGTTCTCTATGTACACTTCTCAAAATAAACCTCCTATGTATAATCTTCCATGCGAAGAGACAGCTAATCAAAATTAGAAAAAAAAAACCTTAAAGTTGAGTCTTCTACAACAACCTATCTCCTTCCAACAGCTCGCAACATACACGTGCACGTTACAATTTACCACATCTCCAATTAGTCAAATACAAGTTGCAACTAACCACATGACTTCTTCCCTATTGGATTATCCAGATCAATGTTTGCAAGTAGCCGCCCTTATAATTCCTGGGCATATGATATGTGGCTCCACAATAACTGAAGGGTCAAATTTGGCGCTGCGCACTGCTCCTATATGGCTGGGATGGAAGTCGTAGGCATTAGCAAAAGTCCATTTGGTCGAACCAGTCCTCTCTGAACTTCTCTGTCTTAGTAAAAACATCATATCGTTGCCATGGCGAGGATAATGGGCTGCGGCCGCCAGTCGGCGCTAGCGGCGCTGCTGCTCTGCGCGGCGGCGGCCACGGCCGCGGCGCAGCAGGCGTTCAACGTGCGAGCGACCTTCAACTTCTACCGGCCGCAGCAGATCAACTGGGACCTGAACGCCGCCAGCGCGTTCTGCGCCACGTGGGACGCCGGCCAGCCGCTGTCCTGGCGCTCCAAGTACGGCTGGACCGCCTTCTGCGGGCCCGTCGGGCCCACCGGTCAGGCCTCCTGCGGCAAGTGTCTCTCGGTAAGTTTCTGATTTGCATCTAGGTGAACTGCTGTTTTCGTGCTCTGGGCTAGCAAGGTGAGCGGCGAGTGATGGATCTGGGCGTTCCATGTCGCAGGTGACAAACGTGGCGACCGGCGCGACGATCACGGTGAGGATCGTGGACCGGTGCAGCAACGGCGGGCTTGACCTGGACTTCGACACTGCGTTCAGCAGGATCGACACCAACGGCCAGGGCTTCCAGGACGGGCACCTCACCGTCAACTACCAGTTCGTCAATTGCGGGGATGCTACACTAGATGCAGCACATACCAGACTTCCAAGTGTTATGTAATTAATTCACAATATATATGTACAAATAATTGGCGTTGGAACTGCGGTGTTGAAATAATAAAGTGACGGTTCATCGTCCCACTGGTATTTGCACCTGAGTAAAGTGACACGTGCAATCTTATATTTACTAATTGGAGGCTCCTTTTAGAGCCCTCACATTAATCGGAAAAAAATCCTAGAAATTCTGAGAAAAAAAAAAAAACATCCGGCCATTAATTTTAAGATCTACGATCTATTCTTTAATACCCTAATTTCCAGTCCCCTGCCTCATCTGCATAGCTACGGCCGCCGCCTCTGTCCCGTCACGTTCGCTTCCCTCCAGCCTTCCTCGGAGCCGGTTCATTGCCTGCGCCACTCAATCGATCAGGGGCGAAGTGAGCCAGCCAAAGTCGCCGGGGTCAGCGAGCTTTGCTGACGGTTTCTCCATTGGTTTTGCACAAGTCATCGGTGTCAGCTTAGCCTCACATAGCTTCGCCCCTGCAATCGATGCAGCCGACGACAGGGTCTCTACGGGGGTCCACGTCGACCATGGCTACCGTAGCTACCGATCCATACGGGGTTCAGCCTCCTGGACTAGCCGGACATGCTGCAGAGGTAGGCAGAATCTACAAAGCTTATCTCGATTATCAAATTGGTTTGTTCAATTCATGATGCTGATTTCTGTTTGAGTAGGCATGTAATTGGGAAGAGGGTTCTGGCGGTGACCAACAGGATGGCGGCAACGAGGAATTATAGGTATCAAAGTCGGCAGGCTTGATCAACGAGAAGGAGATCGTGTGTGTCATTAATCGCTATTCCGATCTGTAGGAGACGATCACCTCTGCCAGGATTGGCGCTGAGGTACGTATCTTTTGATCCAATCCAGTTTGCTGTATTGTATATGTACTGCACTACGGACAAAATACGTCCACTGCTAGATGATTATGCATGCATGCCTCCACACCAATTTAGAACAGCAGCAGCGTAAGCATACCCGAATTTCTATCTGCACGTGCATACATGCCTTGCCGTTTTGCATTGCAGTTTGATCGGTGATGGTGTATACGCATGCAAAAATTGGTGGAATCCTCTCATAGTCAGGATACAAATCTCAAGCAGAAAATAACTATTTATTAGTCTGGTGTAGGCCAGCGTTATACAAAGAAGAAAGCAATGCACTTCACTTGCAGTTGTAGTAGAAGAACCATCCAGTAATCAGTTTTCGTTGTCAGCTATATCAGATAGGTGCCCATGTCCTTTTCTCCACACATCCAGCCTTGCTGCTTTCATGCCAAGTAGCAAGGACAACAAAAAACAGGGGAGCAGAAGAAAACTACAGTCCTCAAAATTTAAAAGATTAATCGATGGTAATTCAGTGGATATCTGATTGTTTCTGAATAAAGGGCATGGGGTTTGGAAAATACGGTTTTTCAGATAACTAAGATGTATAATCATGTCAGTTCTCTTCAAACGGTAACAGTTTAGAATTTATAAGATAACAACAATAAGTATTTGTTATTTTGAATCCATAATTCCTCACTTTTTTATGGTTGTTGGAATATCTGAAGTACAAATTGACTGTAGAATTTGTATACAGTAACCTTAAATAATTTGGCGGAGGAGCAGAGAGAAAAATAAAATCAAATTTTCCTCTTGATCTTTGTTATTCGTTACTACCAAAAGCAATTAGCAAAGCAAACAAAAGGAGGTCCATGTAGCATAGGAAGAAGCTTCTAATTTTCTTCTGTAAGTTCGTCTCTTCAGACCTATAATATGACAGTTTTAGAGGGAAATAATACATAATGCAAGTCCAATGTGTAGCTATTTTCAACTGTTTTGAATGAAACAGCAGGAAAACTACTATCTATCGGGCATATTTCCATACACTTTATATCTATGGCTCGGTACTTTGAAACACAATTTCATAAAATTTTGCTCACATGCTGCAGTGGTAGCCAGAGTCTACAAGCTTCTCTGGATTGTCGAATTGGTTCGTTCACTTCATGATGTTGATTTCTGTGTGCGCAGGCATGTATATGGGAAGAGAGTTCTGGCGGTGACCAACAGGACTGTCGCATATCCCTGTACTTGGAGAAGGTGATTTGAGACCCGCGATCCTGCCTGACGGCAAGAAGTATAAAGACATCATGTATTGATGTATGTTTGATCTAGCCTGTGGTAGTACATTGTAATACCTGTGTTTAGTTCATTGCCAGGAGACGGGGTTCATGAAGGTATTTGATACAGTAGTAGAGTCCCAGATGGACCGACGTTGCACAGTAGTTTCTCTAGGTGGTGGCGTCACTGGAGACGTGTGGGTTTGCAGCTGCTGCGTTCCCCGGTACGGTGTGTCATTTAGAGGTACCCCGTATTCTGATGGCCAGGTTATAAGCTTGATTTTGACATAGCTATTGTTGGGTATGTGTCATGTGGTGCTAATTGCTGGATAACATGCATGCTTCAGGTGGATTGATCTCTTGGAGGGTAGACTGGGATTAGCTATTCATTTGGGAAGAACTTTATTGGGTATTCTAACGGCCACAATCTGTACTAATAGACACAGATACACTGAAAACTTTGCCCAACAGGGAGTTGGCTTCAGGCATAGCTGAGTTCGTCGAGTATAAGCTCATAAGAGATGTCCCTTTCTAATAATTTTTTTCTGTTCTCGAGCAGGCAGAGGCAGAGGCAAGACGTGCCATGAAGAGGACAATAGAGAAAAATATGAAGATAAAGAAGACCATCGACTGTGCACTGTCGCCAAGGTATCAACCAGGTCTTCTGGCACATTAGGATTTATTTTTAAAAAAATTGTTTAGTGCATAAAATTTAAATTTCCAATTACTTTGCTGTTATTTTCCATTCAGGCATGCATGTGATGCAAACTTGAATTTTTTTTTCCCTTTAGTTTCTCAAAGAAAAAGGGAGAGAGTATATGGATGGTAACATAACATGGACCAAGTGTCATTGTTGCAGCCCGTTGGATCAAATTACCTGATATAAAACTCTACACACACCATGAATTTGCTAGCCCCATGCAAATGCACGGGTTGATTGGCTAGTGACCAGAACAGCAATTTACTCTTTGGAATTTGGATGTTAACTAGCAAAGCCTGGTGCGCTCCGCCGCACCCGTTTAATTAAACCAAGTCTGTTATTGTAGGTCCATGCGTTCGTGGTGATGCAAATGGGTCTACTTCCTCAGAGTATAGCCATCTTATTTTCTTTTGTTGTTGCTTTTGTTCCTCGCTGCCCAAATACAGTAGGCTTTAGCTGGACCTAGCCCAAGTAAAAGCGGCCGTCACTGGCTTGTTGTGCCGCTTTGGAAGCTCCCGCCATCCCAGCGACGTGGAGCGTCCTGCTCCAAGCATTACCTGAAGCGAGTATACCTCTTCCCCGTCTCCTCTGCTCATCAAAGGCTCAAAGTACACAAGCTGCTCCTTGCTCCACCATCTTCTGCGAGAGAAGGCCCCCAAAATCCCCCGTCCATTCCAGTTGTGGAGCTTCAGTTATCTTGGTCTCCGCCCTACGCGATCGGCCCATCCCACCCCCTCGTCCTCTTGTCTGACTACGTCTCGATGTCGCACCGGTTGCGCGAGAGCTCCTCCCCGTGCCGGTCCGGCCACGCGAGGCACCACTGCCATCCTCGCATGAGGGCGTGAAGGATGTGTCAAGGAGCTGGCAAGGAAATCGTGGCTAGCCACCGGTCGACCCTGCTGCAACATCTTGTTGACTATGGGCTCCCTCATCTCCTAACTCACCAGTGAGCGAATCTGCTATCTGGTGTAGGGCCGTCCTATCTTTTCTGCTGTTCCACCTTCCTCCCAAACTCTCTCTGGCTAGTGATTGTATTTTCTATTTTCAACAGATTTGGACTGTTTTCTTGCCTTTTCTTTTTGGATTGCCTCTGATTCACCAGAGAGGAAGGACATGGCCTGTTCTACCCGTCGAAGAAGGACATGGCATGAAAACCATGCCGAGACACCAGCCGGGCCGTGGTCTTGGACGCTAGCCACACAAGCTAGACTGCAGGCTGGAGGTGCTGTGGCCCAGCGCCCAAGACCCAGCGTTCAGAACCGACGTAAGCGAGGAGGAGGGGAGGAGCGACGCGTTCGCTCCGGAGGCAACCACGACGTACGGAAAAGACGCGTCGATTCCAGACAGGGTCCACGTCACTCAAAATGTTGTGGAGAGGCGGAAGAGTTAACGCATCTGCGTTAGACTATTAACAGCTTCTGGGGGGATTGGATTTCCCTGGTGTATGAACTTCAAGGCAATGTGTTAGCAACTGGCTCTTTTTTTTTCTTTCTTGAAACAAGTATCCGTTGACTGTTGAGGTTGTAGTATCGGAACTGTTTGGTTTATCTCTTCTTCCTTCCTCCGAGGCCGGAACTGTTTGGTTTATCTCTTCTTCCTTCCTCCGAGGCCTCAAGTGAACTACAACTTTTTCACTAGGAAATACCAGTAGACAAATGGTATCCAATAATCGATTTTTGCAGGTTCTCACGATTATGTGACATATCAATATAATTCGAATCATATCTGAAGTCTAATGCCCTGATATTAGTTTTGACTTTCCAATAGAACTGTAGCCATTTTTTCTTAGTTTTAATCGTTGTTTATTTTGAATTGAATGATGTCAGTAAGGATTCTAATCCTAAATTTCAAGAGTTATCTGAAACGAAGTTTACACATATGTCTTTTCAATTTTCTGATTTTCTATTTTCATTTTGTGATCCTTATTTCCTTGCCACATCTACCTTTGCAGGAGGTTTACACCAATTTGGTAAGGTTTTTGTTGGGCTACCTTCTTGAGAACCTTTACAGTGCATTCAAATCGACGTGGACTGTCTATTTATTTTAAATGCAACCGTTCAGATGCTACTTTATACCACTTTAAAGTCCCCGAGTTAGTGAACGCACAAATAAAGGAATGGATGTACAAATAAAGCCTCTACAAGGATTTGAACTCAAGATCTCTAGCCCTGATACCATGTTAATTAGAGTGAACGCACTAACCAGATGAATTCAAAAAATTAAGTCAATAAAAGAAGATAGGTAATTTACTTACACTTCAACAACCCCGATTCAGGTGCAGAGCTGAGATGTCAAAAAGCAACTCCGGGCAAGATTCTTGCCCCCTTTGACACGGAAAACACAAATGTTGGGCACGAACAAAGGTCGTTTGCCTGAATTGGCGTCGAACTATCAGTCTCACTTTGCCCTGCTCTGAACCTTGGCTTGCTGCTGCTGTTGACCAGTGAGTCAGTCTTTGACTGGTGTCACTCTACGTGTCTCAAGAACTCTCGACCTTGCACGGAGAAGACGTTAACCAAACACCAGCTAGCTAATACGTAATACCTCTGTCCCAATATGTAAGCATTTGTTGACTTTTGAAGTTCACGTTTGACTATTCGTCTTATTCAAAAAAATTATAAAAATATTATTTATTTTGATATAATTTGATTTATCATTAGATATACTTTAAGCATGACTTATTTATTTTATATTTTTATAAAAAAATGAATAAGACGAATAGTCAAACGTAGAGTTTGAAAGTCAACAAATGCTTACATTTTGGGACGGAGGGAGTACTACAGTTTCCAATTCCTATAGCGGTACCAGCGTGGTCAGCTGCAGCCGGTCGTCGTCGTGGTAATCGTACTTCTGCTGCTCCCGTGTCAGCAGCAGCTGGCGACAGAGAGGGCAGATGCGGTTCTTGCGAACCCACTGGAAGATGCAGCGTTCGTGGAAGGCGTGGAAGAGGGTGCAGCGAAAGCGGGGAGGTGAGTCTGACATTTGTTTTTTTTTTAACCTGAGTCTGACACCGCAACAATATCAATTGATCGACACCATAAGATTTTAGAGGTGCTGAGCTAGATGATAGAGCTTTCTTTGATTTTTAAGTGTTTTAAAACTGATTTGTATCGGCTCACCTTGGTGGTTGACATATAAAGGTTAAATGTACCTTCGTTGTGCAGAGGCTGGCCGGAACATTATTTCACCTCGAAATATAAGTTTCCTTTATCTAAAAAGCTACTGCTACAGTAATCTGTGAGAGGGTGACCAGCTCCCTGCATTAAATATTGTATAAACAGTTCACACGTATACTGTTAACAGGTTTTTAAGCTCTAGCATATTCCCTGTATATTCATGAATCTGAGCCATCAAATTGTGATCTAATGGTTCAGAAGACCTCCCAATTCGCGGTACCATAGCTCCTCTGAATTTTCTTCACCAATTCAGAAGATCTCAATCCGCTATATACCAGTGAAGAAACTGTCACTGTTCCGATAGCTGTTGTGGAACAGTAACTAAGCACAGTGACAATAAAGCCTAGTACTAAAGACACCCGCCCGGTTTGATGGCCGGTTTGAGAAAACCGCTCATTTACTATGCAGGCGGATTAGTCAAAGTTTGCGCTCCGATTCTCAATTCAAGACGCCAAGGGCGGACCTCGGGAGGGAGAAAAATCAAGACAAGGTGAGGATCGCGCGGGACTCTGGAAAAGGCGAGCCTTAACGAACATATCGAGTTCGGCTCGTAGAAGCTCGCGAGCTTCAAATCAGGATTGAGTTCGGCTCGATTTCTAGACGAACCGATCTCGAATCGATCTTTTGGCGAGCCGATTTCGAGTAGCTCGCGAGCTCTTTGACGTTCATTAACAGGCCTACCCCCGTTGTTGTTGTTGTGTGTTTTTTTTTTTTTTTTTTTGAGGCGCGCCTACCCCCGTTGTTCCCTTCTCCTTTCCATCTTGTATCACCAATCATGATACAGACGTCCATGTGGAGATGACTGCTTCAACAGGAAAAATCCTTATAGTCCGCATGCATTACAGGCCCAAGGCCACATACACATTAGTTGGCCCAACTTGGTCCAATGTACTTCTTGTTCTCCTTCTGGGCTGTCTTGTCGCGGCCCATGTTTATGGCTTGCTCGCTTGTCGGATCGTAAGCAGCGTTGTAGCTGACACACAGCCTCCGTCGAAGCATCTCCAGGACACGACCGCCCTGTCGCTCACGGAACGGCATCCGGAGCATTCGGAGCAGCGGCATGCAAGTTCGAATCGTCAGCGAGCGGGTAAGGTAAGCTAGCCTCCTGATTACCTCCGGACCGGTACGTGTCCAGCTTTGGCGCCGCAGGTGGACGTCGAGTGTGAATTTGCGCCGGTCAGCGGAGTTTGACTTGGTCGTTTCCTGGTTGACGGAGCCGCATGGATGAGGAGCCATGCATGGCTGGCTGACGAGCATGGCGCGGTCGCGGAGCTCAATGGCGACCGCGCGCTGCCCTGATTAAGCGAGATTCGACGATTGCTGACTCTCCCCAACTAGCTAGCGGATCCTTAACAGATCGCCGCACACGTTTCCGTCGTAGCCCTGCCAGCCATGGCTGAACCAGTCGTGTCCCAGCCGTCTGCGTAGGCAAGAAAGGATCGCCTTTGGTATACAGGTTCTATGAGTACAATCAAGGGCAGACGACAACGAACAACAGAGAAAAATATTTCTTTAGTAGGAGCAACAAACACAGCATCGCTTTGGTATACAGGTTCTATGAATACAAACGGCGGGTGTAGTTCTTCACATTACAAATTCAACTAACAACGTACAAAGGACCGTCGCAACACCATTTCATACAGCACAACACAGAGGCAAGAAAGCCCAAGTAGCACACCTTTTACTTAGGTAGCATGCTCCTAAGAAAAGCTACACGCGTAACAAACATAGAACAAAAAAATGTAGGGAAAAAAAAAAGAGACTGACTGAAAATGAAGCACCATCACGCAAAAACTTTTTGAAAGCAAGTTACTTTTCCCGGCCAAAAATATTTAGAAACGCAGAGCAAGCATAGGTCAGCTTGTGAGGTTCTTTGTGGTGGTACCAACCTATCCGGGTTCAAGTCCCAGCCTTGACACGGGTGTTAGGGTTATTTATTCTTTCGGTAGGAGGCGCGCGTGGTGACTTGCCTGTATTATGTTTTACAACAAAAAATAGTAATATAAACAAGCAAAACAAAAAGGGCTAGTCAGGGATACGGCGCGAGGGAGGTTGGCGCGGTGTGGTGACCTGAAGTGGCGAGCTGCTGTTTGCTGCCTTCTCCACTCCCTGTTTTCATGGTTGTCAAATAGTACATTGTTCTTGCGTCTCTTACAAGATCAACATATATCCCTTATTTTCTGATGTGGCTTCTTGGAAAGTTTTTGTGAACTCAGCAAACTAGGACCCCCCCCCCCCCCCCTCCCTACCCCCATTATACATCCAAGATCTATCCGCCATCCACAGTGATACGAAACAAATGCACAACTAAACAATTTAAATTCATTACATTCAAAAACAAATGCACAAATAAACAATTAAATTCATTACATACAAATTACAACCTACGTTCTTAAACTATTATTGTCGTCGATTTTCGAGTTACGTTTGACTGTTCGTCTTATTCAAAATATTAACTCAAATATTCAAAATTATAAGTTATATTTTAATTTTCTTTAGTGATAAACAAATCATAACAAAATATATGATAATTTTTTAAAACATAATTTTTTTATTAAGAAGAATGATCAAACGTAACACAAAAAGTCAACGTTGACAACAATATAAGAATACGATGTTTAGTAGGACACGAAACAATTTGATTGATTGATTGAGAGAGAGAGAGAGAGAGAGAGAGAGAGAGAGAGAGAGAGAGAGCTTGTATCATTTTTGTGCATAAGGACGATTAAGTAGAGTAGGATGTTTACTAGGACACGAAATAAGCGTGCATTACTAGGACACAAAGACGTACAAGAAACAAAAGTGCTACGATTACGGCATGTTTTTTCGTTTCAAGAGGCCTCACAAGTCATACTCACCAGGCTGTTCCAACTTTGACGAAGTCTTCTGTGGCGCGCTCGTTGGTTCTGGTAGTGGTAGACTAGTATTAGTAGGACGTCTGTTTCAAAATCCAGAATGAACGTGGCATGTGCACATCCTCATCAAACTCTATCCAAGCAAGATAGATCAGGTGCATGCAACACCACACGTATGTGTCCCTGTCCGTTGGATTGGCTGGGTCATTGGTCAATGTTGGCAACTAGCCCTTGGAATTCCGAGGAAGCTCACCTGCAAGGTCACGCCTGCATCTAGATTTGGCAGGGAAATTGAACAAATTTTGGCGCAATTTTCGGCAGAGAAGAGTCAATGCCCGCTCTGTTCTCCTATATAATGGTCACATGGCCTTAGCTCGTAGCATAGGCTAAGCAGTTCAGTGACGAAGTCGCTTGCTTTTTGGCCATTTCGTCCTTCTAGTAACCTCCCCACATCTCAGCAGTTCACGTCGGCTGCCATGGCGGCGAGGATGACCGGAGTGCGGCTGACGCTGGTGGCGGCGCTGCTCTGCGCGGCGGCGGCCATGGCCGCGGCGCAGCAGGCTTCCAACGTGCGCGCGACCTTCAACTTCTACCGGCCGCAGCAGATCAACTGGGACCTGAACGCCGCCAGCGCGTTCTGCGCCACGTGGGACGCCGGCCGGCCGCTGTCCTGGCGGTCCAAGTACGGCTGGACCGCCTTCTGCGGGCCCGCCGGGCCCACCGGCCAGGCCTCCTGCGGCAAGTGCCTCTCGGTAAGTTTCTGACCAGCATCTAAGTGAACTGCTGTTTTCGTGCTCTGAGCTAGCAAGGTGAACGGCGAGTGATCGATCTGGGCGTTCCATGTCGCAGGTGAAGAACACGAGGACCGGCGCGGCGATCACAGTGAGGATCGTGGACCAGTGCAGCAACGGCGGGCTGGACCTGGACTTCGACACGGCGTTCAGCAAGATCGACACCGACGGCCAGGGCGTCCGGGACGGCCACCTCACCGTCGACTACCAGTTTGTCGACTGCGGCGACAACTGATGATGCAGCAATGGCCGCATTTCCAAATAAATACTATGTGCTGCCAAATAATATGCACTTCGAATAAAGTGTTGCTGCCCTATTTCTGAATAAAGTGGATTAATATATAATTATGTGATTGTGTTAGAAATGTATCTATTTTTTTCTTCAAAACACAGTATAAAAATAAACGTACACATACACGTACGAGCACTCATCATATATAAGTACACCTACACACATGGTCCCTAAGCATGAAGGCTATGAGAGATTAGGCCGGCTGAACCTGGGATTCACGAACTCACAGGACATATGTCTCACTGTTGACGGGGACATAAAAGTTATTATATACTTATATAATAAGAAAAATTCAGAGTCCTACTAATGTCATGTGATTAAGATGGATTTTATGTTAAGGTCATCGTCATGACACTCGACTAATATGACATAAGATTTATTTTGTGATTTTCAGAAGAACTGAGCCCCTTCAGTAACATTTTGTCATGTTGATGGTTCGTAACGAACAATCGATCTTAGAACACTCCATTGAAAATTCAACTCGACGAGAAGCCGTGCCATTAGAAGAGACGTGTAATACTCTTACTATGGCCCATGCGCGTGCTTGCTAGTACTACAACATTGAAGAGGACCATGCACGTATTGGGTCGCCAAGTCAAGATATGATGCATGCTGCATATGTATAAGAACCACCATGATTTGATGGATGTTTCCCATGGACACTCATTGCTGCCGGAAGTTCTAAAGCCATGGCGTGCACGAGTCTTCCAGCATGATCCCATGGACAAATCACGCCGCGCAATATGTACGACGTCTGGGCCAGGGCGTCATTGACGGGTGAGTAGAATCTCCAGCTTCCGACACTTTCGCATACATGACTCCTCTGGTATGTGCATCTGCTACTCTCCGGCAGGCCACTGCCGTCCTTGCTGCAGTATCGCTTCCGCGGCTTGCGCAGGTCGTCCGCGACTCGTTGGTCAGTCGCCGAAGAGCTCAAATCTCTCAGTGAACCGTCTGTGATGACTGATGACAATCCTGAAATGGCGACTTAACCGAAATGTAAAACGTATACAAATATAAACACTTTTACCTCAGCATGATGTGTGCTAGCTACGAGAGCCGCAGTGTAAGCAGTGCCTCCCAACTTCTAGCTAGTGCTTCGATCTTACATTCCACGGTTTTAATATCTTTTATGAATTTTCAGTATTGAAGTTTTTGCCTCACACATTTATTAAAGCATGTAAGAGGACACAAAGCCATAGTCCTGAGATATCTAAAGAATTATGCAGGATACATTCAAGTTGAGAGTCGACATATATAATAAATTCCAAAGGACCCATATATATTTTTTTAAGTGAGATTGGATGGGGTTCTATATACACCTGTGCACGGAAGAAGTATGCGACCGAGGCAAAACGAATCGTCTCCTCTTGTCACCTGTGAGGAGCAACATGAGGGCGGTATCCACCGTAGCTGCTTTGATCATGGTTATTATCATATCGTCCACGTTTTCATCCTGCCAAGCTGGAAACACATGTAAGTATCTAGGTCTACTTTAACTTGACGCAAATTAAATTTTCCAGACATGCTCGGATTCAACAATCTCGTTCCATTTGTATTATATAAAAAATATGCAGGCCTCAGGCCGGGGAGCTCTTGTTCCTTGCCACTGGCACCACCGCCGCCGCCAGAAGGGTGGAAGTGCAGCCCCTACAAGGATGACGAAGCTAGGGATGCCGAATGCCGCACGAAGTGCCAAAACTTGCGCGCCTACTGCAGGATATATGGTCACGATCGTCGTGGCAATAATAAATGGGAGTGTTGCTGCCCGGTCTATTAATTAAGAGTGTAATGCATCCATCTGTGTTCCATGCAAACCGAGCTCATCAATAATAAAGAACAAATTAAAGTTTCCTTTTGTTCCCCTACCTGCTCATTGTTTGGTTCCTAGTCCATGAAAATTAATGATGTGCAACATATATATAGTACTGACCATAAAGTTACCTGCTGGCATTTACCCAGAATAATGGCAGTTGAGGATATATTTTTTCTTTCTTCTTCATTATATGCAATTCAATGTGATCATCTTTAGACTCTGGGAGCGAATAACGGCTTCTGCTACTCGATGAATATTAAGATAATAGAGAAATAACAAAATAAACAGAGAACACAGAAGAACATATGAAATTGTGATATTCACTTATTCATTATGTGAGTGTTTAAAGATACTGAACCCTATTGAGATATCAATTGTAATGTTGGAGATGACATAAATTCAGGGATGATACAATATTTGTGCCTCACAATTCCTTTGGAGTGGCAAATATATGTTCGAGGGAGATATCACATCCTAGTATCCAGATATGGAAACAAGAAATATGCAGGTGTCCTTCTGTATATTCAGATCTAATTTCTAAGATTATATAAATTCAGTACCGTCATATTCATTATTATATATAGCATATCAGATATACCTATATGAGGATACCATCGTAAAAGTGGTTATTATTCTTCGTCTAGATTATTATTATTATAAGATAATAGATGTGCATGATTTATAAAGTTCATAACAGAAAATAACCAAATAAATTAATGGAGAACACAAAAGAACATATAAAGTTTATTTGAGTGTTTAAAGATATCCCAACACTTGAGATATTAAGTGTAGGATATGACTTGACAAAAATTCTTGGACGATACACATACCTAAGATTTATTGGGTTTCTAAGATATGTAGATCCGGGGGGGGGGGGGGGGGGGGGGGGGTACCGCATATTAGTATTGATATATAAAATAATCATTTATTTAGAACTTAAATTCAGATAATATACAACTATTCCTCCTAACTTTAAAAGGAAGCTCAACCAGTTTCTTGTAACCTCCAGCTTCTCCAGTGCCAGCGTGAAAGTTAATACAGTTCAAGTTTCAACAAAGTGAACTTCTCTTAATTGCATCAAATCCATGGTACAATTAGATTTCCTTCATCGCTTCTTGATAGATCACAGAAGTTGTATGTTCAAAATCGCCAAAAAGAAAAGTTGTATGTTCAAACTTTTCTAATCTTGGGTGTGGTAGAGTATGTAACCTGTGAGTATCAACCAAACAGGCCCTAACTTAAGTAGCAAGAAGTTTACATGTTGTTAAGAGAAAGAAATAAAAACTCTAACGAGAGTTTCATGGTACCAAAAATAAGCCTGAATGGTATTTCAACAACTTATGGGTATAGGTGTACAATAAAGATTTAAAATGGGTAGTGCGTGCGTATTCTCATACCATGCATCATGAACCTAATATAGCATTGAAACTTTCAAACATCAGAAATAGCAGAATCAATTATCAGTTTTATGATATCTTCTTATCAAGCAATAATTGTCATCAGTTATCGATGATGTGATTTTGTTAAGCAAGAAGTCTTCGATAACAAAAGGCAAGGCACCAATAATGTAACGAAAACAACATTTGAAAAGTAACCAATATTCAAGCCCAATCAAGGCAAGGCGCCATTGGTTGGTTCGTACATGCTTGTGAAAAAACCATCTGCTGACACCACAATTCAAATCGACCATGGATCCATCCTATACGTGATACAATTGATGCAGTTGCCATTGGTTGGTTCGTACATGCTTGTGAAAAAATCATCTGCATCTACTAACAATCAAGCTCAGATGTGTGGCTGTTTTTCACTCCTCGCTCTAATCAAGAGAAGCACGCAAGAAAAGATTCGTTCTTTCTTTCCCACAGGCAATAAACATACGTCCCCAGTGCACATGCTCGTTCAACCTCTGCATCGAAGCATCCATTATTTACGTATCTTCTCCCACAAAGAGATAGATGAGCCAATCGGGCAGGTCAAGATTTGTATGCTACTACTACGTAGTACGTCTGTTGTGCCATCCCAATGCAAAGCAAAGCACTTATTGCCGCTGGACTTCAGATCCGAACGTGGTTGACGGGTCAGCTTGGGCGTGCAGACAATTCCACCCTTCCTTGCCTCGTCCATGCATGTGTCCCTCGCTAGGCAGGCTGCCCTTCGCACGCAAGCGAGCCAGCACTGGCCAGCAGCCTTGGACTGGGCCTTGGATAACCTCAGCTGGATAATCAGTAACTTCGAGTCTTAGAAGTGTGAGTGGTGAGACATTATGTTCATACGAGCAGTTGTTTATGGCCCTAGGCTACTTTGCAACAGAAATTGTTGGAAGCAAATTCTACATTGTCCTGCGCCCAGAACTCTATATAATCCTCCCTAAGCAAGAGACATACATCCATTGCAAAGCCCAGAGCACCTCGCGTCGTCATTGTCACTGATAAGGACCGTGCCTTTCGCTGCTGTGTTTCTTCATCTGATCCGAGGAGCACATAAGGTAAGCCAGCCAGCTTCTCCACCATAGGACAAAACCTCCCATATCTACGCTTGTTGCGTTGATTATTCTCACTGTTTAGGCAACCAAAGCCATGGCCGGGATCACAGGTGCGCGGGTGCTCGCGGTGGCGGCGCTGCTCTGCGCAGCGGCGGCCGTGGCCGGAGCGCAGCAGGCGTCCAACGTGCGGGCGACGTACCATCTCTACAACCCTGCACAAAATGGCTGGGACCTGAACCGTGTCAGCGCCTACTGCGCCACGTGGGACGCCGACAAGCCGCTGTCGTGGCGGCAGCAGTACGGCTGGACAGCCTTCTGCGGGCCGTCAGGGCCCAGGGGCCAGGGCGCCTGCGGCCGGTGCATCCGGGTACGAACGATCCTGGGCTGGGCTCGATCCATGGGCAACTACTACTAGCTGTCGCTTGCTCGAGAACTTCTCGTAGATCACAGATGCTTTTCTTCAGAGCTTAACGGCGAGCTTCGTTGATCTCTGCAGGTGACGAACCGTGGGACGGGCGCGTCGACCGTCGCGAGGATCGTGGACCAGTGCAGTAACGGTGGGCTGGACCTGGACTTCGAGACGGTGTTCAAGAAGATCGACACCAACGGGCTGGGCTTCCAGATGGGCCACCTCAATGTCGACTACCAGTTCGTCAACTGCTGAACGATGATGTAGTTAACATACAAGCTGTGATGCATGTTTGGTGGTGTAGAATGAATAACATCCATCAGAACTGGGAAGTCTGCGGCTGTGCAGACCTGAATGCATGGAACTGAATAAATCAAACCACACTAATAAAGTACACTGAGTTTTTCGTCTCAAACAGCTCGTATCAGGTTCTCAAATTTCTATCCGATCCTGTTTGGTTGCTGTGCCTGTGTGTATGCGAAATTAATGTAGCCATAATATTCAACTGAAATAAGCTTCTTGGAAGAGGATATTTCTCTGGCTTGAACGTTTCAGTTTTTCTTTTCAAAAAATGGAAATAGTTTCTCGCCTTTGCATTTCCAAACAACGTTTAGACTCGAGTGTTTCAGCTAAGAAAACATATGGACAAGTTCAATCCCCGTTCATAACATCATATATAATTTGTATGTTTCCTGTAGAAAATTAAAGATTCTGTCACAAATTTTTTTTTTTTTGACATCCTGTCACAAAAATCTTTGAGGGCAGGCAAAAGGCCAAGAGCCTATCCCCAGTCCACATTACCTAATTTGTGCTATAACTGGGTCACCATTTCGTGTAACGTATTCTTGGCATACAGTTGCCCTTCACTACAAGATAATTGATCTTTCCCACAATTTCCAATCGATTCGCCTACAGTTTCAGTTCTTTGTACTTTTTTTTTTCTGAGTGGCCTATAGTTTAATTTCCAAGTTTTGGCAACTTATACCAACAACATAATTTCCCGCAAACTCATTACCATTTGGATACTTAACCAAATTCAGAAGAAGCCGTACGCCACCTGCAATATTTGTATCGTTTGTGTTTGCCTTTACACAGCACACATACGTCACCACCAACAGTTTCTATCAATCTGTCCCTGGAAAGAACGAGACACAGAAAAGAAAAAAAAATCAAGTCAGGTGTTCCATGGACTACATATACTCTGATACTCTCTACTCGCGTGGTAAAATAGCTGCACAAGACTCCTGGCGCCTGCTATGGGAAACCAGTCATCCATCATCTGTTTTATCCCTTTCTCCAACGGCCGGTCAATATCTGCGTGCTGCACGTATCTTCCTCTAGTGTGGCTGCTGCTTGCCGTCTCCATCAAAGCCTGACTTTACTGCAAATCTGTTGGAATTCCATGCCATGGCGACGTACGCCTGTGGCTGGACGGGCCTCACGCTTCCACGTACACACGCACGCATGTGCGCACGTTGCCATCCATCACATCACACGAGAGAGAGGGTTTGTGGCAGCGGCATCGATTGCTGAAGCTGGACCGAGCGATTGCTGAAGCTGGACCGAGCCGAACCGCCGCGCGCGCGCGTAGGTCAGCGTCGGAGCAGTGGACAAGCTATATGGCTAGACCAT
This sequence comes from Eragrostis curvula, assembly GCA_007726485.1. Classification (NCBI taxonomy): domain Eukaryota; kingdom Viridiplantae; phylum Streptophyta; class Magnoliopsida; order Poales; family Poaceae; genus Eragrostis; species Eragrostis curvula. The sequence continues at coordinate 26,093,303 of CM017440.1, read as the reverse complement.
TTCCGTGAACGCCGGCGGCCTGGACCCGTACGTCAAATCGATCGTGGGAGCAGTACTCGATCTACAGCCAAACAGCCAAGCACCAGCCAAATTATCCAGAGGCTTGTACAAGCTGATGATCAAATACTCCGACGGTGGATTCTTTCTCTTTTTAATGATTACACTTCACGGTGGATTCTTTCTCTTTCGAATGATTATTTTTATTTTATTTTTTACTGGACGACGGTAAAATTCGTGCGCAACATACATGATCAGCTTGTAGAAATGGTGGGTGGGAAGCGGGAAGGGGGAACTTTTTTCGCTGTCCATGAATGAAACTTCCACATTGTACGGCACCGGAGCTCTATATAAGGCCACAACCTCTGGGTACCTCCACTACACCGAAGTCGATCTCACTCACATCAATTCTACATCAGTTTGCGGTATTAACCACGAGCAGGAGCACACACAAGGTAATTAAGCAAACTAGCTCATGGCTACAGTTTAGGTTAGAGAAACTCGGCCAGCCAACACATTCTTCTTCTCGCCCCTTAATTTTCTTCCTCTCCACGAACAAGTACGTCATCACTTCCCTGCTTGATGTGTGTGTCTATTGTTCTAAACTCATACTTCCTCCTTCTCAGCAGCAATGGCGGTGATGACACGGGCTCTTGCAGTGGTGGCTCTCCTTTGCGCCGCTGCGGCCATGGTCACCGCGCAGCAAGCGTCAAACGTGCGGGCGACGTACCACTACTACAACCCTGCGCAGAACGGCTGGGACCTGAACCGTGTCAGTGCCTACTGTGCCACGTGGGACGCCAACAAGCCACTTTCGTGGCGCCAGAAGTACGGCTGGACCGCCTTCTGCGGGCCCGCAGGGCCCAAGGGCCAGGCCGCTTGCGGCAAGTGCATACGGGTACGCTAGTCCTGCGCGTCCCTGTAATTTCACACAGTTAACTTATATTTCAACCAATAGAAAATTATTCGTGATCATTGAGCTTTTCATTGGTTGTTTGCTTAGGTGACGAACCGTGCGACGGGTGCGTCCATCATCGCGAGGATTGTGGACCAGTGCAGCAACGGCGGGCTGGACCTGGACTATGAGACGGTGTTCAAGAAGATCGACACCAACGGACAGGGCTACCAGATGGGCCACCTCAACGTGAACTACGAGTTCGTGAGCTGCTGAGTCTTGTTCGATCGTAACGTGTGGTGTAGTACTATGGAATAAGATGGATCAAAAGCCTGCGATTGTATATGCAAGTTGTATCCATGAATGGTGTTGCGGAATAAATGAAACCACTTTATTAATAAAGGACAGTTATTACTTTTGGGGCTGTTGATTTGGGTCACACTTGGCCACACCACCGGAGACCACAGTGGTGGCGAGAATCTGCATTGCTTTTGGATTGCATGGTGACCCCAACCAGGAGGGGAGCTACATTCAAGACTGTGGGTGTGGCCACACCCACGGCAAAACAAAATTTCAGTGATGTTTGTCGAATTTTCACCATGTACACACCCACTTGCTACATAATTATGCACTCACAAGGTTAAAAACACAAGACTCGGGCAACTTCACACAACGTCATGCACCCTCTTTACTTGAGCTCTAGCTCCGCCCCTGACCCCAACTCGTGGCGATCGAGTAAGTTATTGTTTGGTTCTCTTAACCAAGTGATACATGTATGAGATGATACAAAATTTGGTACATTCCTGTATTTGGTTGGCTGAACTGAATCAACTCGTTGACGATAGGGTAATACAGATTTTAAGAATATTTCTCTCAGATGTTGTATCATCTCATTTAAAAAAACACGCCTCACCAAACCGTTCAAGTTCCGTTAACTCCGCTAATCACTTATCATGAGTGTCTATAAATTATTCTTAATGACTATTAGCTAAAATTGGTTATAATTAGAGATTATTAACCAGAAATAATTATTATTTTAGGTATTTAGTAGTGTTTAAAGATACCTTAAATTACTATTAGCATTGATTAGTAAATATTAGAGTGAATTTTGTAAAACCCCAGGTTTTGTGGTCATTGTCTCACAAAACCCCATGTATTTTGGTTTGTGGCACTTAACCCTAAGTTTTATGGTTCTAATATCTCACAAAATCCCACCCCTTGTATTCTTTTTGGGAACCCCACCCCTTGTAAAAATTACTATACATATGATATCTATATTTTACTTTAATGCCAGTATTTAGTTGATTTGATCGATAGGACCAACAAAAATGGATCATGACTATGTAATACCCCAACATTAAAGCAATGTTCGTCTATCATATTTCAAAAAGAGTGGGTTTTTGTGAGACATTAGAACCAGAAAACATGGGGTTAAATGAAACAAGCCTAAATACCTGAGATTTTGTGAAACAAGAACCACAAAACCAGGGGTTTTACGAAATTTACTCTAGACATTAATATATATTAGCCTAGTTTATTTATAATTACGAATAAAAAATATAATTATCAAAATATATTAAGTTATTTGGTGATTAAAAATATATATTTTAATCAACTAAACACATTCATGTTGCATCTCATACAACCAACCAAACAGCTAGATGTATCACGCATCCAATTAAATCGTTCTATACATGATCAAATTGATAGAAGCAATCAAACACTACCTAAACAAACAACGCTGTATTCTCCGTGGCTGCTGAATGTTACGTGTGGCAAACGGTGGCCGGAAAGAAAACAACCCCTTTGTTCTCTCATGTTACTAAGAAATTCTACTAAACATGCCACACAATGCAAAAAGAGAAAGAGAAGCTTGTGCTTCCTAATAATATATCTGTCCTTACAAGTTCAAGTCCATTTCGACCTAACTAATCCATTTCTTTGAAACTCCTCAGTTCCAAGCGCTCTTAGTGGTAAACTATCTTCAGTCTCAATGTTTAGACTTTAGAGTAGGCTCAATTCTCAGTACACCATAACCTAGTATCAAGAGCACTCTGAAACTTTTTCTTTGACAGCTTCAGCTTCCGAATACATGAAACTCTATCTAGCATGACCAGAATTATAGTACGGAGCCGCACGCGCAAGTCGTAACGAGTTTTGGCATACAACACATGACACGGAGCCTAATCACCCGCACCTGCATATACCGCGTCGCCGCCAGGCGGCCGTTACTCCAACGACGAACAGTTCCAGTTTAGTTCTCTCTTCAAACATTTTGCCCGGGGTGAATTCAGGAAATTGCCAAATGTGATGAGCTGGCATCTTGAGCGGATAACCAGAGCGAGATTCGTACGGATTGACTGGACTCTGGCGTGAGCAAAACGCCCACTTTTATATTTTTTTCCGTTTTTGGAAAAATAAACTAAGGGCATGTTTGGATCCACCCAGATTTTAAAAGTTATAAGAGATCCAAACAAGGAAGATTATGCACTAAATTTTAGAATCTAGATTATGAGATTTTAAGAATCCCATAATCTACTATAACCCAGCTTTTAGGTGATGTTATTTGTCAAAAGACCCACTATCCTTGTCTGTTTTTGGATAATTACAGTTTGTACCACTGTTTTATCCTAATATAGAAAGGGCAGGCCGGTCATTAACTACCTTAAAAACTGATTTCTAGATTTTAAGAATCTGAGATCCAAACACCTTCATCCAGATTTTTTTTAGAAGCAAGGTTATAGAAACTATATCTAAAATCTAGATTTTTAGAAGCTGATGGGGATCCAAACACCACCTAAGCAGATAGCCGGAAAAAAACAACCGGTTTACAACTTCCTTTTTGGCCAAATTATTTTTTGAATTTTTAGCGATAAATTACTGGTTCTTTAGGTTTTCGGGAATACCATCAACCCCCCAGCACGCAGTTTGGTCAGTTCTAATGTAAACCCTGGTTGCTACACAACATTTAGATTAGGAGTCTCTCTGCTGAAATGGCAACAGTTGAGGCTATAAATGTTTAAATTTTGGGACGCCGGGAGTACAAATCAAAACTATGGTTCCCTACAGCCATTGCATGGATATTTTCGCTTCCTACCCATGGATATTGCACTGCTGCGCGCGTTATCATAGTTAAGGTACATGTCTCTTTGTACTTCCATGCAGATATCTCTAGGGTTTGAGTTTTCCTACGTAGATTGTGATGGCACTTTCGATAAAATTAAAAACGTTTGAATTTCACCAAATGCTGAAATGGTAATATATTGAGCAATCAACACTTTGGAACTCTATGACAGAGCTTAAACTTTTCAGTGATATATCTGACCGTAATAAAATCAGTCAGTCAGAGTACGGCTGCACGTCACTGTCTGCGTGCTGCACATCTCATCTAGTGTGTCTGCTTGCCGTCTCCATCAGCAGCCTCTTCTCTTCTGGAGTCCGGTCTCCAAACACTTAATCAAATCTGTTGGAATTCCAGGCAATGGCGACGTACGCCTTTGGCTGAAGGGCCTCACGCTTCCACGTACAAACGCACTCATGTGCGCGCGTTGCAATCCATAGCACCCAAAGCGAGAAAGACAGGATTTGTGGCGGCGGCGTCGATTGCTGGAGCTGGACCAAGCCGAGCCGCCGCGCGCGCACGTCAGCGTCGGAACAATGGACAAGTTAGGGCTATAGGGCCGACGAGCCATGTTAAACAATACCGGCGACGACCTGGACCGTGAAAAATTGTCGGAGCCGTACAGCGCCAGGGCACAAATAGCGCCAGTCAGAGTCAGATCATCCAGAGGCTTAAACTGATGACCAAAATGTACTGCAAGGTAGGTGTACTTCTTTTTTGGTTTTGTTTGACGGGAAGATGAACGGTGGTACAATTCTGGCTCAGAGCGATATATATGCATAAATAGTAGCTTTAGGATGGTTGACGCAGTATATGAAGCTAGGGAGTCCATCTTGCGTGCCTCCCGTTATGTTACTTAGACGGCTATCTTACTTTGCAGTTTGAAATGGTAGAAGTAATGCATCATGACAGCGAAATGGCTGCTATGACCTTTGCTACCTTTGTACCGGGAAATTTCTTGCTGTCCACGAATGGAACTTCCACGTTGTCCGGCACGCGGAGCTATATAAGGCCGGCCGCAACCTTAGCTGCGTACCTCCACAAGTCGATCATTATACATTCGCTCCAATCTACATCAATTCGCCGCATTAGCCACCAGGAACACACAAAGGTAATTAGCAAGCACTCATGGCTAGTTTACGTTCGAGAAACTTCCGGCAAATTACTAACATGCTTATCCTTTCCCATCTCTTTTTTATTCCTCTCCATGAACATCATCACTCCCTGCTTGATGTGTGTTAGTGTCATAGTGTGTATACGTTGTTTTCAATTCACCATAGTTCAAAACCTCCCCTCCCTAAGCTTGTTAATGGGTTCATTATATTCTTACTGTTCAGGCGACCAAAGCCATGGCCTCGATTACAAGTTCGCGGGTGCTCGCGGTAGCAGCGCTCCTCTGCGCCGTCGCTACCATGGCCGCGGCGCAGCAGGCGTCCAATGTACGGGCGACATACCACCTGTACAACCCTGCACAAAACGGATGGGACCTGAACCGCGTCAGCGCCTACTGCGCCACGTGGGATGCCAACAAGCCGCTGTCGTGGCGTAAGAAGTACGGCTGGACCGCCTTCTGCGGGCCTGCAGGGCCCAAGGGCCAAGCTTCTTGCGGCAAGTGCATCAAGGTATGCTAGTTTCACTCGTCTCAGGAATCTTATGCAATCCATTTATACTTCAGTACTCTGACGGAGTGACGGATCGGTGAGCTTTTGATTTGGTTGGTGCTTAGGTGACGAACCGCGCAACCGGAGCGTCCATCGTCGCGAGGATTGTGGACCAGTGCAGCAACGGTGGGCTGGACCTGGACTACGAGACGGTGTTCAAGAAGATCGACACCAACGGGCAGGGTTTCCAGAAGGGCCACCTCAACGTCAACTACCAGTTCGTGAGCTGCTGACGAGTCCTTGTTCGATAGTGATGTGTGTGATACTATGATGTAATAAGATGGATTGGAAGCCTCAAGTATATGTGTCGTTGCAGGCTCGAATGATGTTGCCGAATATATAAAACGTTATAATAAAGTACAATTATTTACCAAGTGCCTTTGTTGCGTTTCTTTTTCTTTTACCTTGTTACTCGTGAACTGTACTAAACATGCCAGCTGAATGCAAGAGAAGCTTTCTGAAAATCTATATTTCTATGATAGATAATCTATCCGGACAAGTTCAAGTCCATTTCAACCAAATTAATCTTTTTCTTCGAAAATCTATATTTCTTCAGCTTCAGTTTCAAAATATCTTCAGTTTCAGTTAAAAAAAAAACAATCTTCAGTTTCAGAGAGTAAGCATGAACTCTCGCTACCTATGAACCTGGTATCAATAGTAATTAATTCTATGACAGCTTGAGCTTCCTAACACTCCCCCTGGTATCAAGTTTTGTTCATTTTGAAGTTGTGAGTTCAGGCAGTCGCAACAGATGTGCTGTGCTGGCATCTGAAGCGGATAATCCGGATTGGCTGGACTCTAACAAAGAAAATCATGGCCCGTGGCATGTCTTGGAAGAACAAATCAAGATTACGAATGATGATCCAATGCACGACAAAATGAGCGGTTCAAACAAGAAATGTATGACCACAACAGTTACTCATCCTGAGTGTTTACTAGCATATATACTGCATTTTTACCTTCAAAGCATGCCATAGAAAACTACAATTTTTATAGTCAGTCCCATCAGTCAATCTCAAATATGAGAAAGAGTGATAAGTCCCCGTGCACAAAAGTTGTAGTTTCTAAAACAAAAAGGTAAGAATAGGTGTAGTTCTCTGAAACCACCCATAAAAGTTGTAGCTTTCTGAAACAACAACGTAAATAGTTGTAGTTCACTGAAATTTACTACTCAATATATGGATGTTTCTACACAACATTTAGCTTAGGAGCTCTCGGCTGAAATGTCTACAGTTGAGGCCTGTTCAAAGTATTGTACAGACTTACCAACCAAAAATAATATTCTAAGATAATATCAGCAGCATGTCATACTGCTGAAAAGTAATATCTATAAATGTATATACTGATCTTGGACACAATAGTCTCACAAGCCTCATCCACAGCCGACAACATGCAGTAGAAGAGGAGAATAATCTGCCATTCACAACGTAAGCTCAAGCAGTCTCGTTCAAACTTCTGCATTGTTCATCCAGCATGTTTGACTTTTTGTTACACTTTGCACAGAATTTGAACAGGTAAAAAACGAATAAGGTCAGCTTACAACGAAGCAAAACTGCTGTTTCCGTAGCCGTAGGTCAGCCATGGCGCGTATCGTTTCAGTGATGCAAGTCTGGGTTATCATAGTTATATTTGTTACACTTTGCACAGATTTTGAACAGGTCAAAAACGAATAAGGTCAGCTTACGACAAAGCAAAATCTGCGGTTCCTTATGTCAGCCGCGTGTATCTTTTCAGTGCTGCAAGTCTGGGTTATCATAGTTAAAGGGACCAGTAGTGGATTGCAGTGGCACTCTTGATAAGTAAGTTTGACTTTGGAGGGAGTAGTATGGAATTCTTAGAGCAAGCACAATAACCGTCGTATAGCCAAGCTTGACATGCTTTTTTCTGACAGAAAGCAAAAAAGAGAGGAGAGAGAAGGTAGTTTGTTGCTTCAGTTGGCGCCGGTCGCCACACAACCCGAGATTTCAGTAGGTCCCAATCATGTGCTCATGTGAGGGAGAAAAGCTGAGGTATAGATGTACTGTGGTGTCATGGTGGGCATCGTGTACCAGCGTCGGCGCAAGAGGGATCAGCGTCGTGCACGGGATAGAGCAGAGCCAAGCACGGACGCATAGTTTCAGTTAGAGTTTTATTTTCAGTTAGAGTTTGAGTTGGTTAGGATTATGTTTCCCGGCTCTGTAAGCTATAAACAGGACCGTGGGTTTAGGGAAGGGTTATCTTGGAAGTTTGTTTAGGTTTAGCTCCTGTACAACCCCTGCCTCGGAGGTGCGGCGCCGTCGCCACGGCTCCGCCGCGCCGTCGAGGTCCAGGGCCAAGACCTGCTACTGCATTCAAGTATAATCTCCGTCGATTCGTTCCGACCAACTCGTATTCGTCCCCGACTCGTGACAATTTGGTATCAGCAGTCCCAGGTTTTCCCACCATGAGCACTCCGCCGCCGCCGCCGCCGCCACCGGCCGCGGCAGGGGACGACAACATCACGATCGCCGACCTCGCCCGAAGGATGGCCGCCATGGAGGGCCTCCTACGCCCGTTGCAACCCATGGCGGACAAGTTTGATGCGCTGGAGAAGAAGGTAGCCGATCAGGCCAACCAGCAAGCTGCCCTCAACCTCGCTCTGGTGCGCGTCGAGCAGTCCTTGCCGGGCTACTTGCCGGAGGACGAGCGAGCCTCCAACAACGACCGGGCCAAAGGCATCGCCCAGGAGTCCGGTGCCGCGCACTTCCCGTCGGGACACCGCCCATCGCCGCCACCACCGCCACCACCACCACCACCACCAGAACCACACCGGCGCCGCGACAACGACGACGACGGCATTCCAAGCTTCCACAAGCTCGAGTTTCCCAAGTACGATGGCAAAGGCGACCCATTGCCGTGGCTGAATCGCTGCGAACAGTTTTTCCGCGGCCGCCGAACGCCGGAGAACAAGAAGGTGTGGTACGCATCGTTCCACCTCCTCGACGACGCGCAGCTGTGGTACTACCGCCTTGAGCTCAACACGGGACCTCCGTCTTGGCGCCAGTTCGTGCAGCTCGTCAACACCCGCTTCGGGCCGCCACTCACCGACAGCCCGCTGGGGGAGATCGCCATGCTCCGTCGAACCGGCACCGTCGATGAGTACTGCAACCGATTCCTCGCCCTCTCCTGCCGTGCACCAAGCTTGACGGAGGAGCAGCAGATTCAACTCTTCACGGTCGGCCTCGGCAACCCCCTCCGTACCGACGTGTCGCTGCAGCAACCCAGGTCGCTCGATGACGCGATCATGTACGCGCGTGCGTACGAACAGCGCCTCACGCTGGCCGAGCCGCCGTCCAGCCGTTCTGCGTCGCGCGCCCCTCCAAGCACTCGGCTCCCGCGACGTCGACTCTCAGCTCTGCGGCCTCCTCTCCCAGCAAGAAGAAGTTGTCCCCGGCTGAGATCGCAGCACGCAAACTCGATGGCACATGTTTTCATTGCGATGAGAAGTTCTCGCAAGCTCACAAAAAAGAATGCAAGCAGCTCTTCACCATCGAGGTGGTATGCAGTGATGATGAGGACGTGCAGAGTGATGAACCTGACCCGCTCATCTCCGTCTCGGCGCTGACTGGCATCCATCCTCGCGCCGCCAAGACAATGCAGGTCGCCGTCGACATCGGGGGCACCCAGCTGACTGCTCTCCTCGACTCCGGCTCGACGCATAACTTCATCGACGATGACGCAGCGGCGCGTGCGGGTGTTCAGCTCCGACATCGCACGGGGCTACGCGTGGCTGTGGCCAACGGCGACCGTGTGGACAGCTCCGGCTGCTGCGACAGCCTCCGCTTCGCCATCAGCGGGGAATCGTTCGACATCAAGTGTTACGGTCTCTCGCTGGGCTCCTACGACATGGTGTTGGGCGTACAGTGGCTCGAATCGCTGGGGCCAATTCTCTGGGACTTCGGCAGCCGCACCATGGCGTTCACGCGCCACGGACGCCCGGTCGTGTGGTCGGCGACAGCTTCTCCGGCTGCACCGATCCTGGCAGCAGTGGAGGCGGACTTCATGGAGGCGCTCTTGGAAACGTTCCGCCCCCTCTTCGCCACCCCGACGGGCCTCCCTCCAGCTCGCAAGCGCTGCCATCGCATTCGCCTCAAGCCCGACACGTCCGCCGTCTCCGTTCGCCCCTACCGCTACGCACACTTGCAGAAGGAGGAACTGGAGCGGCAGTGTGCGGACATGTTGCGCCTCGGCATCATCAGGCCAAGCTCGTCGGCGTTCTCGGCCCCGGTGCTCCTCGTCAAGAAGGCCGACGGCTCGTGGCGATTTTGCGTCGACTACCGCGCCCTCAACGATGCAACGATCAAGGACAAGTTCCCGATCCCGGTGGTCGAGGAGCTGCTGGACGAGCTGCGCGGCGCCAAGTTCTTCACCAAGCTCGACCTCCGCTCTGGCTATCACCAAGTCCTCATGCACCCGGATGATGTGGAGAAGACGGCGTTCCGCACGCACCAAGGGCTGTTCGAGTTCCTCGTCATGCCCTTTGGCCTCACCAACGCGCCCGCGACGTTCCAAGCGCTTATGAATGATGTGCTGCACCCCTTCCTACGTCGGTTTGTTCTAGTTTTCTTCGACGACATATTGATATATAGTTCGTCGTGGACGGAGCATCTTCGCCACGTTCGCCTTGTGCTCGATAAGCTGCAGGAGCACCAGCTGTTCTTGAAGAGGTCCAAGTGTTTCATTGGCGCCCGCTCGGTCTCGTACTTGGGCCATGTGATCTCGGAGGAGGGCGTGGCCATGGACGCGCAAAAAGTACAGGCGGTACTTTCCTGGCCCGTGCCCACCACGGTGCGCGCGGTCCGGGCGTTCCTTGGCTTGGCGGGCTACTACAGGCGCTTCATCCACGACTACGGTGCCATCGCCGCGCCGCTCACCAAGCTCCTGCGCAAGGAGGGCTTCCGGTGGTCACCGGACGCGGAGGCGGCATTCCGGGCACTCCAACAAGCACTCACGTCTGCCCCAGTTTTGCAGCTACCGGCGTTCGACCAAGAGTTCATCGTCGAATGTGATGCGTCGGGCTCTGGTTTCGGTGCTGTGCTCCACCAGGGTCAGGGTCCGGTGGCGTTCTTCAGCCGCCAAATTGCGCCGCGCCACGCCAAGCTGGCGGCGTACGAGCGCGAACTGATCGGGCTTGTCCAGGCAGTGCGGCATTGGCGGCCGTACCTCTGGGGACGCCCGTTCGTGGTGCAGACAGACCACTTCAGCTTGAAGTACTTGCTGGATCAACGATTGTCCACAATACCGCAACATCAGTGGGCGAGCAAGCTGCTCGGCTTTGACTTCCGCGTCGAGTACAAGCCGGGTGCCACCAACATCGTCGCCGACGCCCTTTCCCGCCGTGACACGGAGCTGGTGGCAGAGGTATCGGCGATCTCGGCCCCGGGCTTCCAATTGCTCGATGACCTGCACGAGGAGCTGGCCAGCGACCCCGCCATGGTCGCATTGCGTGCCGAGGTGGAGGCGGGCAAGCGCGCTGGTCAGTGGGGTTTGACGGATGGGTTGGTCACCTATGGGGGGCGTGTCTACGTGCCACCCTCATCGCAGCACCTGCAAGCAATCCTGGCAGCGGCTCACGGGGCTGGCCATGAAGGAACACAAAAAAACTCTACATCGTCTACGTGCTGATTTCCATGTTCCAGGAGCACGAACGGTGGTTCAGGACTACGTGTGTTCGTGCACCGTTCGCCAGCGCAACAAAGGGGAGCAGCTGCACCCGGCTGGTTTGCTGCAGCCCTTGGAGGTGCCGTCGGCGGTTTGGGCCGATGTCGCCATGGATTTCATTGAAGGACTGCCACGCGTCAACGGCAAGTCGGTCATCTTGACGGTGGTGGATCGGTTTTCGAAGTATGCCCACTTCATTCCCCTCGGCCATCCATACACAGCAACAACGGTCGCCCGGGCTTTCTTTGCCGACATCGTCCGCCTCCACGGCATTCCAAGCTCGATCGTCAGCGACCGAGACCCGGTCTTCACCAGCAACTTTTGGCACGAGCTGTTTTCGCTCGCCGGCGTCAGCCTCAACCTGACGACGGCGTTCCACCCTCAGTCGGATGGGCAATCAGAGGCGACCAACAAAGTCATCACCATGTATCTGCGTTGTCTCACTGGTGATCGCCCGCGTCAATGGCTCCAGTGGCTGCCATGGGCCGAGTACTGCTACAACTCGGCGTTCCAGACTTCACTTCGCACGACGCCGTTCAGAGTTGTGTATGGGCGTGATCCTCCGTCCATGCGTGCCTACGTTCCGGGTGAAGCGCGTCTGCCGGCCGTCAATCAACAGTTGCTGGAGCGTGATGAATTTTTGGTGGAGATACGAGACAGGCTCGAGCAGGCGCAGCAGCGCTACAAGTTGTACTACGACCGCAAGCACAGGGAAGTGGAGTTCACGGTGGATCAATGGGTTTGGTTGCGTCTCTTACACCGTCCCATGGCGTCCTTGGATGTGAAGGGCCGCGGCAAGCTCGGACCTAAGTTCTACGGTCCATTCCAGATTCTGGAACGCATTGGGGATGTCGCGTACAAGCTTGATTTGCCTGAGGGTGCAAAGCTTCACAACGTGTTCCATGTTGGCTTGCTGAAGCCGTATCGTAGCAGGGAACCAGCGGTCAAGGGTGTGCTGCCACCGATACGCCATGGCCGGGCATGTCCAACACCTGCAGCGGTTGTCAAGTCTCGTTTGGCGAGGGGTAAGCATGAGCTTTTGGTGCAGTGGACAGGCCAAGCAGCTGCTGAGGCGACATGGGTGGAGCTGCAGGAGTTCAAGGCGTTGTACCCGGACTTCAAGCTCGAGGACGAGCTAGTTGTCCAGGGGGGGGAGAGATGTCATGGTGGGCATCGTGTACCAGCGTCGGCGCAAGAGGGATCAGCGTCGTGCACGGGATAGAGCAGAGCCAAGCACGGACGCATAGTTTCAGTTAGAGTTTTATTTTCAGTTAGAGTTTGAGTTGGTTAGGATTATGTTTCCCGGCTCTGTAAGCTATAAACAGGACCGTGGGTTTAGGGAAGGGTTATCTTGGAAGTTTGTTTAGGTTTAGCTCCTGTACAACCCCTGCCTCGGAGGTGCGGCGCCGTCGCCACGGCTCCGCCGCGCCGTCGAGGTCCAGGGTCAAGACCTGCTATTGCATTCAAGTATAATCTCCGTCGATTCGTTCCGACCAACTCGTATTCGTCCCCGACTCGTGACATGTGGGGCCAATGAAAGGTTAAAATTTTTTTATAGAGACAATTTATTGTACATCTTGTCTGATAGCTAACAAGTGCTTGTCTGATTATTGGGCTTGCTCTTATGCCAGAGCTTGAGCTTTTCAATTATATGTCTACAGTGACCGTACCCAAATCAGTCAGTCAAAGTACGGAACCGCTTGTCAAAGTCGTAGGGAGTTTTGGCATGCACATGACACAATGAACGGAGCCTGCCACTAATCACCCGGCACATGCGAGCCGTTCCTTTCAGCCCTCGTCCGGAACTGTAACAGCAAACCACACAGTTTTTCTGTACTGGCCAAGCCGGAAACTTCTGTTGAACTTCAACGAGACAACGACGATAACCCAGTTTTGTTCTCTTCAAACAATGCCTCTGAGGTGAGCTCAGGATGTCGCAAGACGTGCTTTGCTGGCATATTGAGCCGATAATCAAAGCGAGAACGGTGGATAACCAGAGCGAGATTCTATTCAAACAAGAAATGTATTGCCATTACAGATACTCACCCTGAATGTTATCCTAGCATATCCTGCATAATTCTGACCATCAAAGCGCGCATTTGTAGTTCAACGAAAGATGAATTGTTGCCCATTCAAGTCTAAGGAACACATCGCAGGACGGAAGAAAAGGATATAACTATTGCAAAACAGCATTTACCTTTAGAATCTCTCTACTGAAATGACTACACTGGAGGCCATTCACTGTATTGTACAGACTTACCCACCAAAACCAATTTATCTAAGGCAATGCCTGCCATGGCATACTTTTATCTAAGTGATTACAGTAAATCAATGGATGTAAATACCAATCTTGGGCATATAAATCTCAGTCTCGTCCCAACATGGACAACATGCAGAAGAAGAGGAGAATAATCTGCCATTGACACCTTCAGCTCATCAAGTAGGCTAGCGGCTCAAAACTTCTGCATTCCTCATCCAGCTATAACCATATTATTATGAGATTGTCCTTTTGTTACACTTTGCACAGATTTTTAACCAGGACAAAAACGAATAATATCAGCTAACTACATACTACATAGCAAAACTGCGGTTCTGTCAGCCCTTCTGCGAATTTTCTCACCTCCTATCCATGGATATTACACTGTTGCAAGTATGGGTTATCATAATTAAGGTGCCTGCTCCAGTAGTCTCTGTACTTTGATATAGAAACTTCCAGCCACGGTTTGAATTTTCCGCTATAGTGGATTACCGCGGCGCTCTCAATTTCTTCTCTTCCTATGTTTGTGTTATGGCCAAGCCCTTGAACATGCCATTGGTGGTCGAGAGGCACTGTTTGATTGTAGAAGACAAGCTGGCCCAGTGGCAAGCTTCCTGCCTTCCATAATCTCTGCCTTTTGCCCTGAAAGTTGGAAATATAGGATATGAAAGGTATTGAGAAACAAATAAAACGGCATAGAAATACTCTGTGTAAAGAGTGTTGCGCACTCAAATTATTTCTGTCAAGTGTCAAGTAAAAGTGAGATCTTTCCCACTTACCAACTGAAACCATTTATTGTAAGTCGCAGCTAAGTCCTGTTTGCGCCATTCGTGAAGGTCAAATATATTCATTCCAAGTGAAAACACACAAGTCTTTGGATCAAACATGTTGAAGATACTTGCATTCGAAAAATCAACAAGGCTATCCAATCGATGATAACCGTTGTCAGAAGTGCATGTCTCAACAGCACCAATTACTTTTCCTTTCATATCTATATCCCACAAGCCACTCAAGTCCTTTTGGATTACCACATCATGGTCCAAGAGTAGAACTTTGCTCAAAGAAGGGAAAACTTCCGGTAAATAAAAGCGCAAGTGGTTAAATGCAGAAGTGTATCTCAGATCCTGAATGCCCTTTTGCTTAAATCTAGAACTGAAATCACTGGGCAGCCATTTTAAATTATCCAGGCTTTCGATTTGGATTGCTGCTGGAGCTGGTGGATTTGTCAGAAACCACATCATCATTGCAGGAAAATTTAATGCATCAGTGACGATATGAAATACTATCATTCTGGGATCCTACAAAAGAAAATAATGTGAATTAAAAGAAACTTCTAAGACAAACACAACAGAATAAAACCCCACTGAACATGTTACACCAAAAAAACTCATGGTTCAGTCCTTGGTTGGGTATTTCCATGAACATGTTCATCATATGACAGAACAAGAAAATATTAAGCAATCACTCTTCATCAAATGTGTCCCTCATAGATGTCGAAACCCAAAGACATACTCCCTCCATCCTCAAATTGTTGCTGTTAGGATATTTTTGAAATAGAATTGTTGTCCTAACAACAACAATTTGAGGACAGGAGGAAGTGGTAAATATAGACATGCTGATATGTGCATAAAAAACTGTATACACGGCAACACTTTCCACACAAATATCCTTTATAACGCATTATGAGTGAATAAACTAGGATACACATTTGTATATGCAAGGCATACTAACTTCCTAGACAAGCATGTACACTAATATTGCTCGCCGAGTCTAAGGTCATACCTTTGATGCAGCAATGGTAGAGTTAACAACCACTGCACTTGCAAGAACGCTGTCTGAGAATAGTGCGTAATGATAGTAGCCATCCATCTGCCGGCTGTTTCTTTTAGGGAATTCACGTTCTGTAGGATCTAATGAAAAATATTCTGTTGTAAGACGCATTGCTAGACAGTGATGGCCTTTGGGTAATGTTCTCGCAGCAACCTGCTCAAGGAATGATGATTCACTTTGATGTGCTCTGAGCAAATCTTCACTGTTCTGTGTCATTGCCCGTAGCTTTGATGTCATCTGACAGCAACGTGGGTAGGTCCTCTGAGCTTTGGATAGGGTCGTTTCCATCGCCTTCATTTTTTGCAAAGCACTGCACAGTGTTTTTACCTCAATAACAGAACTGGTTCCTTCCATGAAAAAAATTTCATGACTCACAAGGACTACTTAATAAGCATCAACAAAAACCTTACCTCCCAGGTACATGAGAACCCCCACTTGAGTGACTTATCGCTCTACCTATTTCTTTCATCCTCAATTTCAGCTCCCGGACTAGATGTGTGCTGCCATGTGGAGAAGCGAAATGCAAGTACGCCTTGGCCATAATCAGCTGATCTTGCATCATCCATATCTTCTCTTTCGTGTCTGGGGGAGATTCAGATATTCTTTCATCCTCCTCTGCAGCAATCTCGTCACTCTGCCCATCTACCTGCAGAAAATTTGACCGTCATTAACATCTTTTAGGTGCATGGGTACGATTTGAATGAACGAGTCAAATTAAAACCGAGTAATGTCAAATACTTCAGACACATTAAATACTGAAACATTTTGCAGAGGGGAACCGACTGTCTAAAATTCTACACTGTACTTTTCTTGTCGATAAATTGCTGACACCAGTGGACTAAGACAAGCATTGGACACAAGCGTGTTAATTTTTGGCCCCGGGAGAGCTGACTTTAGCTCTCCAAACGTTGGGGGAAAAAATCTGTAGAGTTAGAAAGATGAAAAATCTTCCCCTACTTCCCTTCTTCCCCTGACAAAATACAGACATTTCCCTGTTGTGCAACTACATCTCAGACAAGACTGCACCACAGAGGGAGCAGAGCAATTCTGCACTCCCATGCCACTCTTGTTAAGCAAACAGAAACTACTCCAATTCCTTTCCTCTGTAACCACATCCAACACTTTCCAGGGATCAAAATCAAAGAAAGAAAAACACCATGCCGTCACAACTGTGCGGAAACCGAACGAGTTGCATTGCGAAATGCGAATGCGCTGCGAAATTACCTCTTCGGTGACGACGCTGAGCCTCCTGGCCTCCCGACCCCGCAACTGCGGAACCAAGCACCAAATTTACATCCGGAAATGCACGACGAACGAACCAAATTGGAATTGGCGGAAGCAGAATGAAACGAGAATCAGAAATGGAAGCGGGATCGGGACGGCTCACCTGCTCCACCAATAGCCGGGGCCCTAACCCACCTGCGCGCTCCCGCTCCCCACCTGCAAGCAAGGTACACGAGGAAGACGTCGCTGTCAGCAACCTGGCACGGACGCACACCAAACCCGCCACTGAACACGCGCCTCAAATCAAATTAGCGCGGATTATGCGCGCCTCGTCACCAGCGCCTGCCGGCCTGGTTCGGCGACGGGAGGTAACGGGACTCACCGGTGCCGGGGGAGCGGGCGCGGCCGTCGGGGAGGTTGAGGAGCGCGAAGACGAGGCCGCATGCGGTCGCGATAAGCAGCAGCCGCAGCGCGAGCGGCAGCGCCTCCCTCCCGCCGCCCGCTCTCATTGCCGCCGGCGCTCCTCGCGTTCGGCGGCCACGCCACGCCGGCGCTCCTCGCGTTCGGCTGCTGCTGGTGGTGGATTGGAATGGAAGGGGGCGGCGCGGCGGCTGGTGCTCGTGTGTGAATGGGGACGAGGTCACGTTTCGCTGACTTGTGGGGACGGCGGGAGCATGTGGGCCCGCCGTCAGTGACGGGTGGCGGGCCACGGGATGGGGAGTTCGGGAGATCTGGGCGCTCGCGGGGTGTGGCTTTCGTGGCGAGGACGGTTGTCAGTACGCGCTTCTGGAAATCCGCTTTTCCTTTTATTTATTTTTTCCTTTTGTTCTTTTCTTTCCTTTTTTTCCTTTCGTTTTTCCGTTCACAGTTGTACTTTGTAAACGATGGAGCCCGGCCCGGGAACGGTGTTCCATGTCCTGTAGAGGCGGCCATCAACCATGCATGTGTTTCTTGGTCCAGGCTCCAGCTGGGCCCACTCTGCAGTTCAACTTGAAGTTGCTCCAGATATTTCGTGATATTTCAACGAAAGTTTTGAGCATTTCGAACTTGACATGGCTTGGTGTCAAAAAAAAAAAAAAATTGACATGGCTTCTAGGGCCCGAAAAGGGTTTCTCCTACCGAGAGAACGACCAATTCGAAAGCTTTGTCAACATTCCACACGCGCAGTCCTATGAGATCGAGCTTGATAACGTTGATTATTACTAGGTCGGTCACGTGCAGGCCACTCCGCTTGGATTCAGGGGCCTTTGTCTTGTTCGAAACTTTCATCACGGGTCAAGTAAAGTACTCCTTCGTTAAGCATTATGGTTAAGTACACACTTTAATGATATGGACTTGTGATTAGTGGTGGGCTACTGCACGAGTAGAGTAGAGGCTAGTGCCTTTTCTTTCTTTTTTTCTTTCTTTCTCTTGCCATGTTGCGTGACCGACCAGAGTCACATGCATGGACTGTCCAGGTGTCGCGAATCTGGGCCCTGACATGCTAAATAAACAATACTAATCTACTTTGTGGTTCCACATTCGTCAGGGAAAAATAACAGAAAAATAACAGGGCGCTAGAGAAGATATTGATTCTGGGATGTCTGTCGTCGGGAACGTGAATGCTTGAATATTGCGCGTATAAGTAACAATAGTATACCTTTACAAGCTAAAGTAAATTTCAGAAAATATCATTATTTACGTGGAGTGACACAAAACTACATCCTTTAAGTTCAAGTTTAGAAAATTACTATCCTTATAGCACAAAAGTGTGATAAACAACGCTTTGTCTCACTCATCAGAGCCAAATATTTCACAAAAATGTAAACATGCCACTGACAAAGTGGGACAATGTTGAAAAGTTGTAGTTTTTTTTTGTTATACATGCAATAGTCATAGTTTGTGGAATTTTTCGTACAAATTAACCATATCTCTATGATTTAGGTTTCATTGTTGTACATCAAATTTCTTGCAGCAGACGTTCATGTTGGCGGGAGCAGTGGTGTACCCCTCCAACGGGTTTGTGTCCGGGCGTGTCCAGGGCGGCGAAATCTTGGATGAGGACCAAGGTTAACATAACCGTTGGTACCGTTCCGACCGAGCCGGACCGGTAACACCGGTTTTACCGGTTACCGCGGTAACCGGTCGGAAACCGGACAAAAATTCAAAAATCAAAATTTGAATTCAAAATCTCGGTTACCGACCGGTTTCTTCGGTAACCGGTCGGTTTGCTCGGTTTACCGACCGGTTTTCTCGGTTTCGTCGGTTTCACTGGAAATTGCTAAAATAGGCTCAAAAAATTGGAAATTTTGGCATGAACGTTGATGAAATATTCTAATAATGGTTATCAGACATTGAGAACATAGAATTCATGAAATATTGCACCAATGAACCTCATACAACATACCACAATTCATACAATATACCACAATTCATACAAAGTCCAACATAAAGTGTCCGATACATAGTTGTTGACGAAATTTAACATAGAACATAGTTTTGGATACATCTCACGACCATATGACGTCGGATTGGGGATTGTTCATGGCGTTGTATTCATCAATTGACATGACCTGGATTCCTTGTGTAGCCAACAAGTGTGCCCTGAACTCACTCCAACTTTGATTGTTCCAAGCATGGTTTGTTTGCCATTGTGAGAGCAACATGTTATAAAATTCAGGCTCTACCCACTCAAAGACCCATTTTTCTCGTGGTTGCTGATTCACTTCAGGAATAGAGTACGAGTAATAATCATTTGAGCAATGACTACCTCCATGTCCATAGTTACTTGAGCTATCACTTGATTCAGGAAGAGAGTAATAGCGGTAATCGTAAGAGTGTGAGGACTCACTCCCGTAGCCATGACGATGTTGCCTACTTGTGTCCCCCGATCCCGGCATTGTTGTCCTCTTCTCGGTAGGAGCGCCATGGTCTTCATCCTGGGTAGCATGAGTGAAGTAGGTCTCACCTGCAAATGGTAGTGAATAGTTAGTAAACAATGTAGATGATGAACTGTTAAGAAAGATACGTGTTATAACGGTACCTGTAAAGCGGATCGGAGAAGGTGGCGGCTGCGATGTGTGTACCGCGGTGGTCGTGTTGCCACCGTCATCGCCCTCAGATGGAGGACTCTTGTTACCATCCTCATCGGTGGAGGCATCGCTAGCGACCACCGATGTATCAACCCTCTTCTGCTTTTTACCTTTCCTCTTTGTTGTGGTTTGGTGTTTCCTCTTGCCTATGTGTGTGTCGCCCACGGTGTCCTCGGCCCACGAAACAATGGAGTCAGCAATATTGATGCCTTCCAATTGTTCTGTTTCTTGTAGCACCAAAGCAGAAGGGATCGGGGTGTCACTATCAGTTGCTTCCTCATCAAGTAATGGTGGGGCATTGGACCGGCCATGCTCCATCCAATCTCTAATGGGATTACTCTCATCAAGCAATGTAAGCTCCATGAGCTTATCAAAAGGATCATCTTCTGGTGGCTTGTATAGTCCAGCTTCTTTCAAGCGAATGCGAAGGTTATAGTTCACATAGACCAACTTCTGAAGCTTCTGGTGCGTCATCCGGTTGCGGACCTTGGTGTGGATCAATGCAAATGTACTCCAATTGCGCTCACATCCGCTGGACGAACAACACTGAGAGACTAAGCGCATTGCAAGCCTCTGTAGTGTCGGTGTTTCACGACCAAACATAGCCCACCATTGAGCTACAACAAGTTACAACATCATAAGTTACACCATTACCATATTACATCTGAAATGACACAAGTTCATAGCAAGTATGCCTCACCTGGAGAAGTCTTATTGTCAACTGCCATCTGCCGCGCCAAGTCCTTAGAGAAGTCACCCAGCTTTCTTCTAAAGAATTCTAATTCATTGAGTGCCACCGCACATGTCTCAGTGTCCGTCATGAACTCGAAAGCCTCTCTCACATCAGCTAAGAGAGTGGTGCCGGCCGCAAAAGCATAGTGGGTCTTTGGGTGCAAAGCTGCAGCTGTAAAATATAGTCAAGGTTAGACAATTACATGATGGTTACTAAGTTACGGAAATGTAGTGGGTCTTTACCTGCATTGACATAACTCTCGTTTGCAATGTCACCCATTCTAGGGTTGATAACAGCCATATAACGATTGAACTCTTGTCGATCATTGTGGAAATAACTTTCAAGCGCATTGCGCATGACGTGAAACTTTAGGAGGACCTCACTCAAATTTGGAGACTTATCCTGATCTGCAAATCGAAGAAATGCATACAATGGCTCCACAGCTTTGCAAACAAATCTCATGTTGTCCCACCATTCCAAACTAGAAAGGCATCCATGGGCATATCTTCCCTCACTTGCGTTTGCATAACGGCTGTTCAAGAAGCCTGGAGATCCCACCCATGCCATGAATTTGTCCCTTCGACGCAACATGCTCTCCAGGAACATATAGTTTGTGCCAAAACGAGTAGCACACCATCTCACCAACTCACCCCCTATTGCATTCTTCATCATGGCATGCAACTGGTTGTGGTTGTATAGCCAACGAGATATCCGACGTGCACTTTCAATGACTGATGCATGCTCCGGAAATTCTCCAATAGACTTAAGCATCAAGTTGATTGTGTGAGCCACACATGGCTGCCATCTGATGGAGTACTTTCTGCTAATCATCCTACCAGCCTTCTTGTAGTTTGATCCATTGTCGGTGATGATCTGCACCACATGTTCTGGGCCAAGTTCCTTCAACACTTTAACCATTTGCTGCAAGATAGACAAAAGAGACAACGATTACTATATTGGATTATGAGGGAGTGAAAAAAGATAATCAAAACCAATAGCAAGGGATGTACCTTGAAAATGAAATCTGCATCTTGGCTTTTCCCTGTTGCATCTACTGACTTGTGGAAAAACATGACACCATTGCTATAGACCATGAAGTTGATAATGCTCATCTTAGTCGGCCCCGTCCATGAATCACACATGAGAGTTACACCATAGGTGGGCCACTCTAGTTTGAACTTGGCAAACTGTTTCTTTATATCTTCTTCAGTTGCATCTAAATAAATGCCGTTGATCTCTCGCCCCGTCGGGCTTCGGACATCCTCACCTGTAAGTACGACAAACTTAGAATCTCGAAGTGATGTCACTTTAAATGATTTCACAACAATATAGAAGTGCTTACCCCATCTCTGTGTCTCCTTGATAGCGGCATTGAAGTAAGGACTATCAGCCTTGTGACCAGCAATGGCTTCTATGTGCATCCATTTCGCCCAAGCCTTACCAATTGCCCTCCTTGCATTCTTCTTCTTCTCTGACGGCAACACCATGTCAATCCTTGGTTGATAGGTCGGCTGAGATGAACCACCTTCCCTCGTTGAGAATGACTTTCTAAGCATCCCCATGAGCCCACCACTTTTTTTGCTGCCCCCTCCCTGAGATGAACCCGCACCGTGCTCGTATTGCCCTCCGTGTGCACGTGAACGCGTCTCATATTCATGTTGTTCTCGAGAAGCATGCATGGCAGCTTGCAACTCATCGTCCTCCTCATCGGTGCTCACATTTCCCTCTCTAGCAATGTCCTCTGCTCTTATTTTATCCCTTCTTCTTTCCTTAGTCCTCTCTTTAGTTCTATCTATCTCACGCCGATAGTAGTCACAAACATCTTTCGGAACGAACATGCAATGCACCACATTACTTCCACGTCCTGCTAAGTGCTCCTTCAACCTTGTGGCGCCACCCCCCTTCCTCTCTAACTTGCAATAGTTGCATGTCCATCCAGGAACCCTATTCTCACCATGCTCCCATACACTATCTTTATCACGATCACCCATCGTGCCTGCAACAAAATCACATCCACAGTTCACTACATATAGTATGTGCAATGTACTCTTAACACAATTGACATGTTCTTCTTGTACCTATACAAGCAATGCACATATAACAACCAATTTGTAAATCCTACATTGCCACTTTACACATCACTAAATTCGATTTAAATTGTCTACAAACTAGTTTCACAATCCTTTATATAGCAATCCAACATTGCATCACTAATTTCACAATCCCTAAGTTGCACCACTACAATAACACTAGATCAATGTAATGCAAAAAATGAAAACCGAAAAAAAAAGAGAAGAAAAACTCACCTCGCCGGAAGAAACCGACCGGTTACCGTCGGTTACCGCCGTCTACCGTCGGCTAACCGGCCGGTTCACTCGGTTAGCCGACGCAAACCGACGGCCGGTCCCAGACGCGCCCGCGCCTGAGGTCGGTAACCGCGGCGAACCGGTCGGTTACCGACCGGAACCGCTCGGTTACCGACGGGATCTCGCGATTCCAACGTCGATTTGGCCCGGCGACCGCCTCCGGCGGCGAATCGCGACGGCGCGCCGCGGACGCTGGAGCTGGCGAGCGAGAGGATGAAGTTCCAGAGCGAGGATACCGACTGGGGCGTCGGTGGAAGAGGATAAGGTAAGTTTTTTTTTTTCTTTTCTTTTCTTCTCGCCCAGAATTGTTTCCTGATTTTTTTGCCCCTTCAAATCAACGAATTTTTGTGATCTTCTTCCACCAATGTGTTGCAAATTCTTTCTAGTTTATTTACATATTTTTTATTTCAAATTTTTTCAAATTTCCAAAAAATTTTAAATTTCAAATTTTGAAACCGGGCTCCCGGACTAACCGGACCGGACCGGTTAGTCCGGTAACCGCGGTAACCGAGCGGTTACCGTCGGTTTTGTCAACCTTGATGAGGACATCCTAAGACTGACTTCAACAAGACTAGGCAAAGCCAAATATGCATCTGAAATGGTACTGTGCATCACAAAACCTTGTTCCAACAGAAGATGCAAACGAGTATGCAACTTGCCTTCCCAGGAGAGAGGCGATGTAAAAATACATCGCCTCTCTCCTCCAATGCATTCGACGAGCAGCGGCTTCACACGGAGGACGAGCGGCAGCGGCGCCGCGGCGGGCGGAGGCGAGGGGCGGCGCGATGGACTTGACCTCGTCGGCGCTGACGCTGCTGGTGCTGCTGCTCCGACGCCGCTGGGGCGTGAAGGAGGGGCCGGAGCTGCTCCTCGCCGTCGCGCTGTGGCTCCATGGAGGACGAATGCCTCGATGAACCCGACGGAGCGCGGAGCGCGGCACGACGTGGCGCAGCACGGGACCCGGCGACGGGGCCGCGGCGTAGGAGCGCGGCGCAGCGGGATGGCCGTCGACGTCCAACGCCTCGCCCGCCGCACCGGTGCGGGTCATCCACGGGTCGCCATGGATGCCGCAGCAAGCTCGGCCCCGCGGGAGTGCCTCCTTGGCGGCGCGCGTCGCGGGGAGGCGGGGCCGTGCGGCGCGGCGCGGGGATGCGGCAGCGGGGCGCGGGTTGGTGTGGAGGCGCGCGGCGCGGGGAGTGCCCCCTTGGCGAGGGCGAGGCGGCCCATGAAGCAGCCCTGAACTGCGGCCTGCTGCAGCTGCCGGGGTTCGTCGCCTCGAGCACTTCCTTGGCCTCGAGCACGCGTCGCGGGGAGGCGGGTCGAGAGCGAGCGGCGGCGGCGGCGGGACGGGGTGGTCGTCCTCCTCCTCAGCGACCGGGTTATCGTCCTCCGCTTCCGGGCGACGCGCAGCGGCGTATGGCGCGGGCGACGCGCTGCGGCTTATGGCGCTGGCCGAGAGGCGGCGGCGCGCGCGAGCTGCTGTCAGGAAGTGCGTAAGCAGATGAGAAAGACTCCATTGTGAGGAATCGAGAAATTTCTGACTGAAATGGGCGGAATCGACGGCGATGTCGACGGTGTCCGGCGGCGAGGTCGTCGCAGGAAAACTTCGATTACTCTCTACACACTCAACGGTTTCGGTTGAGGTTTCTTTTGGGTGAGAGAGGACGTCAACGCGCATCCATTTCTAGGCTTAGAGATGGCTGGGATGGTGTGTAGCGGCGGTGCGACGAGGTTCAAGATCCGGCGGCGAGGCAAGAGAGAGAGAGTGAGCGGAGGAGTGCCGAAGGAATGCATTGCTCCTGTTGGAGCTGGTGCGCAGGGATGGAAAAGTAATCGACTGTTCACACAAGGCAAAGGTCGTTTTGCATCTGAAGAATGCATGCTTTTGTTGGAGTCAGCCTAAGCCTAGGATGTCCAGGGCCAGGCTCCGGTGTCCGCACTCCACTCTACGGGTGCGGAGCCCCGGGGACGCCTCGCGATTTACGGCACGGAACAGGATCGAGCGCTGTGCGCGGGCTTGTTTTCTCTCGTGCTCCTTGAGGACGCGGTGGGCCGGAGTACAGTACGAGGACGTCAGGCGCAGGATTCGCTGCGTCAGAGCTGAACCGCATCGCCGTACGGTATCACGCGTGGCAGGACAACACCTCGCTGGATCCGCTGCGAACGGTGGACGGCACACAGCGTGGAAGAGCAACCACGACCAGCCACGTCATATTGTTGCTGGTCGTGGTTGAAACGCAGCTCACAAGGGAACGCCTGCTCGAAGATCAAGATCAAACAAACGGTGAGCTCATTCAATTTCCTTGCTGTCCAGTAAACGTCTAGCTACAAGAGTTTGTCAGTTCCGTTGGCTGCTCATCGTGTGAGCGCGTAGTGTCATTTGCCTCATTACATTTGGCATTCGCGCTCGAGTCACTTCCATCTTCCAACCTGTAGTTTTCTCTACCATCAGAAAAATCTAAACCTATCTCGCTGCGAAAATCAGCAGCAGAAGTCCTGGCAGCTGCGCAATCATTGTCCTCCTCGTCATCCTCATAACTAAAATTATCATCGTCCTCGTCGTCTTCATCTTCAGAGTAATCACCAGAATCCTCTTCATCCGAGTAATCATCATCCTCATTATATACAGATTCGCTGCCGTCAATCGAGATTCCGTCCTCAGCAGTGGCAAACCGCTTGAGATAAGCCTCGTCATCTTCGTCCTGCACAGCAAAATTGTGAACGGTTACAAGATTACAATAAACCATCAACAAAGTTCAGTACAGCCAAGCATCGTCCTGGATCCAGGACGCTCACCTCATCTTCCTCGTCACTCGAATACGCGGAATCTAGCTTGTTGTACAACTCCTCATCCCCTTGGTCTTTCACGTCTTCCATCTGGACCTGAAAAGCATAATATATAGAATGGCATTATGACATGTACAGACAGTATGATAAATGCTTTTACTTAGGGTAAAGTGGTGTGCTGTACATACCAGTTCTGCTTTAAGCTGTTCCACCTTTCTATTTAATTTGGCG
Organism: Eragrostis curvula; assembly: GCA_007726485.1. NCBI lineage: Eukaryota > Viridiplantae > Streptophyta > Magnoliopsida > Poales > Poaceae > Eragrostis > Eragrostis curvula. Next base: position 26,067,451 of record CM017440.1, on the reverse strand, counting down.
ACATGGCGACTCAGGGCCTGTCACAAATTAAGAGGAATGGTATAAGTGAAGAAAGTTATGATGGAGATGAATGGGGGTGTATCTTTGTCAGTAAGATAATGTAGGAGAATTTCGTTTCCCCAGGCGACCAACAATAGGAAAGACAATCTGAGATATAATGCTCTAACAAAATATGTTCCTTCTCATTTGGAAAATCTGACGACTAGTTGAATTTCGAGTGACAAAAACAAAATAGTACCTGATGTCTCTGAAGCTCAATGGATCTTGCTAAAGCCTTCCGCTTTGATAATAGATTTCGTGGTCTCAGTGTAGAAGGACGTTTGTAGTCTTTCCCACGGAACACAACAATGGCATAACCTTTGGATACTTTGTCCACAGAAACTAAAATACCACCACTCTCAGCTTCAAGCGACAATGCTATCTTTTTTACGAACTCAAAAGACTTCGCTTTCACTAGTATCTTCACCAATTCCCTGTATTTCCAGTGCAAGTGCATATTTTCGATCGTGCCATCAAAAACACCTCTTCTGCCTGAAAGGGGTAAGAACATAACTTTAGAGTGTAAATGAGATAAAATGTGAAATAGAGACCATGTCTGATTTGCGCAGTATATTTGGCACGAGGCATACTAATCCTTCCGAAGCAAAAGAAAGGAATCATGAGTATATAGCTTCATAACTACAGAATCACAAGGAAACAAGTGCAAAATTGCTAATAGGTTACACAGTGCTCCTTTCTATTTGATGTGTCTTGCAATGAATTTCTAACCAGAGTACTTCCTCTGTTCCTTTCTATTTGATGTGTCTTCAAGAAATGAATTTCTGTCTTATGTATTACAGACAGACAAGTGCAATTTCTAATTGATGTCATGGAGTTCAATAACAGACATAACTACAACTTCCTAAAGCGCCTCTGTATACTACAGCTAAAACTGGCAATCTTTTCACTCTCTAGCTACTAATACAAAAAAGCAATGGCTGAAGATACAAACAATCTGAGATAGCAAGACACATAAATTTAGGATGTGTGGTCATCTTATGTCATTTTCTAAAATGAAAAATCCAAAACATCAAACAAAAAGGAAGAATTGATGTACCAAGCAGCAGAAATGCCTTCATCCGCAGACCAAGTTTCCGAAACATGAACCGCTCTTCATCTGTGATTGTTTCAGGCGGCTTGGTACCTTCAGTTGGGTTCAGGGCTGCCTCAACTTTTCCTAGAACCCTTTCAGCTTTCTCCATCTTTTTCTGTGCCTGTATACCACAAATAAAATAAAATCAGTTCCACTCAAACTACATAATTTGCATTTTTCAGTGGATTTCATATGATGCATGCAAGTATTTTGACCTCACAGGCTTAGTTGCAACATTTACACAATAAATTACCTCCCACTTTAATTGTGTCTATGCTCTGTAGAAAGAAGAAGGAATAAGAGCTAGACCCCTGCCCCCTACAAGTTCTCACTCTCAAGTCCAGGGTTGGGGAGCTAGACCTCACAGGAATAAGAGCTAGACTCTCGCAAAGGGACTCACGGTGCAACTGGCAAAGGACATTGGCTGGGGAGCTCCCGCCCAGGGTTCAATCCCTGGGTACTGCACAATTTGTGGAAAAAATAAAAAAAATCCCCTCGTCTGTCCCATAACCAAAGCACAGGTCTATAAAAAAATCTGGCCCAGGTCGTTGGTCGTCTCACATGGGCTACGGTGTCGCTGTGTATGGGTGGGGCAGGGGTTCGGGGGTTTTCTCGACCTGCGTGAGAAGGTCTTCTTCTTAAAAGCAATGCCCGGGGGCTGTCTTACCCCTCGCAGGTCGAGTTTTTTTTTTTTTTAAGTCATGGACTCTCTCATCAATTATTATTGAATTAATAGTACAGTAATACCGTGAATTTATTTCTAGTTTCAGGTGTAGCCCATAATCATATTTTAGTAATTTTATCGGAAAATTTTGATAGACAAAAAAATATACTATCTTGTAATTCACAGATAGCATCAAACAATGTGAACATAGACAGTTCAAACTCAGCCACTTACCAGAGAGAGCTTCCACTCTAGCTTTCTCACAAGGTCAGCATGCTTTGCAGCTTCTATAGTTCTTGTCATTTTTTCAGCATGGTTCTCATCCAGTTTGTTTCCATATTTAGAGTTTGCCTCTAGAGTCTCTCCTAGAGTACCAGCTACTGTGGGCTGTACATATGCCTCACTACTTGCAGAAATAAAAGACGCTGCATTGAGGCGTGCTTGCTCTTCATCTTGTATGGACTTCGCTAATCTTTCCCTCTCAAGCAGCACTTCTGCAAGTTCTGAGGACAAGAAATCTTTCCCTCTGTAGAAGACTATAAAGTCGTTGTTCCTTGAAAGCATTACACCACCTGTTAATTTCTGATGTGAACCAAAACAGTATCAGTTATAAATCATTAGTTCACTAGAAGACATGTGTAAAAGAAAGGAAATGGAAAGGTCAAAAAGAAAAACAGCAGTACAACAACCACATAGCAAAAGAAAAAGGACCATTGGAGCATGTCATGCAGAACTTCCTAAACAACACCCAATTCAAAAAAGAAAAATGAAAAAAAAAAAAGAGCAATTCCAAAACTGCAGCACATGAAGGGTGTCTAGAGCTTGGACTAGATGGAGATGTGTGAGGTAGCCCCAGCTGTTTCTTTGTATATTGACTAGATGGAGATGTAGAGCATGTACATCCATGGCCCCCAAAAATTAATGCTAAGGGTAGTTATCTAGCAAGACCTCTCTCTTAGCAGTTGCAGCTTTATCCATTAGCACCATCTTTATAGGTGCTAAGACAATAAAATGAATTAATTTTTGGTAGAGTGAACGCATAAAGGGACGGAGGCACAAATAAAGACTCTACCAGGATTTGAACTTGAGACCTCTAGCCCTGATATCATGTTAGAGTGAACACACTAACCAGATGAACCCAAAAACTTAAGCCAATGGGAGAAGGTAGGCAATTCACTTATACACTTCAACAATTTTATTGCTAACATATAGTTAGCACCTGGTGCAAACTTTAGCATTGATGCCACCTTAGCACCATGCCTACATCCTGTAGCACCGGTCCTAACTCATTTCTCTCTCCCCTGGCTCTTGCTTAGCACCAGCGGATGCACATGTTCCAAGCAATCAGAATCACTTGTCCTATCCTACCAAAGGTGCAACATTGTTGCCACACAACCATCATCACAATTCATGCCTTCCGTCTACCTCCACCTACCAGCCTTCCCACCATTAACCACAATCAGAACATAAATCATCTCCATTCCCCGGCTCCTCAGGCTTACTGGCTATCACTAATTAGTTAACTCTCCATCTCAAATAATTCTATATGCAACCCTATCAAAAGGCAAGGCAAATATCTATATAGGCAGATAAACTTGTGGAACAATTATTTGAGATGGACAAAAACAAAAACAAGCTTGCATCAAGACTCTGAATAATTTTCCATTGTTAATATAAGGCAAAGTTCAAATAAAAACGGGCTGTACTCGATAAGCATCTTTCATTGTCCAGGCATATTTGTTCAGCTTGACACATGTGGAACAACTAAACATACCACCTGCAAATACTGATTTGCAGGGTCACATGATTTAGTTAGCAAAAAGAGATTTCCTGGTTCGTTGAGGGAAAAATGTTCTCTATTACTGAAACAACTAAATGGAAAGACTGGTAAATGGTTCCAAACTCCATGGGACCATGACTAATTAACTCATGCCACTTTAGAAACTATGACTCCTTTTCTTGTAAAAGCAAGTAAAATTTTATATAGCATAAGTGATTTCAATTAAGGAGGCTGATAAATGAAATACAAACTTCAAAGTACGCAAATGAATGAGTATGATAGCTGCGAAGGATAAATTAGGAACCCTTCAGTTGCAGATGTGAATCTGCAATGTAGTGTTTCTATTGTCAATAAATATTTCCAATTATGCTCTAAATAAAAATTTCATATGCCAACTGCGTTATAAATTTTGCAGTATGAGAAACCTTCTATTCTTACTTTGATATCTTCAGCCATCCTCTCACTGGTAGTAAGCTGCACTCCTCTCTTCAAAGCAATTTTAGCAATAGAACTTTTCTCCCACAGCTTAACCATAGCATTTGCTAGGCCTTGGAGCTGTCTGCTTCTTCCTAAAATTCATTAGTAAGAAAACATCAGTAACTAATGACATAGTAAAATGAACTGATGAATAAAAGTTAAAAGTTAGCTAGGAACAAAAAGGTTACCAAGAGCAAAGTGAGGAGGCAGTCCACGAGCAAGACGTCGCAAATTGGTAGTGTCTCTTCGACTAAGAGATGGCCGAACACCATAGGGCAGAACTCTGAAAGGGGGCTTGTAACCTGGTACAGTTGCAGGAAGCAAATCTGCATCTACTGGCAACGGATCAGTTCCAGGCCAGTCACTGTATCTTGGGCCAAGTTCATCCAATAGCTTGTCTATTTCATCTTCGTACTTTATTTCTGGTGCTTGTTCAACAATATCCTCTTTCCCAACATTAGAAACTAAAGTTCTGTTGCTGTCTTGTATGCTGTCCACTTTATCAGCAGGTAGCAAGGCAGGACTAGGAGAACCTTGGCCTGAGGACTTCATAAGAGCCTGTGAATTTTTGTTTATCCCTTTAACGGGTTCAGCTACATCATTATCTACTCCCCTGTATAGAGAAACAGAAGTCCCTGATCTCCATATGACCAACCCTCCTGTTTTTCTCTGACCACAACAACCAACAATATACAGGAAAGGGAAAAGAGGTGTCAGATGGCAACTACTTCACGATGTTTGTACAGACATGGGAATCAGTCAAGAAGCCTCTTAACTTGAGCTTAATTATTTTCTTAATAGGCAAACAACACAATTGGTAAATAAAGAAGGCAAATGAGATTGCCAAATCACGATAGGTTTTCACAAATCTAATTTATGCAAAACTCAGCAACTATGTGGTAGAAATACAGTGCACTAAGTTACCTATGTTTTTGAAATTGTGCGGACATCTTTTCTCAATCTGATTCAATCAATTGTGCTCCTTTTCAGGTCAATACTTCATGGGATTAAGTATACTTATTCTGACAGAACAATAACCAGTGAAACAACAGTCTTGATAACTGACATTATAAACTTCAACTATTCAAATATTTCAAACATCCCCAACACAAATCATCCTTCAGTTGTTCCTCGCTGAGGAAAATCGGGCTTTACAAGCTATTTGGTATGATTTACTTAAGCTCAGGGACAGCTAATCAAAACCGCAGGGTGACTAATACCAAAGATTGGAGGGAACAAAATGTGTGGTTGTTACAAACTGTTGTCTGCAATCTATTGGGTTTTCTTGCAACGAAATGCTAGCACTACAGTGATCGTGCCCCTTCTAGGCATACTAAAAGCAATGAAATGCTAATAAGCCATGGGATTTCAAGTATTTTAGAAATGGACACATTTGCAGCTCGAGTTACACAACCAATTCTAGTCGTTTCACATATCAATGCAAGCTACACCAAAACAATTCAAGCAGAACAGGCAACACACCTCGAGTATCTCGTGGAATAACCGCATGTTGAGCGCGGGCGTGCCGGAGACCTTGACCCTGACCACCTCCTCCGTCCTCCACTTCTCCCTGATCTTCTCCACCACCTCCCGAGTGACGCCCGGGCCGCCCACTTTGATCCTCGACTTGACCCTCATCGCGGCGTGCCGCAGCCGCCTGAGCTCCGCGGCGGGGAGCGTCAGCTCTGCCATCCACGTCGGCGACCGAGCCGCCCGCGGCGCGGCCTCGGGCGGCGGCATGGGGCGCTCCCACGGGAACCGCGCGTCCCCGAGCATCGCCTCAGCGTCGTCGTCGAACCCGCCGCGCGCGTTGGGAAGCACGCCGTCGTCGGCGCGGAACACGTCCTCGACGGAGCCCCGCGGCGGGTGGGGGGACGCGACGGCGGCGGACGCGGGCTCCTCGGGGGCGTAGCCCGCGCGCTGGAGGCGTTGGAGGATGAGGGACATGGTGGAGCGGCCGGAGGAGCGGCTGGTGCCGACGGCTTCCTCGTCGTCGGAGTCGGAGGAGGGGGAGGGCTCCCGGCGGAGGTCGAGCGCGGGGGCGGGCGGGCGGAGGCGGCGCGGGCGCGGGTGGGACCACGCGGAGAACCATGGGTAGGGGGAGGTGGAGGAGGAAGTGGAGAGGGGATTCGAGGAGAGGAGGAGCAGGCGGAGGCGGGGCGGGTGGCGGAGGTGGATGGCCGGGGAGGAGGCCATGGCCGCCGCGGCCATGGATTGATGTTTGGATGTTGGGAGTGGCGGAGAGCGGGGTTTAGGGGATTGGGGATATTTTTGTCCCGATGATGCTACTTTTGGTTATCCTCGGCCGTCCGATTCAGAATGGACGATTGTTGTTAAAAATTGAATTCTGTTACTACGCAGATTACCGTGGAATTTTCCTAAGTTGGTGCACATAAAACTCCTCTTCGTAAGTTGGGCTTAGCTCATTTGTTGCTTGTCTCCAAGTTAGAAGATTTTTTGTGTACTTAAACCATGAGGGTGGGGTTGGGGGAGGGGCGCATGGCCCTCTAGCGTCTGCTAGATCAGTATAACAAATGTGATTTTTTATGATGAATATCTCATGATGATATAGTATTTTGTCACAAAGGTACGATGTTTCTTTAAGAAGAGTGTTGTTTTATCGCGAAGTAAATGTTCGTCACTGAATCTGGCAACAAAATCACTATAAACTAACCTATCGCTACATTGTGAAAAATATTAAACGTCACAAAATCTATATTGTCCCAGCTAGCATATCGTAGCCCACCTATCATGGCTGGTCAAGTGAGACCTGCATTCCTATTTTGGAAAACTAACGGTAAAAATGGTTTGTTTTGAAAATAAAATATTCAAGAATTACAAAAACAATGTGTAGCTGTAAGACACATACATTTTCTAATGTTGCAATATTACAAAGTTTTAGTCAGGATGTTAACATTTTTATTTCAAAAAATAATTATTTTCTGATGGCAAACAAAACATTTTTCTTGTTGCATTCTATAGTTTTGCATCAGGTTTTACTACTTCAAACAATACCTTTTAAATACTACTATAAATTCGTTTAGATTTGGCTATGTTAAAAACTAGGGAAAAAATATAAAAAAATATATCTCTCGGGGGTTTAAATCGGTAAATCCCCGTAAAGACCAAGCTTGAGAATGAGAAACTTAATCCTTTTTTTTTTTTTTTTTGAGGAACATGAGAAACTTAATCTATCAACCGCATGAGGCCTAAAGGCCGGCCCAGCACTCCACGCGATAGTGGGCCGGTTCAGCCGAGGCCCACCGTTCCACCTACGCCAACGTCGAACGCGTATCCAATTACGTTTTTCCCACGTACACACGATTCTCCCTAAAAAGCCGTTTTCTCTGTCAAATCTATTATATATATAATTGACGAGAAAAAAAAGCCACCATATTCGCTCTAAAATATTAAAAATTCTCATGTTAATTCAAAAAAAATAAGAGAAATCCCCACCATGGCCATTATAAAATAATTAGTCACAAAACCCCAAAAACATTTATAAAATAGCTAAATTCGGAATAATAAAAAATAGCAAAAATACCCCTCGCACCTATTTCTAAATTACCCACCATGCCAGAGTTATAAAATAGCTAAATTTGAAATAATAAAAAATAATCAAAAATACACTTCTCACTTATTTGTAAATTACTCACCATGCCATTATAAGTTAAAAAAAAACTAAATTAGAGTTATAAAAGATAGCTAAAAATATCTCTAATTCTTATTTCTAATTTATCCATCTAAATTATGACGTGATGAGTAGGCAAGTTAAAAAAAGCTATGACGATGACCAGCCAGTGACATGAGAGGTAGTGCGTGGCGGTCATAGCTTATAGGCGAGAGTAAGGGTGAGAAACGAAAATAAAGTTAGAAAAGAGGGTAGGAAGAGCTTTGAACGGAGGGCGACGAGCAGACAATCTGAACAACAAGATGACCAACCTACCAATTAGAAGGCGAGGGAGGAAGGTGACGCGTGAAGGTAGTAGTCCTTGCAGGAGTGGACGACAAGTAGGCGGGACGGATAACGAGTTGGCAGAAGTACTAGATGAACAAGTGAGCCGGACAACAAGTCAAGGTAACAACTAGCTAAGCATCATTACGAGCAGGCGAAGGATACGACCACAAAAGAGGGAATATAAAAATTTATTACAAAATATCATGAAATACTTACATACAAATTTATAAAATTTATACTGTTATCATGTGAAAACAATCAACTCTAGCTGCGATGCGCGGACAACCATACAAGTTTCCAAAAATTACGCACCCGATGGCCAACCACGCCCTCTCACCTCCGCAACGCAGGTACAGGATTAATTGCTCGATGTTGTGACCTTTTCAACTCTGGAATCTGGATTCGACAGCGCATATCTGCACTGGTGAGCAGCTAATTGCTCGATGTTCGTCTTGTGTTAATAAACAAATTATGTGTTTGTCTGGGTGATTCGATCTTGACACTGTGGTACTCCTCAAGGTTGAGGTCAGATCCGGCTGGCAGTGGTACTCCTTCGTGAGCTTGTTTTCGTTGGAGGCGGTTATCTGTATCTAGATGAGCTCACTGACTTGGTGCAGGACGTCAGGCCCTGTCTCCATGGCCTCTTTTGGCTGCACGGCATTCAGAGGCAGCAAGCCAGCGCTGCTTACCAATGGAAATTATTTTCCCCTTACCAAGCTCTGTTTTCTTTACATTGAAGTGCATCTGTCCCTTTTCAGTCTTTTAGCATATTGGGAGGATTGAATTTGTTCTGCTCAAATCGTTTTCAGTTAGTTTCTCTAGTGTACTGACAGATGAATTTTCATGTGAACCTTACCATAACCTGTGATTGAACTTTCAACTCTATTGAACTTTTAGATAAACCGCACTGCTCTATATTCAGTCACTAGCCATTGTTGTTGTATGCCATGTAAGCGCTTAGAGATTATCAATTGTGCATCTGATTTATTTTCTTTAGAATAGTAAACTATCCTTGTGCTTGCTGGGAGCTTTAATTTACAGAGGGGTACAACCATTTTGAACACTGGAAGAGTGTTCCCTCGCCATACATAAACAAAAACGTTTGAACGTTTGTTCAGTCCCTTTCCGACTTTCAGAACATTTTGAACACGGGAATTTTGTGAAGTGTTCTATTTTCTCATGATGCCTTGAAGCATGTAAATAAGAATTGAACTATAATGTTTCAAAAAAAAATTGTCCTATAAAAAGTACAACAAAAAAATTAACAGATTGCCTGATGTGATAAATTACAGTGAATAGTGAGGTAGGCTACTTCAGTTATATTGTCTTCTGTGATGGTGTTTGAATTGTGCAAGTACTAGCTGACTGGCTGCCTGATGTTTTTCTCCTTAAATCTGAATTGCAAGCAGTACGATGTATTTAGCATACTGCAGTTTTTTAGTCAAACAAGATTGTCTAAACAATAGTTTACTTTAACAGGACGTTCGAGTCCATCTTCCAGAATACGAGCAGTCAGTATAGATGCATTTTACCTTCGTCAGAGATGATCACTTCAAAACTTAAATCAAGTATTCTGTTATGGTACGGCAAGCACTTAGTTGTACAAATTGGCTATTTTCATCTGATCTGCTAGGCCATTGTTTATAAATGTTGCTTCATCTATATTGTATTGGTACCTTCATGTACATCTCTGAAAATGTGTTGTAACCTAGGGTTAGTCTTGGATCTGTGATATCTACTTGTATGAACAGCAGTCCCGTGAAGTGTTAATACAGGCTCATGTATGAATGGGTTGGGCATTTGCCCATGTGAAGTATTATTGAGGCCTACAAGAGGATTAGGTTAGTGAATTTATAAAATAGGCTGCTTTTGGCAATTGTGTATGCCTTATTGAAATGGGCCAGGAAGTAATGGAGCAGAAAAAACCAGGGAAAAGGGTTGGAGAAAAAAAATTAGAAAAGTAATGGGCCAAAAATATGTGTAGCAAGCTCAATGGGCCAGACATATAAAGAGCCAAAAATAATGGACAAGAAAAAACGTGTCCAAAAATTAAATGGGCCAGAATTGTGAACGGTCTCAAAACGAAGCAGACCAGCCATGTCAGATCCTAGTCATGCCACATTGGATCCTAGTCGTGTCATGCCATATTTAGCTCCACGGTTTATAACAATAAACGAACGTCATAAAAACTAATGATGTTTTTGGTGAATCATTAAATTTATGATAAAAAAAATTCATCATATATAGAAGGTAATCAATCACGCATTCTATGACAAAGTGATTTTCATTTATGACAAAATTTTCAGGGTTTGTGACGTAACTGAGTCATCATAGAAGACCGTATTTGTTGTAGTGGATCCATCTTTAGATAAGATGATGAACTGGATATTTAGATATTTAGGTATAACATTTATCTTTTCATATCCACCTCATGCTAGCATGATTCTTAGGGACATGGGTTTGTTTTGTCAGTGAATTTTACAATATCATGATGTCAATATAGAGTAATTGGGGAGCGGTTGGTTATTCCTAATGTCACCAACAGCAATAAAGAGTGTCGCGGACCCACCCTCACACTCCTCTGTTCATCACATTTGCTTCAAGTTAGGAGCCGTGCATCATGATTTAGTGGTTGGAATAATGACAATGAGATTTGACATTACCTTCGTTGGCTTCATTAATTCACTTATTTGCCCTAAAAGTTACTTTATAATGTTCAAAAGAGTTGAGAAAATTAAGGAATTTAGAGTCCGTTATATAGGTGGAATGTATGTAAACCGGTATGCTCAAAATCTTCCTCGCTTGTCTTTTCGGGTGAACCTTGATCAAATTTGGAGTTCTGAACTATATACATATATGTTATAAATTTTCATATAACTACAGTCCACCAGCAATATAGAATCAACACAACTATTGACATTATTTAAAGAAACATAAGCTATTATCTAAATTTAGTTCTTTGCTCAAGATAGTTATGATCTGCTAGCAAACTTAGCTGACCGGTTCTATGAACCAACGAATTCCCAGCTACACACCCTTTTTTCCTTGTGGCTGCATGCATTTCTCGACCTCAATCAGAAGTTATAAATGGAGATGCATACCATGGAGTCATTGTCACCTCCCACCGGCCGACCCTTTCCTCTCGTCTCGACCTCACCTTCATCTCCATTTCTCCATCGCAGCGCAGCTAGCCAAGATGGAGGCAACGATGAGTCAGAGGAGGGTTCCGGCACAGGCAGCAGTTGTGTTGCTCTGCTGCGTGCTGCTGGCGACGTCTCTACCGGCGGCTGCCAATCAGCCATATGCGAGCCAAAAGGAATGCCGCGACATGTGCAAAAAGCAATGCTTCGGGAATCCCTTTTTCTGCGCCATCAATTGCTTCACCTCATGCGAGGATATGGTCGACCTACACGCCGGTACAATCTTGTGTCTCATCGATATGAATTGAGGCTGGTAAAAATATTCATCTTCATTCACCCTCTCTTTGTGCAATTTTGATGCAGTCAAACCAAACAAGACGACCGGGGCAGCTGCACCACATAATAGCACAGCGGCTGAAGCAACTCAACAGCCGGGAGGAGCATCGGTTCCCAAGGGAACCAAGCCGGCCGATGGAGGAACACCCAAAAACTAAAATGTCCACGTATTACAGTATACCCAACACATGCAAGCTTCTGCTGCTGTGATATACATGTATATGTATACTCACCAATACGTGTGACCGGCCAAATTATATATCAAAATTGAAAATTTCTGAGAAAATTACATGGAGATAGGTTTCTTCACTGTTAGCACCTTGCACTGTACATGCATGTCAAAGGCCTTCTCGGGGCAAAAAAAAAACTGCACTACGAATTAATCGTCCCTGTACCTCTCTTGAAAAGGGAACACGCATGGCGTGTTCGTTTCGTTTAGGACTAAAGTTTAGTTCAAAATTCTTGCTATTTGAAGGTATTAAATAAAGTGTAATTACAAAACTTTTTATAGAAACCTGAGCTACTTTGCGAGACGAATCTAATGACGGTAATTAAGCCGTGATTAGACGATGGTTACTGTAGCATCACTATAGCAAAACATAGCTTAATTAGGCTCGTTAGATTCGTCTCGTAAATTAGCACCCATGTGTAAAATGGTTTTATAATTAGACTTTATTTAATACTCTTAAATAGCAAGATTCTCTGAACTAAACTTTAGGACTAAAGGAAACGAACGTGCCCCGCCGTGGTATCATCAGCGGATCAGTTAGCCGCTCAGTAGTGAAACTCATCCTGTTCCTCAAAAAGAAAAAGAAAAAGTAGTTAAACTCATCCGGATACGGCACCACCTGCCGAGCACATACATTTTTTTTTTGAGAAATTACACAGTACAACTCAGACACTCACAACGCACGCACACTCACCCCTATGAACGCACATACGTAAACCCTACCCCTATGAGCATCTTCGAAGACTGAGCCGGCAAATTCTCCAGATTCCCGAAGTCACCACTGGCGCCTCGCTGTCGACGGCCACGTCGCCTACCGCTGAAAGCACAAATGCCGTTAAATCCTAGAAAATTCGCTCCCACCGGGAGTCGAACCCAGGACCTCAAAGGTGTTACTCGGATGCCTTAACCGCTAGGCCAAGACCTTTTTTTTTTTTTTTTTTTTTAAATTAACACCAGAACAGTACACAACTATCCTGTCGCGTGTATAGATAACACAAAGGATTGGAACTAACTAAACCACCACCGGATGATGAACAGACACACACGCAGCATTATGGTTAGCAGAGCACTAGTATTGTACTCGTAGTATATATGGGACCGCATTATTATTGTGTACGTTGACCGATTAGACACGCGGTGCGCGCTAAATGTACCCACATACGCTCAACGTATCAATATAGGAGCTGTTTGGGTCGTATATATTCAACGATCCTGCCGCCACAGCGAGTCGGCTAGCTCGGCGACAACCGTATCACAAGCTCGATGGGCGGCAGTTCGGCACTCGTCTTCTTAACTGCTGTCTATTACCCGAACTTGGTTAAACAAAGAAGACAGATGACACACGGGAACACATGTAACAATAACATAATAGACGACTGGAGCCGGTCAGGTAAACCATGGGTAGGCTGGCATGCATGGCAATGCAAACGAACGAAGAAAGATTCCTCGACATGGCTATGCACACGTACGTCGCGCGCCAACCCCCAGGCACTGCCCCCCTACGCAACAGCAGTCAACCGCCGCCCGATAGTTGCTGGTCTAAATCATATTAAAATTAACTTGTTTTAATGTGTTAGACTAACCGAAAAAGGAACGGTTAAACAAGTCACTAAAATGACATGTTTTAATGGTTCGACTAACCGAAAAAGCCAATGGTATACAGTTGAATTTCTTGCTATGACGTTCCACGGACGAATAAACTTGCTGACATGATTCAGTGAAAACGAAGACACAAGACACACCTTACACAAAGACTAATTAAACAGTTAAATTTTCTCACTATATATGATCTTGCTTGAGTGAAAATGGTTGACATTCAAATTTTTATGAGCCGTAAGATGACTAGCTAAAGAACAAAATCACTCCCGGCCCGCAGCTGGTAAAAATAGAAGGGAACACTGTAGCTGTAGCGTATGCTGAAGAAATAACTGTGAACACTGTAGCGGCTGCTGCAGCCGGCTGCAAAGCAGCTTGCCGAATGGGCTGAATATTCTAACATTTGCAAAAACAGTGCATGCATGTCACGAGTGCAAGATTTTTTTTTTTTGGTGCAGTAGTTTGCTTGCTTGGAGCAGCCAATGGGCATGCGCCGGCAGTACCAAGTTCAAGTTTGAAGCCCGAGCTGCCTAGGCAGCTCAGTTCACCGTTGTCAGCCACCTTCCAATCTTCAGTACCTATGGCCCCTTGAGCGAACGGTTGTCTATTATTCTTTTGAACACTTTTCCAAAGTCGTGTTCTTCGATTGAACACTTTTCCAGACTGTAATTATGATTTCACCAATAGCTAGCTTCTTTCGCAAACTTTTCACATGAATGAACCTTGATCGGTCAATTTTTTTTTACTGGTGAAGGGGGGGGGGGGGGGGGGGGGGCGGAGAGAGGGAGAGAGAGAGAGAGAGACCTGAATTCAGAGAGAGAGAGAGAGAGAGACCTGAATTCATTGATATAAGGGGTCGAGCCGGAGCCCGTCCATCAATGGTTACAAAGGTTGTGCCAAGCCACAGATTACAACAACATGCCCAAAGCTTAACGGGCTCATACAAGTGGAGGCGACAAAACACCATTAACTGTAGAAACAACATACTAGCCCTAGTCTTGAACACAAGTTAAAAAGCAACCACCATTTTTCGACAAGACACCACCACCGAACAACATGCTTGCCTTCACCGCAACGGTCTTTGCACCGCCACACCACCCCTCGTAGCGATGCCGCCCTGCTGACTGCTGTCACCCTCCACCTTCCAACAAGGGGAGGAATCCTTGAGGGACGAAAGGGCCGCCCAACAGGATGGGGACTAAGGGCGAGGGAGGTACTCCGACCACTGCGAGTTGGACAACGCCGACATCTCTTCAAGCTGACGAGGTTACCTCTTTCAGAGCACCTGGTCTCCACGAGCCGCCATCCGACGCCTTTTGTGGGGAGAGGAATCCACAAAGGAGGGACGACCAACAAGCGTGGACGCACACGGCATATGATTTGATAACTCCATCAACAAGGAGTCAGGCGACGAAGTAGAGGTGCCGGCAGCAAGACACCCGCCAAGCCATAGTGATAGCCAACGACAAGGCCAAGACCGCAGCCAAGTACGAAGAGACACATAGGAACACATAAACACTCACTGATGTAGCTCACCGGATGGGGACGTGCGGAGGTGAAGCACCTCCTCGCGCTCAACACGCGACACTTTCGTTGCACGAAATCCCAATATCCAGCATGGCTTTGAGGGGGGTGGTTCAGAGCGCCATAGCAACGCCTCCAACGAGGGGAACGACGTCCGAGGACGTCGTCATTGCCAGCACCGGCACACAGCTGAGCTTGACTTTTGCCCGACACTCCTCACCCCCCTCTCATGTCGATGCAGGACCGCACAGATCTGAAGAGCACAATGTAGCTGGCTGCGCCACCACGGCACCGCCAAGTCGCGCTGCTAGCGCGCCACCATGACGCCACCAAGAAGCGCTGCTCCACCGTGCGGTGTGCACCACCACAGCAAGCAACGGCCGCAGCGCTCACGGCACCATGCCGCGACGCGCCTGCCATCGCGCCGTTGCCGTGCACCGCAACGTCACCGCAGCTAGCCATTTGCCGGGGCAGCCCCCGACGCCACAGCCCCGATGCCACAGCCCCCGACGCCATTTGCCGGGGCAAGCTCGCGCAGCCTCATCCTCGTTGCCAAGCGCAGATCGAGCGTCACAACCATGGGGACGCCCACCTCCGCGCCCACAAGAGACTCGCCATGGACCTCCACTCCCGGCCCCAAAAACGAAGGGGAAACACGAGATCTGGCTTGGGAGAGTGCGGATCCGGTGAGGACAGGGGTGGTCCTGGCTTGGAGATGGCCGGAGCCGACGATGGATTGCCTCCAAGTGCTGCAGGTCCAGCAAGGAAGAACATGGGAAACAGGAACGAGGCGAAACAAAACGGGACTGCGAACAGGAGCCGGTTGTGCGGCTCTGCCGCTGGCCGCCGCCGCCGCCAGCTGCGGCCACGGCGACCGTCGAGGTGCTCGCTGGGGTTGTTTTGGTGGCGGCGCTGGAGTCGCCCCCGAGTCGCCTCAGTCGAGACGACGCGAGGGCCGTTTTAGGGTTCCTCCGTGGCGTTTCCACTTCTGATTGATCAAATTGCAAATTCTGAGCTATATACAAGTGATGAATTTTCATATAATAACTACGGTCCACCAACAATATATATAGAATCAACACAAGCTATTAGCATTATTTCAGAAAAAAAAAACACAAGCCACTAACTAAAATTAGTTCTTTGCCCGAGATAGATCTGACATGCTAGCAAACTTAGCTGGCCGGTTCTATGAACCAACGTCGTCCCAGCTACACCCATTTTCTCCTTGTGACCCTTCGTCATGCCCCTCTAAAGTGAGTTATAAATGGAGATGCATACCATGCATGGGGACATTGTCATCTCCCCCCGGCCGACCCTTTCCTCTCGTCTCCACCTCATCTCCATCTCCATTTCTCCATCGCAGCAGCTAGCCGAGATGGAGGCGACGATGGGCCAGAAGAGGGTTCCGGCACAGGCAGCGATTCAGTTGCTCTGTTGCGTGCTGTTGGCGACGTCTCTACCGGTGACGATGGGCCAGAAGAGCGTAGAAGAATGCCGCGACTTCTGCAAAAGCCACTGCTCCGGAAATCCCTTTTTCTGCTCCATCAATTGCTACACCTCATGCATGGATATGGTCAGCCTACACGCCGGTACAATCTCGTGTCACATCGATATGAATTGATATTGGTAAAAATGTTCATCTTCATCCACCCATCTCTTTGTGCAATTTTGATGCAGTGAAACCAAATCAGACGAATGCGGCAGGTGCCCCGCATAATAGCACAGCGGCTGAAGCAACTCAACTTCCGGGAGGAGTATCCGTTCCCAAGGGAACCAAGCCGGCCGATGGAGGAGCACCCAAAAACTAATACGTCCACGTATATTGCAGTACCAAACACATACAAGCTGCTGCTGCTGTGATATACATGTATTTGTATGTGCACACTAACACACACCAATACGTGTGGCCGGCCAAATTGTATATCAAAAATGAAAATTTGTGAGAAAACTCCATCCAGATAGGTTTCTTCACTTGTCGCCAAAAAAGAGAGAGAGAGAGACAGGTTTCTTTACCGTTAGTCCTTTTTATAGGACTATATTTAGCATGTTAGAACCATCCGACCGGCCGGCTGTGTATCCATTCTGCAGGTATATGGTTCGTATAGGCCTCTCTCACCCATCAACCGGCCAATCATCTTTAGGATACAAATATTTTGACATTTTTTTTTATAATCACAATAATAGTCGTAGTTAGTTAGTTACAACGTCCAAGATAACGGATTTGCATATGTTTGCCTACAAGTCGAGTTACAATCCCAAATATAGTAAATTGCAACTGCACGTAACACTAACAATAATCTCAATAAAAAATATATAAGAATTACAAATAACAATTAACCATATCTTTACTCCTTATTATTTTCGTTGTGAGTTCACTCCCGTGCGTGTGCGTCGCGTCTCCCACGTTAAAAAATTCGGCGCCGACAGGTGGGGCCCGCTCGCACGTCTCCACCGACAGCCCGTCCCTCTTCCCCAACCCTCGTCGCCTCCTCGCACCTCGCACGGCCGGGGGCGCGGCCGCCTCCGACTCCTCGCACGCCCGCTCCACCTAGCCAGGATCCGCGCGCCGCCGTCAAGGCGAAACGCTCTCCCCCGCTCCTCCATTCACGCTGCCGCCGCCATCCGCAGCCCACGCGGCCATCGACCCTGCTCGCGCCTCCTGGACGGGCGCAGGGGCGAACCTCGCCCCCTCCCAGGACGAGCGCGCCGAAGACGCCGGTACTGGGTCAATTGGTGGCTCGCCCATCCCACTGCGCTGCCCAAAACCCTGCCGACTTCCACGACCAGAGGGCGGCCTTCACGAGGTAAGCTATAAGCACTATGTTCTATTTGTTTTGTAGTGATTACTGCTTGCGAGTTAGTCTGCTCAGTAAAGGTTCTTTTTTTTTTCCTTTTGCAAAAGTACCTTTGCCTGTAAGTAGGATGTGTAGATTTTGGGACCCTTGACCTCACACCATATGTAGGATTCGAGATTTAGTATAAAATCTATTGGCAGTTGGGTTTCTGAAGATGATTCGAAATAGAAGTTGCCAAGCATACATGCCTAACAAATTAGAAATCATCGAGCGAGGTGCAGTAGAAGTAACAAAACTTACAAGGATGTAAGATCAATTTTGGGCACGGGAAATAGAAAATTTTTAAGGAATATATGAATGATCAGTTTATTTTCTGAGTTGTTTTGTTGTGCAATTCGGGATTTTTTATGCCACCTACTGGATCTTGGATTTCTGATGATAATGTGATATAGAAGTTGCAAATCCTGGAAAGCACGTCAGAGAGGTGGGCAAGAGCTACAATTTATAAGAGAAAAGGAGGATTTTGACATACAGTGTGCAATGCAACTATGAAATGGGTATTTTAGTGTGAAACAGAAAACAAAAGGATAGGTTATTTCATCAAATAAAAAATACCATATAAGTTTCTGGTTGTTGCAGTGAATTCAAATCACCTGTTTGCTTACTCTTCTCAGCATAGTTTTTCCCTCTGTGCCTCTATGGCCTGTATGGGATGTGATATGTTTTTGCTTACCATCATCAGACAATTCTTTCATATTTACAGGAAAACTGTGTAAAAGGTTTTATTTTTCAGGAATCTGCTACTTCCTGATGAATGAAGCTTTGATGCTGAGTTGAGCATATGAAGGTATGGTTTAATAGCAAATCTGCTCGCTACTATTGCTCAGATATGAAGGTATGGTTGCACCAACTTTCTTGGAGCATATTTTGTTCTAATCAGTATTGTGTTTTGTTTCAGCAATTGTGTGAAAGGTTTGATAGATGTCTAACAGGAGTTTTTCTTTCCTATATGTTGGCTTCGCAATATTGATATGTTAAAGTGCCAATAAGCATGTCCTATTATCAGGCTTACTAAGGTTCATAGTGCTAAGATGTGTTGTTTCTCAAGTGTGTAATATCAACTGGTGGCATAAAATAGATATTGGCATGTCTAACTTTCAATTCTTTTTTTCTTTTTGCCCGCTGAGACCAAAACCTACATAATTAGCAATGAAGAGGCTGTTTCCACATGGATGATAAAATAATTGTTGGTTTGTAAGTAACCTGAACAATGTTCAGTTAAGAATACAATTGTATGGGTCATGTTTGTTTGTTCAATTGTAGCACATGTTCCTTTTTATTGAAATTGAGCGCAGTAGATCAATTTTAAAATGCGGCCATTGTCATTTTGCCACATATAAACTGAAGGTAAATGCAAAAAAAAAATGTAAGGATGTTTTGAGTTCACTAACAATCTGATTGTAGTCTAATTTTGCTGCTTTTGGTTTTGGGAAATTTTCTTCACATGAGGCGCTTTGCGTATCTACAATGATAAGCTAGATAAGTAAGTTGTGCTTATGTTTTGATTGAATAGAAAATCAAACTTAGCTATAGATACTGGAATGCATGTGTGCATGACTCTGGTTCAGAGCTCTATAGTAGAGACTCATTGAGTAGTTTAATCAGTTATAATTTGAGAACTAGATTGTTTTTACATGCTTCACCTATCTTTTTGTTTCATATGAATATATACATATGGTCTGTTTCATCCTTTTTGTCCATAACATTGAGGTATGAATGTCAAACTGTAGCATGTCATCCCTATTGTTCGAATTTAAGATGGTACAGTTTGACATTCACTATCTTTCTAATTTAACAAAAAGACTACATGTATGTTCATATTTACTGTTGCAGTTTCCTTTCCCTAATATTGTTTACAATACTCATATTTACACCTGCAGTTGAAATAGCATAATTTACCTATGTTACAGATACAAACCAGTGAGAACTTTTTATGTCCACTGAAAATGAATGAAATTTATTGACTGGCAGCTCTTCTACTTGTTGGTAGCTTTATAATATCAGCTTTACTGGCTTTCCTACTTCCTGTAGCTAGAAGGTAGTTCTTATAATGCTTTCCGGGTCATGGCACACATATGTGCTGGCATATGTACTTGGAGTTTTAATCAATAGCGCTGCAAAATTAAGGACCAGCATCCCCACTCTATCGCCCCTTTGATATAAGTTAGTGGTCTAAGATCTATAAGTTGTTTTAGAACTGTCGCTGAATACAAAGGATGACATTCAGTTTGCTTCTCCGTAGCCACATACTTTGGTATTGTTTCTGTCCAGTGGCACTTACCAGGCCTTGTTTGAATCTTCATGAGTGTAGCATGTGATTACATTCTGATAATCACAATTGTTCAACTGCAGCATCAAAAACCAAATGTATAAGAGAGAAGTTTAACGAAAGCTTCCCTTGCCTAAAATTGTGAGACCTAAGTGCATATTCCTGGAATTTTGTTTATTCTTACGTTACAGTCTTCTTTATGTAGCACCAGGAATATTCTTAAAAGAATGTCTTTGCTTCTGAACAGTGTGGGGCATATACGCTTTTGGCCGGAATGCTGTTTTTTTTTTTACTGTGTTAAGTACACTACATAGAATTGTTAAAGTAAGCACACATGTAAAGTTACTGAACAGATTGGTTAATTTGTTGTTTCGTTCCAATCACCTCTCATCTATGACGATTTTCTGCAGTGGAAATAATAGAGTTGATCAAGAAGACATGAAGGTGACTGAAGGAGTGGAGAGATGAGTTTAGATATTCTCAATAGTGAAGATAATGAACGGGTGAAGCCAGTGAATGAGAAACAGAGCTGCAGCTGTTGAGGTGCAACCATGATGGAGATAGAGATTCAGTTGTCTAGGCTAGGATCGGTAGTATTCTTGATGACAGAAAATGATTGAAATTGGGATTGGTTACGGGTGACAGAAAATGATTGCTGTTTCCAGCAATTTCTTGATACAAATACAAATATTTTCTAGGCAATTTCACAGAAAGAATTAAGTGTCTGGAAATGAATGTAGCTCTAATTGTATATAGTAGACCACGGTCTGTCAGGCGATTGTGGAGTAGCTCAATATAGTCTGCTTGAGTATATATAATTGTGTCCACGTGATGTTACCACTGCCCCTTTTTTTTTTTTAAAAAAAAGTAACATTGCCGGTTCTTTGGTTCTCTACTTATGATATGTCAGGCGAGATAAGGATGTCTGTAGTACTCCATAAACTACTTACCACCTTCTGATTCACTATTGTTCCATGAAAGGTTACAAGGTATATATTTATCGTGGATAATACACTAACCAGCTATATGTGGTGGCGATGTGAGCAAGATAAGAATACCTTCTCAAGCAAAAATAAAAGAAAGCATGCAACATGGCTCCTTAGAAATGATTTACTGCTATTTTTTAATCTTTTTTTTTGTTATGTAGTTCGGGACCCTTTGCACGTGAGACACGACTTCACGTGCCAGTGGGTTGTGTTTAATAGTGTATTTTTCTGATCCAACTCAGGCTGCTGAGATGTTAGTCGATAAATCATATAACTATGAATCCACTTATTGTTATGGTGGAGTGTTTAACTTGAATTAAAACTCTTAGTTTAATTATTTCTCGGTACAATGAATTTCATAAAAAAGTGTCACGCGTTGTGTCATGATTCCACTCCAGACATATACAACTACTTAGATTTGTAAACGTCATCTGTCACCCATCTGACTACCCAAATCCAATTTGTTGTCCAATATAGCATGGCCCAACTAATAAGAGCCCAAATTAAATAGTAGTAAAAAAATTTAAACATTTATTAAATTTAATTTTCTTGATACATTTTTTGTCCGGTCAGCCCGTGGCAACGCACGGGCACTTTTGCTAGTATTATTCATTTTTAATCCAATGGTCGCCATGTTTAGCTTCAATATATAAACAGAATTGGTTTTTTAGTTTCCAACGGAATAGAAATCATTGCCGAAGTGCACGAGAGCACACAATATCATTGTCTCTTAATGTAATTTTACTTTGGTGCGTGTGCGATCAAACACACAGTGAAGGTGACAATGCTATATTTGAACTTATTTATTTTTCTATGTGAAGGTGAAATTCCACGCAAAAAAAAAAAGTGCAGGTGAAATGATTCAGCTTGCATTAAATTGTATATCAGACAAAATAGATGGATTCCAGACATTTGTATAATTTGTTGATTAAAATGTTCAAGTAAAGAGGTGTAGTTTTGGGGTTGCATAGTGAAATGTCAGTGAATGAATGGAAACAAAGGCGAGACAATGGTTAATTATTTGGTGGGTTCATTTGGCACAGGTCCAAACTTTGGCACAGGTTCCAAACTTTGGCACAGGTTCATTTGGTGGGTTCCAAACTTTTTTGAGCTGATAATAACTAGCTTCAGAAAAGCACAGGTTCAAGTTCTTGATTTAGCATGGGTGTTCAAAATTATGGTTAATTATTCTTTCAGTGAGAGACGACGTCCTCGATCGACAGTGAGGCGCTTGTGATGACTTAATAAATCTCAAGTTCAGCAGGTCCAATCTTTCAGAGGTGTTCATAGAGGCAGGGTGTGTGTAAATGCGTATGTGCTGTGTTTCACTGAAAAAAAATATCTCTATATTTGCATTGTAGGAGTGCTTTTTTGAAGGCCTTTTCGGAACCAAAAACCGTAAAATGATTGCACTACCAAATCGTCCCTGAGCGGCTAACTTGGGCTGTGTGGCATCATCAGCGGATCAGTTAGCCGCTCACTAGTTAACCTCATCCGGATACGGCCGGCACCGCCAGCACAGTTTTGTAGTACCACAACCGTATACGACTATCCTGTCGCGTGTCTACTCAACACAAGGATCGGAACTAACTAAACCACTACGTACCGGGTGATTAACAGACAGTACACACGCAGCGTTAACCTCATCCGGATACGGCCGGCATCACCTGCCGATGCAGCACAGTTTTGTAATACCACAACCGTACGTATACAACTATTCCTGTCGCGTGTATACTCAACACAAGGATCGGAACTAACTAAACCACACCGGATATGATTAACAGCAGACACGCGCAGCATTATTTTTTTTCCAAACAGCACTATTGTAATCGTCTAGTATGGGACTGCATTATTATCCTCATCTTGTTCATCAAGTTCCGTTGACCGATCAGACGCACGGGGTGCTAAGTGCTAACCGTGCGGTGCCCACGTACGTACGTACGCCTATACCTGGCCAACGGGCCGTGCCGGGCCGGCACGGCACGGGCCCGGCTGGGCTCGGGCCGCAAGGTCAGAGGCACGGCACGGCCCGGAGAAGAGGACGGGCCGGGCTGTGCCAGCACGCGGGCTGCTTCCCTTGGCCCGAGCACGGCCCGCAACCTGTTACACGGGCCGTGCTGTGCTTTCGGCCTTGTGGGCTAAGCCGTACCGGGCTGCACTAGTCCGGCAACATCTCAGAAAAAGAAAAACACCTCTTTTTGCCAAGAAGAGACAGCTTATTCACATTGACAGATTCACATATTCTTCACATTCACAAATTCATAAATCAAATCACAGAAGACAAAGACAAACTTAGCTCACAGATCATATATTCACATTGAACTGTCACAATTCACAAACTTAGCTCACAGCCTCACAGTCACAGGTCACAATTCACATATCATAGTTCAGAAACTAAGCTCACAGCCTCACAGTCACAGGTCACAATTCACATCACATATCACAGTTCACAAACTTAGCTCACAGCCTCACAGTCACAGGTCACAATTCACATATCACAGTTCACAAACTTAGCTCACAGTCAAGTTACATTACATCTGTTCAAAATGGAGGTCACCAGGCTTTAGAAAGAGCTGTTTTACAAAGTAGGCTGCCTCTAAAAACCTTTAGGTAAAACCTCTTTGAGGATAAAACCCTAAAGGGAAAAAGAGTACAGCCTCAACTCTTTTAGTGACCTCAGAACCAAAATACTTGCCTACTATCACAGCAGCAAGTTAGCCGCCAGCACTTCCAGATCCATTTGAAGGACCAGCAGCATCAGTTCCACCAGAAGCAGCAGCATCAGGTATTTCTTCAGAATCATCAGGGCCTCTTCCATCCAGGTACAAATTAGCCATGCTCTCCACCAATTCTTTATCCACCATGTTGTGCTGCGTTCTAGCATCTCCTTGCTCCCAGTCCTTGATCAGGGACAACATTTCAATATGTTCAGGCGTCAAGCATCTTCTACGTTCCTCGATCAACCTACCACACAAAGAGAAAGCAGATTCCGAAGAGATAGTAGAAACAGGCACTGTCATCATATCCTTAGCCAGAATAGATAAAACAGGGTAAGTTCTTCTGTGATCTTGCCACCAAGTTAGGATGTTAAAAGAATCATCAAACATGGTGACAGAATCAGACTCCAAGTATGTAGATAACTCAGAATCACTGGCAGAGGATAATGGAGGGGTAGGGGTAGGGGTAGATGAACCAGCAACAGGTGAACCTCCAAAGATTCTGTTCCATGAACACACCTTCTTACCTCCTCCATTGTTAGCCTGGGGTCTCTGCATTCTCACTCCACAAAATTTAGACTCATATTTGTTAAACAATTTAGTCAATTCAGCTCTCACATGAGTATAGTAAGCAGAATAATCACGATTTAGACATTGACTCAGAAGCTGCAGAGCATTAGTAAAACCTTTAAGCTTAGCTCTAGGGTCAAGAATGAATGCAAAGGAATACAACAGTGGAATGTTACCCTAATACTTTAGGAATTTAGCCTTCATGGGTACAACAACTTCACTAAGCATTTCATCATTCTCAACCATATTCAAATGCTCAGCAATCTCAAGAATGCAATGCATCATTAAGGGAGATGTAGGATAGTAAACACTAGACAATGATACAGTTGATAGATAAAACAGTTCTAGGAACTTGAGCATGTGTTCAGCAACATACCAGTGTCCTGGTGTGAGCAAAGCATTACCATTAACTCCAACCTGTTAGTGAGTCTGTATAAACACAGAAAAGATATCTTTGTATGGCACAAGATGCTTTAGCATTAGATATGTTGCATTCCATCTAACATCCATGTCTAAGCCAAATTTACGAGGACGTGCACCAGATGCAATACAGAAAGTTTTAAAAGCAGCAATGCGTTGATTAGAAGAATTCAGAAATGATATTGCAGTCCTAAAGTCTTCAATGTAGAGCTTGATACGTTTCAGGCCAGACTTGACAATCAAATTGATTATATGACATGCACAACGCTGATGAAAAAGACCAGAAGCAATAACAGAAGCATCAACAGAAGAAGGATCAACAGTGTTACGACCAATGTAAGAAGTCAAACGAGGAGCAAGTTCATTGATAGCAGAAGTGTTGGCAGATGCATTATCAAGAGTTATAGATAAAACTTTATCAAGCATGTCATATTCAGAACAAACTTGCAAAATGCGTTCAGAAATGTTGACAGCATTATGAGAACAGTCAATCAGACGCATGGCAACTATGCGCTTCTCAAGCTCCCAATCAGTAGTTACAAAATGAAACACAACAGAGAGATAATCTTCTTTCGCATTACCACTCCAGATATCAGAGGTCAAACAAACACAAGATGCTTGAGACAACAAATCTTTCACAGCAAATAGCTTCAAAGAAAAAGACTTCTCCATATCTCTAGTAGTGCTCTGCCTAGAGACATGCTTGAAGCTAGGGTTATGAGAAATCCGAATGTAATCCTCAAATGCAGGTTGCTCACCAAGGTTCAGAGGCAAATCAAGTCTAGCTATCATGCGAACAAGCTCAGATCTAGCAACCTCAGGATTGTATTGAAAACGAGAAACATGACCATCAGAATTAAGATGCAAAACGAGACTGAGAAGATGCAGTAGCAGCAAGAGCCTTCCTTTTGCAGGAAACAATGTGACGACGCAAGTGTCCAGTACCACCACCAGAACTAGCAGAAAGAGTAGATTTGCAGTAGTTGCAGCGAGCACCGCACCTTTGCCTTCTGCCGTTCTTCAAGGTAGTGAGCTCCTCCATGTCGTTCCATACGTCAGATGTGAGGGCCCTCGACCTCCTCCTGCGCTGGCATCCGGCGGTGCTCCCCGACGGACTGGCGTCGAGGTCGACCGGCGACGCGGCGCTACCAGTGCCAGTAGCCCCGGCACTGGCAGCGTTCCCGAACAACGCCTCCGCCCCTTCGACTTGGTCGTCGACATCGTCGCCCTGCAGACCTTGCGCGCGGAGGTCGTCGTTGATGGAGCCGCCGCCGTCCACCATCGGAGTCGACGAAGCCGTCGACGACAACGCCGGATCTGCGCGGACAGCAAGAGTCTGAGGCTACCGGGAGCCTCAGGCCCCTCAGATCCGGCGAATCAGCACTGCATACCAGCTTCCATTAAGAAAGGAGGAGGCGCGACGAGCTCGAGCGGAGAAGGAAGAGGAAGACACCGACTGGCCGGCGACGAGGCAAGGACGGCGCCGGATCTAGTGTTTGGAGGCCGGGAGATGAGGGGAGAGGGAGAGACGCGAGTGTGTCTGTGTGTGCGGCGCGGCGCGGAGGCGGCGTGAAATGAGGGTTAGGGTTTACGCTGGCTGGGGAATGGGGTTATATACTGGCGGGGCATGTGACCGTTGTGGGCTAACTGGGCCGTGCCGGACCGGGCCACGGCCTGCGTGCTTAGCGGGCCATAGTAGTGGGCCGAGCGGGCTGAATTTCACGGGCCGTGCTCGGGCTGGCACGGCGGGCTTGAGGCGAGGCCCGAGCACGGCCCTTAGTGGGCTACGGGCCGGCACGGCCCTTCTACTCTACGGGCCGGGCCGTGCTCGGACCGGGCCAACAGTAGTGGGCCGCGGTCCGGCCCTTTTAGCACGGCCCAGATGGCCAGATATACGTACGCCCAATCAAGAGGCGGTGTTGGGTCGTATTCAACGACTGTGCCGCCACGGGGCTCCGGCTTAGCTAGCTCGGTGATCGACACCGTATCATGAGCTCGGTGCGCACTCGTTTCTTTAACTGGCAGGCAGGCAGGCAACGACGAAGTCGCCTCGAATCCCATCCCACCCACCAGTTGTTTGCGACCAACTGTAGATTGAGTGTATGATAACTGGCGGGAATTCGATTGTTATTAAAGACTTCTTTTCGGGCGTGCGTCCGCTGGTCGCTCGGCGCGCACGCAGGGACAGCCGCCCGATGCGCATCCACCGCCAGGAAATAAACAGCGCCGAAGCGGTTTCCAAGTCAGGATGGGTCCCACACCAAATTCATTTCCCGTTTCGTCTCCTCCTTCCGGCAGACGGCCGCGGCCAGCAGCAAGCCTGCCACCTGCTCCCTCCGGTGCGGGGATGCGGCAGCGATGCAACGTGCCCGTCTCCTCTCCTTCCTCCCACGTGCGGGGCCACGGCAGCGAGCCCGCCTCCTTCTCCCCGGCACGCGGGACGGCGGTGCCAGGGGGATCTGCGAGCGGGGCAGCGGCACGAGGAGGAGTCCTCCGTCCTCCGGCGAGCGGAGTAGCAGTTCAAGCCCTCGGGTGAGTGGGCGGCAGTGGTTGCGGCGCAAGCTCTCTGGATCAGGAGAGAATCGAGTTGATTTTTGAGCTCGATCCAGGTTTGGGAACGGAAGGTGAGTTGATTTACATTCCCCACTACCCCTTTCTCAAATCGATTTGGATTTGGATTTTGAGTTTCATTGATCAGCCACAGGCGTCCAGTGAGGAGGACTGGTCAACTCGACCGCATCTACTCGACCAGTGACCTAGGGTTCGCCACGATGGTGGCGTCAACCGAGGGGTCTGGAGAGCCAACGCATGTTAAGGAGAACTGGGAGAGCCTTGTCCAGTTGTCCTTGTGGAGCCGCCTCCGTGCAGGCCTCCCTTGTAACATCTCACTTTAGTCAAGTCCCTAATCAAGCTACAAATCCTAATTAGTGAAATTGATCAAGAGGAATCAAAGAGAAATGAAAAAGATTTCAAAATCACTTCAAATTGGATAAAATTCATCCAAACAAGCAATTGAACTACAACTTTAAAATTTTCTATACAAGTGGGCCCAGATGAAAAATTCCTCAGCATCCAGGGACTAAAAGGGAATTTTGGAGATTTTTGGAGATTTTTCTGCAAAAATCTAAAGGGGCAATTAAATGCATGAACTTTTTTCAAACTTTAACTTTGAATGAATTTTAGTTTGAAATCCAAGCCGTTTCAGCAAAAGTGCCAATTGGAAAAGTTGTTCCTCTCACTGAAATCTTTCAGACCTCAGTTTTTCATGATTTTTGGAACTCGGGAAGATCGAATTTAAATTGAATCAGTTCAAACCGAGAAAAATCAATGAAATTCGAAAAATGGAAAAAGTCACTGTAGCGCCAAGTGTCGCCGCCGGCGACGCCTCCTCCTCTCTCTGCCCATTCCGGCGAACTGTGGCCGCCGTCAGCGCGGTACGGCGTCGAGGACCAAGTCCACAAACCCCTGGCCTTATCCCCTCCCTCCCCGCGGTCAAGTCGTCGTCGCACTCGCTCTTTCTTCCTCGCTCAGCCGCCGCCATCGTCGTCGCCGTCGAGCTCACCGCCCCGCCGCCGCTCCGCCGCACTTCGCGCCCCAAACCCAACAGCGAAAGTGTGCGCTAGGACCCCCTCAACCTCAGACACAACACAAACTTCAAGTTCCCGCGCTCTGCAACGAGAAT
The DNA here is from genome assembly GCA_007726485.1 of Eragrostis curvula. Lineage (NCBI taxonomy): Eukaryota > Viridiplantae > Streptophyta > Magnoliopsida > Poales > Poaceae > Eragrostis > Eragrostis curvula. The sequence continues at coordinate 26,039,116 of CM017440.1, read as the reverse complement.
CGACGCGAATTCCGATCATGGCCGCCGGGTGACCATCGTCGAGCTCGTCGCGAAATTCGAGCATCTCGGTGAGCATCTCCTCGATTCCTTGCGCCCGAGTCTTCCTCACTCCTCCACGCACCACACCTCGCTGACCTTGTCGAGCTTCGTGCAGTGGAATCGTCGGAAATCACCTTCTTCCCCGCCGCCGATCACCGGACCGCGCCGCCCCTCCGACGAACTCTCCTCTCCGGCCTTCCTCCACGTGTGCACGTGATACGGTGAGCTTCCCCATCACCTCGTGAAGCCCATGCGCGCGCTAACTCGCCTCCTCGCTGCTTCACCTCGCCGGAACATGGCGCGCCGCCGCTCACCGCCGCCGCCATCGCCGCCGATCCTCCTCCACGGTCGAGCGCACGCGCACGTCAGCTGCGTTAGGACCGTCTCGTTGTCCTCTACTTGGTTCCGCTGACCAACTCGTGAAAATCGCCGCCGTTTAGCCGGAACGCCGTCGTCGCCGCCGCCGCGTCGCGCGCGCCCCGCCATGCCCTGGCACTGCTACAGTGCCACGTCGTCTTTTTCTTTTATTTGGATATTCCAGATTTTGGCCAAACTTGTAAATTCGATAGAAATTCGTAGAAAAATCGTAAAAATGCAAACTCAAGTGTTCTGGAATCCTTGAAGTGAGAGCTATCCAGTGGTACAACATGAACATCTGAATTCTTTTCAGTTATTTTTATAAAATTCAAAGAAGAGGAATCAGGAAATAAATTCTATAAAAAGATCTGTAAGTGCAAAAATTCTAAATTTTGGCATGCACACTCCTAATAGGTTCCCTGAACATCCCACCAAGTGGCATCATGAAATTCATCTTCTTTTAGGAGTAATTTCAGTTTCCAGTTGCTAACAAAATCTTTTATATAATTTTATTCCTGCATCTTTTTGCACCAAATTTTGGATATGTCACTGTACCCAGGATGAAGTTGCTAAATAAAAATACCAATGTAATTTTTGATCTTCCAGAACCCTTTTTAACGAATTTTAGAAGCAGATCTCTTTTACGCGTACGGAAATTCCTAAATCCAAAGTAATTGTACAAATCACTTGGGACCAAAATGCTAAAACCAAATGATTGGACCTGCCAGCATGTTGCATTTGCATCATAGCATCTCCATGTCATATTTGTCAAGGAAGTTCCATGAACTATCTTTGATCTTGTGTATTTTGTTGCATGCATTTAGGAACCGACGCCGGACTCGAGGACGTGGAGATCGTGACCGAGGAGACCGGTGCTGACTTGAACGCGCTTGCGTGTGCTAACCACCAGCCCCAAGGCAAGCCCCGGTGCACTCCTATGTTTTCGAAGTTTTACATTTTCTCACATGTATTTCGTGTCGTGAATTGTGCATTTAAGTTTAGGAGTTGTATGAAACCGTAGATGCAATTATCTTACATACTCCTATGGGCGGGTTTAGTGTTTAGACAGCCACGCAATAGTTTTCCGCTATGCTTAATAGGGATGTTTCATCGGTAGAACATTGAGTGGTATGGAGACCGCTCGGTGTTTTGGGACCGGGTTTACTTTATGTTCTCACACGAGGATGGTAATGAATTTGAGACCGAACGGGGAAGTTCATGTGTAGGTTGAGGTGACAAGGCTCGCCTTGTTCGCCATAGCCCCGTTTGTGTTGGTTGAGGACCGTTCGTTGTGGTACCGCTGATCAAGTTTGAACAGTACCGGATGCATGCTAGGAGAATGGGAACTAGTAAACCTAGTAGCTCGATGCTATATTGTTGGACGTGAACCCACCTCTCTTTTGGTGATGAAGATGGTTATGGGGGAATTTGGGACCGTGTTTGAAGGGAGGGTGCCCGGGTGAACCACGGTTAGACCAGGCATGGCTATCGCGTGGGGAGACGTGTACTCGGGAGAGGTGTTAAGCGGCTCGACTTTATGGTATCTTGTAAACGGTTGCCGTGCGTGACTCCTTCGAGTAGCGTACGTCGTGTATCTCGGGTTTCGCCTGCAGGTGTAAATCGATTCGAATCGCCGTCCCTCGCGGTTATTGAGTACCACTTGTTCACTGTGTCACATCGTAGTAAAAAGTGCACATGATGATGTATATTTGCTGCTCTGTATTTAAATTAATTGTATTGCAAGTGTTTGTATTCAGATTTGGTGCAAATCTTTATATTCCTGCTCTAAAAGATAAAATTTGGGCTAAACATGAAAGAAGGATCAACTTTAGAGCTGGTTTTGCAAATATTCCGATAACCTTGGTCAACCCCCTGCATAATTAGAAGTCGGTCTTAGAAGGCCATTTTGACGGGTAAGACTTGCTGAGTATTAGTTGCTCAGGGCTTCGTTGTTAAAACTTTTCTGCAGGCTTTCCAAATTGTAACTTTTGCGGCTGCTGTGGTAAAGTCGTGTGGGAGGGTGAACCGCCTAAGGAATGGTCGGTGGAGTGGGTTCCATCCTCTCCCAATCAAGAGCATGAAGAATGAGGTCGTGTCTATGGCCGGACATGATTTCCTTGTAGATACGTATCGTCGTGTGTTTGCTTCCGCTCGCGTTATGTAATCGAATTTCGAACTCTGTTATGTAAAAATAATCGAACTCAGAACTTTTATGCTCTATGTAAATTATAGAACCAATGCAATAGTTGAACTCAATGTAAAATTATTTTAGTTATGCTTATGTGTGTGGTCTATACATACTTGCTTCGCCAAGTATTTCCCGATTAAGATCCTGGTTAGCTAACCCCTCATGGATTTGAGGTGGGATGCTACAGCTGGCATCAGAGCAAAGTCGGGTTGTACCGCACTAATGAGCATTATTTTCGAAAACCACGCTTACGGTGAGGTACGGTATAGTCGGCCCTATATAAGGATGTTAGTGGTTAAAGGTGACAATTAGCGAGTCTTGCTTGAATAGGTTGATTGTTTTCTTTTCTTTTCTGAAATGTCGGCGAGATAAAAAGGTAAGATTTGTGGAGGCATGGGTCGTTGACCGCATGGCCGTTTTGTTGTTTTGATGGTGAGGCATGGATCGTTGATCGCATGACCGTTTTGGTTGTTTTGCTGAGGCATGAGTCATTTGACTTAATGGCCGTTTCGTTGTTTGTGGATCTTCTGCAGGTATTCTAACCACGTTAGAGGTCACACCATTTGCTAGTCTAACACGGTTGAGAGACGATTTCGTCACCGAGTCGCGAATGCCGCTATAACGGCGCCCTTTTCTTTTGGTGAGGAACGAATAAACTAGGTTAATAAAAGTGGTTGCATTGCATTTGCATTTGACATGTTCATGAAAATAAGATGCAAACCTGGTTGCGTTCGTTAATATCGGAAATTGTAATGAAACAATCCATTCAAACGAGTTTGAAATCATTCAAACGAAGAAGTCCAAATCTGCCGCCGGTCGAAAATTTCAGTCAACTTCAAAACGCCGTAACTCCTTCGTTTCAAATCCGATTGTCGTGTTTGAGCACTCTATGGAAAGATCTCAGAATTCTCTACAAGTTTGGTATGTAACTTTTTCTGTGATTCGTCCTGGAACCTGACGAAATCTGGTAGTTTTTGAGTCGAGTTCAGTCTGTCCCAGAGCAGAATTTTCAGCAGACAAATGTCGAACTTTGAAATGGCATAACTTTCTCTATACTGATCGGTTTGAGATGAATGAGTACTTGTTGGAAAGCTCTTGAAGTTGTCTACAACTTTCGTAACTACCCAATTTTCTGTTTCTGCCCAGAATGATGTCAGATGTCGTTTGAGTAAGCACTGCCAGTTTTCGACAGATTTGATTACTTTTGTGTTACAAATTTTTGAAGTCCATGATATGGGTTCAACCAATTATAATCTTTGGATCTTCAATATGTTGATTTCCTCACCTGTGTTACTGTTGGGCACTATGGTTTGACTTTTATCAAACTTGATTCCCCGCAGATGGATGTCAACGCGCTCCTGGCGGAGAACGCCGCTATGGCTGCTCGTATCGCTGAGTTGGAAGCTCAGCTGATGGCCGCTGAGCAGCGTAACCATCTCCTGGAGGAGACGGTGCAGGACCTCAGTGGGCTAGTGAATGACATGGAAGATGAAAAGGCTCAGATTGCTCAGGAGCACAATGCAGAAGTTAATCACCTACAGGTTCAGCTGCATGTGGCTCAGGCAAACCTTGCTCAGGCTCAGGTGGCAAATCAGAACTTAGAGGCTCAGATGGAGGATCTTCACCAGGACTTTGTTCAGCTCATCCAGATCCAAGTTGAACATCACAACCCGCAGCCACTTGCGATGGATGATCAGGATGTGGTGCAGGGTGCCTCGGGCATCGACTATGAGCCACCGTCGACCCCGGTGGATGACGACGTGCTTTCTGACGCGGGCAGCAACATGCCTCGCGAGGAGTAGACTTCGTAGTAGGCCCTAAAGTAGCTAGCTAGTGTGTATAAATTAGGCTAGGAGTAACTTGACGGTCGACCGAACTTTACGAGTCCCGCCGCTTGCTATTTTGGAAAGTCGTTGCAAGCGAAGTTGTAAGCTAATGGTGACGGTTCGTACGATGCGAGACTTTAGAGTTAGCTTTTGGATGTCCCGTGCGGTGTATGGTAGCTGCACACCGCCCTTTTGCGATGTGATATAGTGGGGAACATCCAGTGATCATGTTATGAAGTGTATGTTGCTAATGGAAGACAGTACTTGTGCTAAAATTATTATCTATCGTTGTCTGTTTACGAGTGTTTTAAATCTGAATTTACTGCCATGTATGCTTGGTAATTGTAATTACAGCATATATTTGACCATTATACCTTTTATCTAATGGTGCAATGTGTTATGGCAGATGGCAGACCCTCGTAGCGGACAGGTTCCTACGGAGGAGGGCGATACCTCTGCTCAACGTGATGGAGCACCACCGCCTCCACCACTACCGGGCAGCATGGAACACTTGCTCTCAACTCAGAATAATCTTCTCCGTCTGCTACTGGAGAACAACGCTCGCCAAGCGGGCCGTAATGGACCACCTCCTGAGACCACATATGCGGATTTTCTGGCTACTCATCCCCCGGTGTTCACCGAAGGAAGTGAACCGCTGGAGGCCGATCACTGGCTTCGCACCATCGAGTCCAAGTTTGGGCTCATTCGCTGCACCGAGTACCAGAAGACTCTGTTCGCGGCCCAGCAACTCCGTGGGTCCGCGGGCGCATGGTGGGCGAACTATGTGGAGACTCTTCCAGCTGGCTATCAAGTTCCATGGGCAGAGTTTCGTACAACTTTTCGTGAGCACCATATTCCACAAGGTCTCATGGATAGGAAGCTTCGTGAATTCCTGGATCTGAAACAGGGCAACAGTAATGTGCATGAATATTCCAGGAGGTTCAACCATCTGTCACAATATGCCTCCTACCATGTGGACACTGATGCAAAGAAGAGGGATTGTTTCCGCCGAGGGCTGAACACTAAGCTGCGTGATCGCCTGGCACTTCTCTCTAACTGCACCTACAATGAGTTAGTGAGTGCCGCGATCGTGCAGGAGGATGCTACACATGCCCATCAGGAGGAAAAGAAAAGAAAGCGTGTCGGTGGGAATTCATCCGGTTCCGCTCCTCCTCGGTACCGTTTGGCCATCACATCCCCCACTGGACAGCAGTACAGAGCCGCCATGCCACATGGTGGTGGACACCGTGCTCACTCCAATCAGCAGAGGAGTGTTTCTCAGGGCTCCAGCCAGCAGCGCTCTTTTACTTCTCGCCCGTCGCAGCAGAGTTCTCAAGTGGTGGCAGCAAATCCATACACTTGCTTTAATTGTGGCCGCACCGGTCACTTTTCAAAGGATTGCCGCTTCCCGAAGAAGTCACAGGGCAGCAGCAGTAACAACAGCAGCAGGCAGAGCTCTCAAGCATCTGTGAACAATCCCAAGAGTGGCCGTGTCAACCATACTACGGCCGAGGACATTCAGGACGGAGAACCAGTGCTTGCGGGTACGTTTTCCGCTCACAGCCACCCCGTCCTTGTGCTATTTGATTCAGGTGCAACGCATAATTTCATAAGCAGAGCATGTGTGAAAAGGTTGCATATCACCCCTACCACCCTAAAAGCACCGTATTTAATTACCTCGCCTGGTGGAAAGATAGTCGCCACGCAAGGGATTTTTGCCTTGCCTATTATTTTAGAGGGTGTGGCATATCCGACAAACCTTATCATTTTGGATGGACAAGGCTTGGATATGATATTGGGTATGAAGTGGATGAAGTATCACAAAGCCGTGCTGCACATTGATTCGCGGGAAATCCATTTGGACTCCCCGATCAATGGATCCGCCGTACTTAGGTTGCCTCTCTTACCAACTAGAGCCCCCTAGTTCACAACACCACCGGTAAATGTCTCGAAGAAATTCCAGTGGTTTGTGAATATCCCGATGTGTTTCCAGAGGACTTACCGGGTTTACCGCCCGACCGGGATGTGGAATTTAGGATTGACTTGCAGCCGGGAACCGCCCCAATATCCCGACAACCGTACAAGATGGCACCAAATGAGTTAGCAGAATTAAAGAAACAACTTCATGACCTTTTGGACAAGGGTTTTATTCGCCCAAGTTCTTCTCCCTGGGGTTGTTCGGCACTTTTCGTGAAGAAGAAAGACGAGACACTGCGGTTATGTGTGGATTACCGACCGCTGAACGCCGTCACTATCAAGAACAAGTATCCTCTTCCGCGGATTGATATCTTATTTGATCAATTGGTGGGTGCAAAGGTCTTCTCAAAAATTGACCTTCGCTCCGGCTATCATCAGATTAAAATTCGGGCTGAGGATATTCCAAAGACAGCTTTTTCTACGAGGTACGGTCTATATGAGTATCTCGTTATGTCATTTGGACTAACAAACGCTCCTGCCTATTTCATGTACTTGATGAACTCGGTGTTTATGCCGGAATTGGATAAGTTTGTGGTGGTATTCATTGACGACATCCTAATCTACTCCAAGTCAGAAGAAGAGCATGCTGAGCATCTCCGTATTGTACTCCAGAGGCTCCGTGATCACAAGCTGTATGCAAAATTCAGCAAGTGTGAGTTCTGGTTGAGAGAAGTACCTTTCTTGGGCCACATTGTTTCCGATGAAGGTATTTCAGTGGATCCAAGTAAAGTGCAAGAAGTGCTGAATTGGAAGGCTCCTGCATGTATCAAGGATATCCGTAGTTTTCTCGGGCTTGCAGGATATTATCGGAGATTCATCCCCAATTTCTCAAAAATTGCAAAGCCTATGACGGAGCTGCTGAAAAAGGCAATCAAATTTCAGTGGAATGGCAAATGCGAAGAAGCTTTTCAAACTCTCAAGAAACATTTGACCACCGCCCCGGTGTTAGCTCAACCCGATGTCACTAAACCATTTGATGTTTATTGTGACGCCTCTGGCACAGGTTTGGGCTGTGTTCTAATGCAAGACGGTCGTGTCATTGCGTATGCATCACGGCAACTAAGAAGACATGAGCAAAATTATCCTACTCATGATTTGGAATTGGCCGCAGTTGTTCTTGCTCTGAAAATTTGGAGACATTATTTGCTGGGAAATCTGGTTCATTTATACACCGATCACAAAAGTTTGAAGTACATTTTCACACAACAAGAGCTAAACATGAGGCAAAGAAGATGGCTTGAGTTGATCAAAGACTACGAGTTGGAAATCCATTACCACCCCGGAAAAGCCAATGTTGTGGCCGATGCTTTGAGTCGGAAGTCACATTGCAATAATCTGGTGGTTTGCAAATTGGATCATACCGTATGTTGCGACCCTAGTGAACCCAGCCTTAGGATTATCCCTCATGGTGCTTTGTATAATCTCGCTCTCATCCCCACCCTGCGGGAGGAGATTATCGCTGCACAAAAGAGAGATAAAGGGATGGAACATATCCGGCGAAGATTAGAAAATGGTGACATCAAATGTTTCCGACAGGATGAGGATGGAGTATTATGGTTCAATGACCGGATTGTCGTGCCCAAAGATATGGAGCTGCGAAAGAAAATTTTGGATGAAGCTCACTTGTCCAAATATTCTATTCACCCCGGCAGCAACAAAATGTATCAAGGGCTGAAAACCAAATTTTGGTGGACACGCATGAAGCGAGAAGTGGCACGTTATGTGGCTGAGTGTGACACTTGCCAGAGAATCAAGGCGGATCATTTGAGAAAAGCCGGTCAGCTGCAACCATTGAGTATTCCGTCGTGGAAGTGGGAGGACTATAGTATGGATTTCATTGTCGGGTTACCCCTCACTGCTCGAAGGTATGATTCTATATGGGTTGTAGTGGACCGATTGACCAAGTCAGGCTCATTTCATTCCGGTCAACACTAGATACTCTGCCAAGGTATATGCCCAGTTATATATCTCGCGTATACTGTGTTGGCATGGAGTGCCGAAGACCATCATATCCGACAGAGGACCTCAGTTTGTTGCTCGCTTTTGGGAGCAGTTACATGCATCACTGAAGACCAAGTTAATTCGAAGCTCAGCTTATCACCCTCAAACCGACGGACAAACTGAGCGAGTAAATCAGATACTCGAGGATATGTTGCGAGCATGTGTGTTATCTGAAGGTGGCAATTGGGATGATCATTTACCATTGGCGGAGTTTGCATATAACAACAGCTATCAAGAGAGCATCAAAATGTCTCCATTTGAAGCTCTTTATGGCCGATCGTGTCGTACTCCCTTGAACTGGTCAGAACCTGGAGAAAGGGTGAATTTTGGGCCTGATTTGATAGCAGAGGCCGAAGAAAAAGTCCGCCGTATTCAAGCAAACTTAAAGGCCGCAAAGTCCCGTCAAGCTAGTTACGCCGATAAGAGGCGCCGCCCTTTGGAATTTCGACAGGATGATCACGTATATCTTCGTGTGTCGCCAACCAAGGGTGTTCAGCGCTTCGGAGTCAAAGGGAAGCTTGCTCCCCGCTATATCGGCCCATTCAAGATTATTGAAAAATGTGGACCCGTTGCATACCGTTTGGAATTGCCAGAAAAGTTATCCGGCGTTCACAGTATATTCCATGTATCTCAACTCAAGAAATGTTTGAAGCCTCCTATTGATGTGGTACTCGATGATGTGGAAGGCTTGCAAGATGATCTCACTTATTCCGAGTATCCCGTCAAAATTATCGATCAAAAGGATCGAGTGACTCGCAACAAAACCATTACTTTCTACAAAGTGCAATGGAGCAATCACTCGGAAGAAGAGGCTACATGGGAACAAGAGGATTTTCTCAACTCCAAGTTTCCGAACTTTCTAGCTTCGCAATCGAGGTAAAGCAAACAAACTTTTACCCCCTCTTTTCCGCACTTTTGCAAATCTCGGGACGAGATTTTCTTAAGGGGGGAGGGCTGTAACATCCCACTTTAATTAAGTCCCTGATCAAGTTACTAACCTCAATTAGTGAAATGATCAAGAGAAATCAAAGTTAAATGAAAAGGATTCAAAATCACTTCAAATTGGAGAATTTCTTTCAAACAAGCATTGAAGTACAACTTTAAAATTTTCTATACAAGTGGGCCCAAATGAAAAATTCCTCAGCATCCAGGGGCTAAAAGAGAATTTTGGAGATTTTTGGAGATTTTTCTGCAAAAATCTAAAGGGGCAATTAAATGCATGAACCTTTTTCAAACTTTAACTTTGAATGAATTTTAGTTTGAAATCCAAGCCGTTTCAGCAAAAGTGCCAATTGGAAAAGTTGTTCCTCTCACTGAAATCTTTCAGACCTCAGTTTTTCATGATTTTTGGAACTCGGGAAGATCGAATTTAAATTGAATCAGTTCAAACCGAGAAAAATCAATGAAATTCGAAAAATGGAAAAAGTCACTGTAGCGCCAAGTGTCGCCGCCGGCGACGCCTCCTCCTCTCTCTGCCCATTCCGGCGAACTGTGGCCGCCGTCAGCGCGGTACGGCGTCGAGGACCAAGTCCACAAACCCCTGGCCTTATCCCCTCCCTCCCCGCGGTCAAGTCGTCGTCGCACTCGCTCTTTCTTCCTCGCTCAGCCGCCGCCATCGTCGTCGCCGTCGAGCTCACCGCCCCGCCGCCGCTCCGCCGCACTTCGCGCCCCAAACCCAACAGCGAAAGTGTGCGCTAGGACCCCCTCAACCTCAGACACAACACAAACTTCAAGTTCCCGCGCTCTGCAACGAGAATCGACGCGAATTCCGATCATGGCCGCCGGGTGACCATCGTCGAGCTCGTCGCGAAATTCGAGCATCTCGGTGAGCATCTCCTCGATTCCTTGCGCCCGAGTCTTCCTCACTCCTCCACGCACCACACCTCGCTGACCTTGTCGAGCTTCGTGCAGTGGAATCGTCGGAAATCACCTTCTTCCCCGCCGCCGATCACCGGACCGCGCCGCCCCTCCGACGAACTCTCCTCTCCGGCCTTCCTCCACGTGTGCACGTGATACGGTGAGCTTCCCCATCACCTCGTGAAGCCCATGCGCGCGCTAACTCGCCTCCTCGCTGCTTCACCTCGCCGGAACATGGCGCGCCGCCGCTCACCGCCGCCGCCATCGCCGCCGATCCTCCTCCACGGTCGAGCGCACGCGCACGTCAGCTGCGTTAGGACCGTCTCGTTGTCCTCTACTTGGTTCCGCTGACCAACTCGTGAAAATCGCCGCCGTTTAGCCGGAACGCCGTCGTCGCCGCCGCCGCGTCGCGCGCGCCCCGCCATGCCCTGGCACTGCTACAGTGCCACGTCGTCTTTTCTTTTATTTGGATATTCCAGATTTTGGCCAAACTTGTAAATTCGATAGAAATTCGTAGAAAAATCGTAAAAATGCAAACTCAAGTGTTCTGGAATCCTTGAAGTGAGAGCTATCCAGTGGTACAACATGAACATCTGAATTCTTTTCAGTTATTTTATAAAATTCAAAGAAGAGAATCAGGAAATAAATTCTATAAAAAGATCTGTAAGTGCAAAAATTCTAAATTTTGGCATGCACACTCCTAAGTAGGTTCCCTGAACATCCCACCAAGTGGCATCATGAAATTCATCTTCTTTTAGGAGTAATTTCAGTTTCCAGTTGCTAACAAAATCTTTTATATAATTTTATTCCTGCATCTTTTTGCACCAAATTTTGGATATGTCACTGTACCCAGGATGAAGTTGCTAAATAAAAATACTAATGTAATTTTTGATCTTCCAGAACCCTTTTTAACGAATTTAGAAGAGGATCTCTTTTACGCGTACGGAAATTCCTAAATCCAAAGTAATTGTACAAATCACTTGGGACCAAAATGCTAAAACCAAATGATTGGACCTGCCAGCATGTTGCATTTGCATCATAGCATCTCCATGTCATATTTGTCAAGGAAGTTCCATGAACTATCTTTGATCTTGTGTATTTTGTTGCATACATTTAGGAACCGACGCCGGACTCGAGGACGTGGAGATCGTGACCGAGGAGACCGGTGCTGACTTAAACGCGCTTGCGTGTGCTAACCACCAGCCCCAAGGCAAGCCCCGGTGCACTCCTATGTTTTCAAAGTTTTACGTTCTCTCACATGTATTTCGTGTCGTGAATTGTGCATTTAAGTTTAGGAGTTGTATGGAACCGTAGATGCAATTATCTTACATACTCCTATGGGCGGGTTTAGTGTGTAGACAGCCACGCAATAGATTTCCGCATTGCTTAATAGGGATGTTTCATCGGTAGAACATTGAGTGGTATGGAGACCGCTCGGTGTTTTGGGACCGGGTTTACTTTATGTCCTCACATGATGATGATAATGAATTTGAGACCGAACGGGGAAGTTTCATGTGTAGGTTGAGGTGACAAGGCTCGCCTTGCTCGCCATAGCCCCGTTTGTGTTGATTGAGGACCGGTCGTTGTGGCCCCGCTGAGCAAGTTTGAACAGTACCGGATGCATGCTAGGAGAATGGGAACTAGTAAACTTAGTAGCTCGATGCTATATTGTTGGACGTGAACCCACCTCTCTTTTGGTGATGAAGATGGTACGGTGGAATTTGGGACAGTGTTTGAAGGGAGGGTGCCCGGGTGAACCACGGTTAGACCAGGCATGGCTATCGCGTGGGGAGACGTGTACTCGGGAGAGGTGTTAAGCGGCTCGACTTTATGGTATCTTGTAAACGGTTGCCGTGCGTGACTCCTTCGAGTAGCGTACGTCGTGTATCTCGGGTTTCGCCTGCAGGTGTAAATCGATTCGAATCGCCGTCCCTCGCGGTTATTGAGTACCACTTGTTCACTGCGTCACATCGTAGTAAAAAGTGCACATGATGATGTTTATATGATGTTGTATTTCAATTAATTGTATTGCAACCATGTATTGCTTAGTTAGGTTGCTAATATTTACATTTATGCAAGAACCCTCTTAATTTTGGCTAAAACATGAAAATAAGGATCAATTATTAGCGCCGTTTTTGCAATTAAATTTCAACCCTTGGTCAACCCCCTGCATAATAGAAGTCGGTCTTAGATGGCCAATTTGACGGGTAAGACTTGCTGAGTATTAGTTGCTCAGGGTTTCGATGTTTAAAACTTTACTGCAGGTATTCCTGATTGCAACTTCTGCGGTTGCTGTGGGAAAGTAGTGTGGGAGGGAGAACCGCCCAAGGAGTGGTCCATTGAGTGGGTTCCCTCTTCTCCCCGACAGGAGCAAGGTGAGTGAGATCATGTCTACGGACCGGACATGATTTCATTGTATATATGTGTCGTCGTGTGTTTCGCTTCCGCTGGTGTTTGTAATCGAATTTCGAACTCCTTTTATGTAAAATAAATCGACTTCGAAATGGAAATCCTATGTTAATTATGGAACCAATGTAATAACTGAACTTAATGTAAAATTATTTTAATTATGCTTATGGGTGTGGTCTATACATACTTGCTTCGCCAAGTATTTCCCGATTAAGATCCTGGTTAGCTAACCCCTCATTGATTTGAGGCGGGATGCTACAATTAACATGTGAAAAAGAGCATTTGTACAGTTAAAATGATTGGCTGTATGCGTGAGAGAGAGGTGAGGGGTAGTGTTGTCTTTTTACACATCTTATAAGAAGTAA